>CM076569.1:744801216-744931216 GCA_034641835.2 Pinus albicaulis | reverse complement strand
TATAGTGAAACAACATTTTGCATACAAAATTCATTGTGAGCAGCATCAATGGCTTGAGATATGATTTATTGAGCATTTATTTTTATTTTAGGATTTTTTAAAAGTATTTATTCCACATTTTAAGAATCGTTATTTTTAAGCTAACACTAATTCCCACGGTGCCTGCAGCAACGACTAATAAAGAGGCCATACAGCTGAGCAGAAATTTCTTTTAATTACCTAGGGAGGGCCTCAGAAATGAACACCAATACATGGGTTTCCCAACATTCCATATTAGGGAATGGTCTTTCTCGATGTTAGCTAACGTTTCATCGTGATAAGCTTTGGGGACCCTGCTGGGTTTCAACTCTTGGATTTCTGCGTTTCATGTGAAGGATTTGTAAATTCACTCAATGGGGACGGCTGCAGGTTTTTCAGAAAATTTAACTTCCAACGAGATTGGACAACTTTTACTAGACCACTGCCATCCGCATTCTAAGTTTCCAGAAATGGGATTTTTTAATGTACGGTTCTTCGTCAATTTTATACAGAGGACAGGGACAGAGCAGCAAGGGCAGAGCATAGGGGACAGGGACAGTGGGCAGAGCAGCAAGGGCAGAGCAGCTAGTTTTCAGTGGACAGTGGGCAAAGCAGCAAGGACAGAGCAGCAAGTTTTCAGTGGTCAGACTAACAGAGATTGAAGAGTTAAGCATAAAACAAAGAGTCAGTTTTGGGTAGAGATTTTGATTTCCCTTAATATCATCATGACAATGGAACAAGAAACTTTAGAACCCGTAGAAACAAATGATATAGGGCAAGTGAAAATTGCCTCATCAACGAAAACGGGGAAGTGGGTTTGGGTCAATGCCAAACAATATTAGGGTATTTTAAAAAGGAGACTAGCTCGTCTAAAATGGGAGCAGACAAGGAAAAAAAGGTCTCAAAGGGAGAGTATTGTTCGCAAGAAACAACATTCAAACAAGTCTTCTTCACAAGCATGTGGCAGCAAGTCCAAAGGAAAAGGAAAAGTTACTGATGATTATGCTTTATATAGTCCCACACCCACACCTCTCACTTGGTCATCTGATCTTTATGTGAAAGAACTCTTAAATATAAAAGAAAGGTTGGAAGTAGTAGAAGCTAAAGCGCTGGAAAGAGATTGCACAATCCATATAATAACAGCTGAAAATCAGGCTTTAGCAGAAAGCAACAAAGTTCTGAAGGAACAAGTGTCATTACTGCAGGAAGCTCTCCGAATAGGGAAAACAGAATGGCAACGCATGAAAGCGGAGGTGCAAAACATGAAGAAATTTGCAGTGGAAAACACGGAGGTGATGAATGCGAAGCCACCCCAGGATAAGGGGAAAGCAGTTGCTCAAATAGACAACAACGAAGAAACATCAAGAGAAGGGAGGAAAGAAGATCCCACAAAACTTTCCAAAACTTGGGCTCAAGTTATTGACAATTCTAATAAGAGGGAAGGAGAAACAAACATTCAGGTTAACAACATGCAAGATAGAGAAAGCAAGGAAAGACTGGATAGAGCAACAAACATAATTATTAAAGGAGTGAAAGAGTATGGGAAAAATGAATGTACTCTTGACCTTGCAAGAGACTTCTTGAAAGACAAACTCCAATGGCAAGGACAAGTATGTCAAGCATGGAGAGTAGGTAAGCTCAACGGTGAGAGAGCCAGGCCCATAAAAGTCATCATGCCCAACTTGCGTGATAAGGAAATCATTCTAAGAAAGAAGCAACTCTTAAGGGGTTCTCGGTTTTTTATAGAAGAAGATTTAACTGTAAGACAACAAGAGGAAACGAGAGATGAAATGACAAAAGTTAGGGCAGCAAGAGATGAGGGAAAAAGAGCATGGATTTATAAAGATAAAGTCGTGATTGCGCAATTTGGACCTCCTTCCAAAACAAGGCAGCAAAATGATAACAAAGAAGAGGCAGCAAACTCTTTAGCAAGAAATGAGGAAGCAAGGTCATTATGGGCAAGCAGGGACAAAGACTCAACTGTGAGTCTTGCATGTCAAAACAAATAGCAATCAAGTCTTACCCAAGTTTCCTTAAGATTAGTTTATTGGAACTGCAGGAGTTACCCATGGAGACAAGGACCTGGGTTAGGGCCTATTGCGGAAGGTAGAGACATAATTTGCCTCATAGAAACACATGAGCATGAAGGGTGTAAGACACCTTTGTTTGAAGGGTATTGGAAAATAGCAGTGTGGAACAAGGTAGCAGGGAATGGCAAAGGGCACGAGGGTATCATGGTATTAGTAAGAGAAAAAGAAGGTCGTTTCATTCAGCTAGAAAAAGAAGACCCAAATAAGAAATTTGTTTGGCTTAAAATATCAAAAAATGGAAATCACATTAGAATTGCAGCATGCTATTTTGCGCCGCAAGTTTCAAAAATCTACAAAAGTAGAGGGCTTGACCACAAAGATCCCTTTGCAGCCCTAAAAACGGATATTGCAATATATTCTCAGCTAGGTGAAGTCCTTATAGTGGGGGATTTCAATGCTAGAACTGCAGGTGAACAAGCTAGCATTCTTTATTGTAAAGAAGACAGTGACCCTATCTGGCTTACAGAAGAGAGTAATCATCAGTGGAGACGAATTTTAGAGGAAAAACGCTGCAATCTCTTTGGAGAACAACTGCTTATGCTATGTGGGGCTTTTGATTTAGTCATTTGTAATGGTTTGACTAGATGGGAAAAGTCCGGTAATTTCACTTGCAATACTTACAATGGAGCAAGTGTAGTAGATTATGTAATTTGCTCGCATAGTTTGTGTGAGAAAATGGAGGAATTGTTGATTGGAGATCAAATTTGGGACTTAAAATCGGATCACAAGCCAATCTATTTAAGTTTCTCTTGGACCGGAAAAAAGCAATTAGGGTCGAAAAATCAGTGTGTTCAACAAAATCCCCCAAAGGGCAGAATTCTTTTGAATCCAGAGAATTGTAATACCTTCAAAATAATGCTAGAGAGGCTCTTCAAGAAGGAGGAAATCCCATCTCATGGCCTTCATAGTCACAGATTAACACATTTAATTCAAAGCGCACTTGTTGAGTGCAAAAGAGAAAAAATTAAGAAGTCTGAAACAAATTGCTTTCCGGTTAATGCTTGGTTTGACGAGGAATGCAAAAAGGAAAGGAGAAGGTGGAAGGAATCAGACACGGATAACATAAAGCTCAAAGCTTACAAGCAGTTAGTAAAAAAGAAAAAAGCCGATTTTATGGTTTCAAGGAGAGAAGAACTAATCTTCCTCGGGAAAAATAACCCCAAATTATTTTGGAAGGAGCTCCAATCGAAAAAAGTGCAAACTGAAAACAACATTACAGCTTCTAAATGGTTTGACTATGCAAGACAACTTTATGAGCAGGATCCCAAGGTTGACCCTCCTCCCTTGGTCAACACAGACACAAAACTCTTCACGGTGCAAGAAGTAGAGATGGGTATCAAGAAGTTGGGCGCTGGAAAAGCAAAAGACTTAGATGAACTCCAAGCAGAGTATCTAAAGTGGGGCTTAAAATTTCTTTCACCTCACATCACAAAAATTTTCAACAACATCTTACAGCAGGGGTTCCCCACAGATTGGACAACTAGTATGGCAATACCTCTTTTCAAGAGTGGTGATGTCAATAATCCCTCCAATTATAGAACCATAATGATAAACCCCTTGTTTGCAAAGTTATTTGGAAGCATGTTAGAAAAGAAAATCAGCAAGTGGGCAGAAGAAAGAGATAAACGTGCTAAAAGGAAAGCAGGTTTTAGACCTAAACATTCCACAGTTGATCATTGTATAACTTTAAGGCACATCATTGAAAAATTTTGGGAAGAAAAGGAAGAAGTTTTATGTTGCTTTGTTGATTTCAGAAAAGCCTTTGACATGGTTCCTAGGGATAAGCTTTGGGGTAGAATGGAGGAACTCGGGGTTCCCAAGCATTTGAGAGCAGTTGTGCATATGTTGTATGAAGAGGTGAAAGTCAAAATCAGAACTTCATCTGGCATTTCTGAAAGTTTTAGAAGCGATATTGGGGTCAAGCAAGGTTGCCCATTGTCTCCTACCCTTTTCGGGTTATATATTGACAAGCTTGAAGAGTGGCTAAATTCGCAAGGGGGTGACGGTATCCATTTGGGCAAGTTCGTTATCGGGCTTCTTTTGTATGCAGATGACCTTATATTGATTGCTAAGTCGGCTCTTGGTTTGCAAGAGAATTTACGTTCCCTTGAGCATTTTTGTAGAAGGGTTGGGATGCAGGTCAATATTAGCAAAACGAAAGTAGTGGTTTTCTCTAACAAAAGAAAGCATAACCAACATCAGTGCTATTTTGAAGGCAGCATTCTAGAAGAAGTTGCAGACTACAAATACCTCGGAATTGACTTCAACAGAAACTTAAGTTGGGATGCTTGTAGAAAGAAAAGAACTTTAGGGGGTTCGAAAGCATTTTATGCTCTTCAAAACAGGTGTAGAGAGGCAGAGATGTGGGACTGGAAAACCACTCTAACTCTTTTTGGGCTTCTAGTGATTCCTGTGATACTCAACAGTTGTGAACTATGGGCCAGCAGCACAACCAAGATGCAGTGGAAACAAATTGAGAAAATTTAGAAACGTTTGATTACAAAAAGATTCAAAATTAAAAGTGCAGTTCCTTATGCTATCCTGTTAAGTGAAACAAGGGCTGCTCCTATTGAAGCAATTGCTATGGTGCGAGTCATAAGGTATCTGAAAAAAATTGAGCAAATGGAAGAGGATAGATGGCCTAAGGTTGTGTTTAGTGACAGATTGTGTAAAAGACAGAAGACTTGGATGCGGCAAAATAACAAATGGTTTAGTAAATGGGGTATTTGCTTGAGCATGTGTCCTACAAACAGTAAAGAGATAAAAGCTTTTGTTATGGATAAATTCCACAAACATACTTGGAAGAAAGAGCTAGAGAGAAAGAAGAAGTACTACATAGAAGAGTTTAACTCCACGCATAACCATCAACAAAAGGCGTACATAGGGGCTAATATTTCTTGGAGATCTAAAATTCTTATTGCTCAATTAAGGACTAATTCTCATCAACTCCGTTGTGAAACAGGGCGCTGGAAAAGACCAAAAGAAATGTGGGAAGAAAGAGTATGTATTTTTTGCTCCTCCGGAAAAGTGGAAACAGAAAAACATTTCATTCTAGAATGTGAGGCCTTCAAGGACACCAGAGAAAACTATGCAGGTATTCTGGCAGCGAATTCTTGGGATAATCTATTCAGCGAAAAGTTTGTCGATAAGCTGGGAGTGCTCATTGTAAAACTTCACAGGAAAAGGGCCGAATACAAGAGTCAGATAGAGAAGCAATCTGTCCCATAGGCTATTTTTAGCCTCGTGGACATTAAAAATTCTTTCTTTCTTTCTTTCTGATGAATCGTGCTATGTGCCATGCTTTTGTCTGGATACTACCCTGTTCGCTTCTCCCATTCCCTCGTCTCTAAAATTAAATTATTGAGCAAATAATATGCATTCCAAACTGCAGCCAACTAAACTATATCTTGCTGAAACTCACTTAGTTGCCCACCACCTCATGTGAACTTTCTCCGGGTTGCCTGCTACACATCCGGCAACAACTCTGCAGAATTAAATTATAACAACTCTGCAGAATTAAATTATGCAATCAACCCAGGTTTGAATCATAACCAAAAATATAAAATAAAAGAAGAGATATGTGGAAACAAATACCAGGGCAATCATTCCACGGACTATCCCGGCTCACCACGGCTTCAGAAATTCCATCTTTCGCCTTTCTTGGAGTGAGAAAATCCTTGGAGAGATTGAACAGTTTCTTGAATGTACGACTTCACACTTTGATTCCGTATGTGATGGCTATGTCTCTATCTACGTTGGTGAGAAATGGACGTGAGAGGTTGAAGAGTCGTAGGCCATCTGCAATATTGCTCAGGTGGAATGAGACTTTGGATTCCGTTAAATGTTCTCGAGATGCCTCAGCTGTGACGATTCGGAATCCCGATCGGGCTGTGCACTGATTGTGGACGGTAAAGGGTAGTTTCCGCTGGAAAATGACAACCACTGAAGAAAGATTACAATATTTTTACAGAAAATTTTAAAGGATATGAATATATTAAAATTGCACACATATTTCTTAAAATACTTCAAAAGGTTTTTCTAAAAGATAGACAATTCGAATGCCCATTCTCCCCAAGTGAGATGGATCCGTGGCAGGGAAGGGTTAAAAAGCACGTGCTTCGGTAATCTGCCAGGAAAGAACCCACTCACCCGAGAGCCAGCACAAATGCGGTCCTACAGGTCGGGGAAATGTAAGCCTCACTAGCTGGAGGTGGTGATAATCCTCTCTAACTTAATGCCGAGGGTCGGGAAAAACCACGACATATAGACAACCCTATATGCTTTTAAGATGCGAATATGCCTATGCGATTCTCCTCGTTAACGTTTCCTATCAATTAATTTTTAAACGAAAACTCCAAACTCTAAAGTATATAGAATGGTCATATCAATTTGTTGTCCGTGGCGTAGTACATGCATGTTTCATTTATTCTTATTACAGTACTTACATGACCGGCTTTACTGGTACAATCTCTTCGCAGTTGACCTTATTCGGAATAAGCCCACGGGATACCCACGTGATACCCGCTGGAAGCTCTGGAATACCCTATATAGGCGATGCCTGAATTGGTTTTGAATGCAGGTGGGGCGGAGTCCCCATGGGACCTGCCGAGCAAACACTTCGGAGGATTCCTAACAGGTAAATTCTTTCAGTTTGTTGAATATTTGTTACAGTGGGGACTTAATTTCCGTATTTGTTGTAGCTCATGCTTTTCTATTTTGTATGTACATTTATATGACATATTTTTCTGCAACAATGAGTGATGATAGCAGAACCTGCGCAGATTGTAGTAGAAGCTGAAAAAATGTTCGGATGAAGCTATTGGTTTCATCGTAGGCAGATCGATGCACAGACACAAAATTCTCTCTGTGTAGTGTTTTATGCTGGGCAACTCTGGCACTTTGGCAATGGTTATATATTGTTCCACTATTTACAAGTTTCAACATTATCGTGTCTCAAAATGTGAGAAGTATGTAGACAGTTACTGGGGGAAATCTGTTCAAGTTAATATAGTTTACTTCTTGCAGGCGTGGAAGAAGAAGAGTTACTTGTAGTTTGCTGTGTTATTTTAAGACGTTGGCCTGGGAATTTGTTGGCCAACATGGATATCGTTCAGATGACTGGCGATGCTATTGATTATTTTGTTGCGCTTTGTAACGCTTCTAGGGTCTCTTATCTCCCATTTAGTTTGGAATAGTAGAAGGGGGTTGCAAATTTCCACCTTTTTATGGAGAATAGGATGGGAAATTTGAAATGATATCTTCAATTTGTCAATATTTACATGTCTTGTGTAATAAGCATGTGAACATAAAAGGCTCTTACGCTTGGATTATGCTATTTGGACTGCTCTCATGGCTTGGCCCGTTTATTTTATTGCCTTGGATGAAGGTTGGGTCATTCAAAGGAATTTTCGCTGTTGAATGTTTACATAATTTAATATCTGTAATAAATTATTTCTCACCTCATTTCAATTTTAAAGCTTAAACTTCTGTATTAATTTTTTGTATTATTTTTTATTAATTTAATATATTATAATAATAAATTTAAATTTATATTATAGTGATAAGGATGAAATTGATATTTAGTAATATTATTAAATAATATATTTTATTAATATTATGGCATAATATATTATAATAAATTATAATAAATTATAATTGTTTTTATTTAGTAAAAAGCATTGACTTTGAATAAATTTTGAATTTTTAAATAGATTTTATTAATTTTATTAAAGTTTTGAGAAAAATATTATGAAGTTGAATATTTTGAAAATTAAAAAATATTTTCCAATTTTTTAAAACTTATATTATTTTTCTAATTAGTTAATAAATATTTTTATTTTTATTTGGTTTTAAATTGAATCTTTAGATGTGAAAATTATATTAAAAAATAGAAAATTTAAAAAGAGTTTGTATTCACCAACTGATCTTAATGGAGGAGTATGTTAGTGTTGTTGTGTTAATTACTCTTTCAGATTTTGAATTCAATGTTTTATGCGTGCTTAAGATGTCAAGTTCTCTTGCAAATTATAAAGTCTCATGAGTATTTTTTATGTAAATTTAATGAACAATTTAACATAAAAATAAAGGCTGAATAACAGAACATCACCATACAACACATCAACACAGGTATTTGATGAAGGAGTTCACCCTTCCTCGACTACATCTAATTGGTCCAATTTCCATGGCTTAGGCAGCCTCTATATTACACTCAAATTGACAAATTGACCTATTTGCAATGCTCTTTTACTCCTAAAACCTACACAAATTAATCCAGAATGCCTAACAATGGCCAGCTAGCCTATTTCTACACCTGAATTGGTCGAAAACTCCAAAATTTATGACCATTTACATTTTCTCCACTATTTCAGGTCTAAATTTCTGCCAATTTAATCATCATTAAGATAAGCAAAAATGTTTATCGCTAACGAAGCATTGCTTAACACTAATCCCGCTCTTAACATAACCCCACATTAATATCTGGATTAGGTGCAAATAAGTACACGGTTAAGGTTAATTAATCATGGTTTAATTGTATTAAACTCCACATTTGTATTTAGCCCCGCCAGTGATTATGGGCTTTGGACATATGATTTGGGGACTGGCCCCCTCTCCCCCTTCATAATACATAGTAATATTCAAATATATGTGGATCCACATAATGGTTAAGACACATGGTATAGCAAAATGGTGTGATGTGGTGTTGGCTTGTGGGAGGTTGTGGGATAGAACCCTGGTGCCTTCGCTCGGACTTTAAACCAATTTTTTTTATTCAACATACATCCATGGGAGGGGAGGGGGGAATGTGGCGGCCCCATGCTGCAGCACACGTTCTCACCAAACAAAAAAAAAATCACCAAATAACCAAGAAATTCAACCAATACCATGCTGCCACTTGGCAATTCACCATTCGTCGGAGGAATATGCCAAAATCAACCCTGTATAGTCAACATGGCACATCAGTAGTACAGACTGCTGACTGGGCATCTGTCTGTCCTTTTTTTTATAATTTCCCTTCTTAACAAAGTGACCAAAACTCGGTTTCGAGATCATACGGAGTGCATTTTTTGCAAAGTGAAGTGCGGCAGATTCATAACGAGAAACACTACGAGATCAATCAGGTTTCAAGACATTATGAGAGCTTTGATGTTTTAGCATGAAACTGAGCCCCTGATCATTCCTCTCCATTGGAAGCTTTTGGACCCCAAAAGATCATATTCAATTGCTGAACAGGTTAGGGTATAGTTCACTCACCTTCCCAATTTCAATCCATTTGGACTTTGAAGGATTTTTTCCTTTAAGCCCCACTCGAATATAGTCTAAACTTCCTCTTGTCGAAGTCCTTGTCCTCTTGTCAAGTATGGTGTCTTGCTGTAGCTCAAAAAAGAAATATGGAAAAAAGTCTTCAATAGATGGCAACTGAACATTCTCTCCTTGATCTTCAATCAAAGGAGGCTCATACAATCTCAAATTTTCAACATTAACAACTGAATAAATTTTCATGTGTGAAGTCAAATCAAGCTTGAAGGCATTGTTACCAATCTTTTCCATAATTTTCAAAGGACCATAACGGATTGGTTTCAAATTTTACCTTCTCCTTGAAGCCTTTCCTTACTAATGTGAAGCCAAACTTCGTCACCAACTTGAAACTTATGGTCCACTCGATGTTTTTCGTGCCTCACTTTGTACTTGCCTTGAATTTTCTCTAGTTGATATTTCACTGTTTGATAAATCAACTGAATTTTATCTAAGAATTTCTCTGCTTTATCTATGTCTCTATGTCCATAGATAGCTACATATTTCCTAAAGATTAAATCCGATGGCGACTTTGGCAAGTAACCAAGACATGCCTCAAATGGCGATGTTTGAGTAGAGGAATGTTTTGCACCGTCGTAAGCATGCTCAATGTAATGCAACTATTCATCCCACAAATTAGGATGTGTGTTGAAATATCCTCGAAGAAGATGAATGAATGATATGTTTACCACCTTGGTTTGACCATATGTTTGTGGATGAAAGGTTGTACTCTTCTTCAACTTAGTGTCCATCAAGTCCCACAAACTTGACCAAAAATTCCCAACAAATCGAGAATCTCGATCACTTACAATAGATGTAAGCAACCCAAAATGAACCCAAACATTTTGAAAGAAAATATGATTTTTTGGTCAATTGTAACTTTCTTTTTACATGGCATCAAAATACACATTTTTTTCAACTTATCCACAACTACATACAGATAATCATGACCTCTTTTTGACAAAGGAAGGCCTCCTACAAAATCCATAGAAATACTCTCCCATGGACGTGAAGGAAACAGGAGTGGTGTGTACAATCCTAACTTCCTATTACTAGGCTTACTAACTGAACATAAAGAACAACCTTTAATAAAATGTGACACACTTTCAAGAATACAAGACCAATAACAAAACCTCTGAAGATTTGCCACTGTTTTTCTTACACCAAAATGTCCTAGAATAACAGAAGTGTGTCCTTCCCTTATGAAATTCATTCTCTCACCCTGTGGAATACAAATCTTGCCCAAATGATACAACAAGTTACTATGAACTTGATAATCTAATTCCTCAACTTGGCGGCCTTGGCTCAATTTTTCATAAACATCTTGAAAGTCATTTTCAAATGCATATTTTTCAAAATAACTTTCATGTAAAACATAAGTATTCTTGAGTAAAGTATTTTCATTAATAATAGGCCTAGAAAGCATATTAACAACCTTGTTGTATATGCCTTTCTTATACCTGATGACCAAGTGGAATTACTGCAAGAATCCCATCCATCAAAATTGCCTTGATTGTTGCAATATAGTTTGTGATTGCAAGTATTGCAATGGTTGGTGATTAGTGTGAATGATGGTTTCCTTTCCCATCAAATAATGTTTCAATTTCTTCACACTTTTAACCAACTCATATAGTTCCTTGTGATATGTAGGATAATTTATCACTGCACCATTAAACATTTCTGAATGGAATGAAATAGGCTTACCATGTTGTAAAAGGACGATGCCCACGGCATAGTCACTTGCATCTATTTAAATCTCAAAGGGTTGTCTCAAGTCTGTTAGTGCTAGTATTGGGGCTGAACTGATCTTCTTCTTCAAAGCATAAAATGATTTTTTCTCATTGCCTCCCCAATGGAAGACTTTCTTAACACTATTCAATGCATGTAACAGAGATGCAATAGAGGAAACATTAGTAATGAACTTCCTCCAATATTGTGTTTCTCCTAGAAAACTTCTTACCTCCATGACTAACTTGGGTGTAGGCCAATTCACAATGACCTCAACTTTAGAGGGGCCTATCTTCATCTCACCTCCTCCAACAACATGTACCAAATACACTAAATAAGTTTTGCGAAATTCACATTTCGACATCTTCAAAAACAATTGTTCTCTTCTCAAGACATCAACCACCTTGCTCACATGCATGACATGTTATTCTTGTGATTTGCTGAATATCAAAATATCATCTAAGTAGACAATGATAAACTCATCTAGAGATGGTCTCAATACATCATTCACAACTCTCATGAAAGTAGTTGGAGCATTGCAAATACCAAAAGGCATAACAAGCCAGTCAAACAATCCTTGTTTATTTTTAAATGTTGTCTTCCATATATGCTCTTCAACTATTATAACTTGATGCTAACAACTTCCTAAGTCTAACTTAGTGAAATACTTTGCATACCTCAATTGATAAAGAAAATCATTAATCCTTGGGAGCGGATAACAATTCTTTATCGTGATTTTGTTGAGTGCACGGAAATCCACACACATGCACCATGTTCCATCCTTCTTGGGCACCAATACAATCGGTGAACCACATGACGAGTTAGATGGACGAATGATACCTTTATTGAACAATTCTTTGATTTTATTCTTGATTTCTACGCTTTCCATTATCGACATGTGATACATGCCAATGTTAGGGAGTGGAACATCCTGCTCTAGTCTTATCTCATGTTGGATTCCCCTCTTGGTAGGTAACCCCTTTGGTTCCTAAAACATGTCGCCATGCTGACTTACCATATCAAACAAATCAGATTTTAATTTATCATCACAACCTTCAAAAGATTCAAAATCCTTATCATTCTTTTTTTTTATCATAAGAAGCACAAAGTTTTTGCTTGAGTTTACTATCTCTTCATTTTCCCAACATTAACCAAAGATAGGTTTAGCTTTTTCCATGAGCTCTCACAATATATTCCACTCCATCTTTTGAAAATTGGTACTTGTTCTCATGGCGATAGAATATTTTTTTCCTATCATAGAGATATGGACTACCCAAAACAATTCATGATATGTCAAGTGATACAACAACTAACTCAACTTCATCAATAAAGTTTGCAGTAATTGCAAACTGGAAAATACATTTTCCTGTAACCTGTAAATTGGTATCCTTGGTTATCCAACCCAAAGGGTATGGCTTTTGATTAGGTAAGGTTTCAAGTTTCATATTCTTGACTAAGTCTTCAGATATTACATTCGCTTGAGACCCACTATCAAATAGCGTGTCAATTTTTGTGTGTTTTTAGATCACTCTTACATGAAACAACTCTATTCTTGTTTACTCACTTGGAGTGTTATTGTGGCAATTTGATGAACTAGTACCTGTTATGGCTTCTTTTCCCTTTGTGACCATGGCTGCAATTTTAGTCTCATCTCCTGAATTAGATCCAAGGTCCTGTTGTGTGGTAGTGGTTTTCTTTTGCTTCCCCTTGTTCTTGAATTTCTTAGGTCTCAATTCTGGATGAAGTTTCAAACAATGGACTTCATCATGACCCTTTGGAAAAATGAGTACATTTGATTTCCTCCCCATTTTTCTTAATGGATGCATTATTCCTTTGTTTACCGTTAAAACCCTTTCCTTTTTCACCACCCTTGAATGGTTTCTTTTTACCCTCATCTTGTACATTTTACCCTCTTTCCTCAAGGTGTGTAACTTTCACATAGACCTCATCTAGACTAGTGGGATTAAACATGAGGATGGTATGCTTTAGGTAACTATGCAAACCACCTATGTACTTCAGAAAAATTTATTGGATATGCAAATCAACACCTGACATAAGATCTCTTCTCCTAAATTCATGAGTGTAATCTTGCACACTTTGACCTTTCAATTGTCTAAGATCTTGCCAACTCATAATAGCTTCTTGCATGTAAGATGGAGGATAGAATTTACTTCTAAGCAGCAATAAAATTTTACCAAGACGTTGAGATATTACCATGTTTCTTAATCTCCTCTTGTGTCTTTGCTTCCCACCATACAAGTGTTGAAACCTCCATTCTCAAGGAAGCCAATTGAATATTTATGTCATCTTCTTTAAGGTTTTGAATTCTTCAATAAACATCCAATTGACGAATCCAATTATCCAACTTCTCTACATCCACTTGGCCATTATAAATTGGAAGCTCAAATTTAACATCAAGTTTAAGTAAGGGTGATTTACCACCTCCTTTTGAGGTATGTGTATGAATAGATTGAATAGGTGTGATAGTGGAATATGATGATGAGGAAGGTGAAGATGGTGGTGATGATGATGACAGAGTGGATGGTGGCTTCTTACCATATCCATCGCCTCCTCCTCTTGGAGGACCCTGTCCTCTTAGAGGCCTTGATATTTCTCCTTGCATCCTTAAACTCCTTTCCTCGTAGAGGATTTTAAACATCTAAGTCATATTAAAGAATCCCTTCCTGAATTCTCTCTCGTCTTCTATCATGGTAGGTTCTCCTTCATGAGACATGCTCATTGAAGACTCAACTTCAAATTGAGGATGTGTTGGTGTTGAATATTTTAGAAACCTTGCCCTTTTTCCTCTTGAGCCAAATGCAGGGATCCCAACTAACTTCCCTTCTCCTCTTTTTAGTTTTAACCTTGTAAGCATGACAAAAAATTGCAAACAATTAGATCCTTTCTTTCACAAAAAAACCTAAAGACCAAGAGCTTCGATACCAAAAATGATATGAATGGATTATGTTACTGTTGTTGTGCTAATTACTCTTTTGGATTATGAATTCAATGTTTTAAGTGTGCTTAAGGGGTCAAGTTGTCTTGCAAATTATCAAGTCACATGAGTATTTTCTTATGTAAATTTAATGAACAATTTAGCATAAAAGAAAAGGATGAATAACAGTAAATAAAGTACAGAATATCACCATACAACACATCAACATAGGTATTTGATGAAGGAGTTCACCCCTCCTGGGCTACATCTCCTTGGTCTAGCTTCCATGGCTTAGGCCTCTATATTATGCTCAAATTGACAAATTGACTTGTTTACAATTCTCTTTTGCTCCTGAAACCTGCACCAATGAGTCCAAAATTCCCAAAAATGGTCATCTAGCCTCTTTCTTCAACTAAATTGGTCGAAAAATCCTTACCTAAATCTAGTTAACTTGAGCTAAGCTAGTAGTCTCCGCTGAAATTTGGGGGTTCGCCAACTTAATCATCATTAAGATAAGTAACAATGTTTAGCGTTAATTAAGCATTGATTAGCGCTAATCCCTCTCATAATATAACCCTTTATTAATATGTGTATTAGGTGGAAATAAGTACAGGGTTAAGGTTAATTAAACACAGTTTAATTGTATTAAACCCTACATTTGTGTTTAGCCCTGTCAGTGGTTATGGGCTTTGGACATATGATTCGCGGGTTGGCCCCCTCTCCGCCCACCATAATACATAGTAATATTCAAATATATGTGGATCGAAATAATGGTTAAGACACATGGTATGGTGGAATGGTATGGTGTGGCGTTGGCTTGTGGGAGGTCGCGGGGTCGAACCCCAGTGCCTATGCCTGAACTTTGAACCAATTTTTTTGATCCAACATATAACCTTGGGGGGGCACGTGGCGGCCCCAAGGTGTACCACGTGTCCCTACCTTTTTGGCTCAACTTGAACCAAACAAAATTCGCCACACAGCCAAGAAATTCGACCTATACCATCCTACCACTTAGAAATTCACCATTCGCAAGAGGAAAATTCCAAAATCGACCCTACACAGTCAGCATGCCACGCGCAACAATACGTACTGTTGATTGGGCATTTGTCAGTCTTTTTTTTTTTAATTGCCTATTTAGAAAAGAAAAAAAAACTTTCTTCTGGGAGCATACATAGTCCATTTTGTGTGAAATGAAGTGCGTCGAATTCAAAACAATGAGAACTACCCGATTGTTCAGGTTTCAAGTCATTATGAGAGCTTTTATTTTTTAGCATCAAATTGAGCCCCTGATCACCAAGTGTCATAATAATTTAGCCTTTTTTACAATACCATAGGTCAATGCCATGTCTTATCAATAACACATGCCTAGAAACCATAACTCATTTCAAAATTAAAATATTTTATAGCTATTTTATTTTAATTTAATTTTATAATAATTTTTAAAATTAAAACTTAATAGTTATAATGTAACAAGAATTTTAACTATATATATTTATCCCCATTTTACCATGGATATTACTATCCTAGATCCATATTAACCCTAGATCTATGAGAAAAGGTTTGCACCTCAAGAGATTTGATCCCTCTCTCGGTCTTGATAGATCTTAGGTTAAGATGGATCTCGACTAGTTATATAATACTATATAATATCTATATTTGTATCTATGTGTCTATTTCTTATTCCTTCCCTCTATCTCACTTCCCAAACTTACATACTTTATATCCATATCTATTTATCTTTATCTCCTTGCCTGCCTCTTACCCTCCCTCCCTCTCTCTCTCTTATATCATGCTCTCCACTCTCCCTCATTCTCTCCCTATCTCTCCCTTATCACTCCCTCTCTCTCTCCACCTTTCTCCCTCTATCTTTATTCTTCCCTCTCCCTGCATTTATTATTTATTTTCATTTACTTTTACCATATGAGAATCTGATAGTTGAAGGCTTAGAGGAAATCATAGTAAACTCTAAAGTGTATAAAATGTTTATTTTATTTTCATTTTTTTTTATTAATATGAAATTATGATGAGTCTTAGGAACTCATGGGAAAAGACCCTAAATGAATTTTCAACTTCCAAGCAATTAGAGACAGTTATATTCTCTCATTACTTAGAGATAAAAACATCTTAGTGGGAAAACAATGGGGTTGGAAGATGAAGGAAGGAATAAGCTAAATACACCTTCAGAGAGAAGAACTTGAACATGAGAATGCAAAGGTGTAGGATGACCCTATTGAGGATTATTTCTTGAGTTGTACTTGAGCTAGTAGAAAATCCATGAACAAATAGGTGTTTGTAGGTTCTAGGCTGGGTTGGGTCACGATGCCTATGAAGTGAACTTAATAGGTCACCCTTGAATTATCTATCTTGGAAGTTGAGAAGCTCGAGGGGAGAACTAGACGTAATAGTCGTTCTCCTTGGCAAGGAGGAGTGGTCTATGTTGGTAGCTTTAATTGTTTTAGCAATTCAAGCTCCACATAAATTGTCAACCCGGGAAAGTCTGTTTATTCCAAAGACAATCACGCACTGGATATGCTCAATTCCAAAAGCAAGATAATGTTGTAGTAAAAATCACACAATTATCAATCATACAAATCTAACTATTCACACCCTGCTTTAACAAAGCTGAAGTCTACTTGTGTTATAGTAGAAGCAATTCCTATATTGCAGTCTTTCATTAAAAGAATCCTAGGAAAAGATAATGAAAGGAAATCACCCTATAGGAAAGGAAACCAATCAACTATAACAGGGAACAGGACCCTATTCCTCCAAATAGAAACTTCAGCACCTGTTGCTTGACACTAATCACACTGTAGAAAAGATAAATTCAAGAAAACAGGACCCTATTCCCATGAACAGGAACCTTCAGCACCTGTCTCATGATACTAATCACATTGTAGGAAAAAGAGAGTCAACCAATGGGGAACAGGACCCTATTCCTTTGCACAGGAATCTTTAGCACCTGTTTCCCGGCATCAATCATACATTCAAACAGATAGCATAAAAATATCTCTTGGCTTCTTTAAGAATGAATGTTACCAAACTCATGCGGTGTTAAAGAAAACAGAGTGCTTAAAGAGCTACAGAACTATGCAAATGATGCTTCAGTAAACAGAATTAAATTAAGGTGCAAATATCATAAAGAAATTCAACAAACTATAGGAGCAATCGGGTGAATCTTGTGATGAAGGCAGGCCCTTTCCTTCTCACAATATTCCCCAGGGAAAGAGTTAAATTGAAGCACTCAAAAGAAACCTTTATTCATCTGTCAAAAAGTAATGATACATTACAATGGAGTCTTGCTCCTTTCCGCTCAAAATAATGTTTCTCCTGTAGTCTCTAACTCCCCTTCTAATGATGATGTCTCCTCTTTTTAAAGAGGAGACATCTATTACAGTTACATCAGAGAAAATATATATTTATCCAAATCTGTTCTTCTATCTTAAAACAGGGTCCTTCTATTGTTCCATAGAAAAATATTGTTACAACAGATACAGAAAAAGTACTGGCTTCAGAACAATCCGTGTAACAACTTTCTTGCTTGTCTTCGTCTTGTTGCCATTGTTCCCAAAACACTCTTCCAAAATCGCAAATCACGAGTAGTGACGGAATTTACGTGCCCACTGACTGTTTCAGCAACGAACGATTGTTTCAGCACAGCACGTTCCTTATCATAAATTATCTGCAATCTTTTAGACTTGTGTTAGCAACAATCTACCTTCGATTAATGATGAAATTTAAGAGTAATGTGGAATTATATGTAAACAGATTAAATATATAGTAAAGAGAAGGATTTCATATACCTTTGGATAAAATGGATGAAAATGATAATGGAACCCTTTTTAAATATATTTATAAAGGGTAAGGTGGTGTCAACATGTATGGTAAAAATGGTACATTGTGAGGTCCTAACATCCCCCCCAGCTGAAAGGGTTGCATGTCCTCAGGCAGCTTTTAGTCCGAGTCAGAGTCTGAGTACTGACTCTTTGCATGCAAGTTTCTCAAGTAGTAACTGTGGAAGGTGGATTCTATCGAAGCTCGAAATCCCTGGTTGTTCTGCAATTTCTGCCATGCTACTGCCTCATCCCTGTTAGCCAATTTGTAGTGAAACTGGTATCGTTCTGCCGACATCCATAAGATCGGGAAGTGAAAATGATAACAAATCCAGTTCTCGGCACATTGCTGAATGCATCTGATGTAGTTTGGTACCCTCGATAATGCAGTTTGAAGATTATCAGGGCTAAAAGGGTTATATTCTTGTCTTTCCTTACATGACTGTTGCCAGAACATGGTGTTGGCCTTCAAGGCAGCAGTTTCCTTGACTTTGATTAACTGATGACACTTTAGAAGTGTTGAGGGTTGCAGTTGCTGTATGTAGCGGCGCATTCCTGGCTTCTGCAAAAATCAGTGATATTTTGCTACAAAAATGGCCGGATTTGAAGGTTCCGGTCTTATCCAAAGGAGGCGATTATCCTCATTATGCCTACTTGCAATAAAAGCAGTTTTCCATGTGATTTGATTGGCAAGAAATGAAACAAATGCCCTAATTTGTACATCACCAACAATTGGAGTGAGATTGACCTGTCTATTTTCAGGCATAGCCTCATTATGAAGATAAAGTTCACATAACAAATGTTGGTCACTAGCGGGGGCCTCAAAAAATGTTTTAACAAATTGTTCCACTGTGAGCAACTCATGAGGTCTCCCATCCTTAATTTCCTTCAATTGAAAATAAACAAGACGTTCAGAAAGGAACAGAGAATAATTCAAGGAGGGTTTCCTGGCGGCTAAAATTTTTTGTACTAATGAAAACATCAAAACCAATTTATCTTTTAATTCCTTGATTTCTTTCTTAGAATCCTTGAGCTGTTGCAGTGTCTTCTCCCAATTATCCCAGTTGGCATACATATGATTCTGCCAGGCCAACTTATGTTGTTGTAATATTTTATCTTGATCCACAGGATACTGCTTCTTCTAGTTATTCATTATTTCTAATTGTTTCCATGGTGGAGTCTGTGTCCCAGCATTATAAGTACTGGGTTGGGGCATCGTCTGAGTAGCTGAGCTGACTAACACAGGGCAGGATATCTGTGGTTTGGTTTCTTTTTCCAGACTTTTTGAGGGCCCTACTGGTTCTTGTGTGACAGTAGGGCGTTCTTCTTTGATTGCAACTAATGTGGATGCCTCAGGCACTGGGATTTTGACTATTTTGTATCCTCCCTGTTGGTAAATGTTTCCACATTCATGGCACATGTATTCTTTACATGGGTCATTCTTTTGTGCTGATGCTGTATGTGCCAACATGTAGAGATTTAATTCTCTATCAAAGGCTTCCCTTGCCATTACCAACTCTTTTTTATAGGCCTATAGTTATGACTTCAAAAACTCATTTTCATCCAATAAAGATGCCATAGTGGGTGAACCCTGTGTGTTGGTTGATTTTGCTGGAGTTGACTGCTGATCCACAGCTGTAGCTGGTTCTTGTGTTTCAGCTACAGTTGGTTTCCTTGTATTATCATGCTTGGTGTATGATTTTTTCACCTCAGTAGCTGGTTCTTGTGTTTCAACTTCTGAGTGAGTAACTGGTTCTTGTGGAGCAGTTACTGTTTGAGTAGTAAACGATGTCATATTACCCCAGGCATCTGGTTCTTGTGGAGCAGTGCCGCAGGACGAGACGGGTAATGGTTGGGGAATTTGGAATGGTGATGAGGATTGAAGTTCTAACAGGATAGTCACAGGTTCAGGGGAAATGGGAGTGACTCCAGTTTCAACAGTCATTTTCATTTTCCTCCTAGGTAGGAAAGCAGAAAAGTCAGTGACTTTCCTTTTCTTTTTAGGAGAAGATTCTTTTCTAGGGGAAGGGCTTTCGGAAGAGGTGACAGCTTGGGATGTGGCCCTTGTTTGCCTTTTTGAGAGAGAGACTGTTGGGGTTCGTCTCTTCCTTTTATGAGTAAGGGGAGAAGGGGGTGTTTCAGCTTGAGAGTCATCACTAGAGATGTGGACAGTGGGAAGGGGTGACTCTGCTAAATGGGATGAACTTGGGGGTAGGTCAACTGGTTCTGAGGATGGTATCAATGGGGGGTCAGGGATATCTTCCAGTTGCCTTTCATAAGAACTTTTGGGCGTTTCTTGGGGACTTTCGGCTTGCTGGGGAATTTCGGCTTGTTGGATAAGGAGGAGTGGATTATTCAAAGGAGGATTTTGCTGAGAAAAACCCCTATGAATTAATAATTGACATAAGCGATGATGGGTAAGGGATAGTGATGGGAATTTTACCCGTCTATAGTAATATGACATGTTTTTAATACATCCAAGCAGATAATAAGGAATATTAACTAATCGACCATGCCACAAATGATTCATTAAAATGAAGTCGTGTTGATAAACTACCTGGTAACGCCCCTCACAAGTCAAATAGTGCTTGATGAATTCAGCTATTGTTGGCCATGGGTGAGTTAATGAATGGAGACTTATACCGCGGCCTTTATTCTCAACCTATTCCTCTGGAGGAAGGAATTCCTGCTGTGCATTTAAAATGACTTGTTTCCTGCTAAACCAGCGAGCACCTATGACTGGCAACCCTGAAACTTGTGCTATATCTTCCTCTCTGACCAAAATTCGGACCCCTTGAACCACGGAGTAATCTTCCTGAAAATTCTGCGCAAACTATAGAACTTGCTGAGAATCAAATTCTCCTAACCTTTCAAAGTATGTTATCCATCCTGCCTGCTGAAAAATTTGGTAGGCCTTCGGGAATAATTCAAGAAGAGTTATCGAGCCAGGCTCATGTCTGATAGCCAAACCTCCCATAGCTACTAACTTGAGTCACATGCAGAGGTGTAGAGAACAGAAACACAGGCTTTGGTCAAGCTAATCGTTGCAACAGAGGATATGGAGTCTCAATGATGGCGGAAATAATGGATATGAAGAGTGACGGTGGATTGGATGGTGTGGAATGATGATTCAGTTTTCGAAATTCCCCCCTTACGTATGATGAAATGATGTTTAAGTGTGCGGGGATTGTAATCATTATGAGCAAGATCCTCTCTTTAAAATATTATTTAACTTTATTACATAAAAAAACCACATACCTTATATTTTTACCTTTGTTTTTATAATTCGAAGTATAGAGTGCTTCATAATGGCTTGATATTAACGGAAGAATCTTTAAATTTCTCTGGAATGTAGAAACAGGAGCATATCAGGATCTGCTCAATACTGAATAATGTTCACCCAAGGGATCTGAAGAATAAAAGTGGAGAACTGAAAAACTTGTGTAGCAGAGGAAAGGAATGGTGTTTTAATAATGAAAAGATGAATGACAGGTTGCTGAAAGTGGTGTTTCAGCAATGGAAAAATGAATGACATGTTGCTGAAAGTGGTGTTTCAGCAAAGGGAAAAATAAGGATAATGGGATGTAATGATTTGGGTTTAAGACAAGTGGGAGAAGTACTTGCTAAGGGATAATTTCAGCAGTAAGGAACGGGAAATACTAGCTGAAAGTTGATATTTCAGGAATAGGTAGAAGTGGGGAAAAAAATGGAAAAAGGGAAAAATGTAGAAATGGGATAAGTAATAAAAGGGATATTGCTAGGAAATTGGTTGAAATGAAGGGAACAAAGCTTCTGTGATTGAAGCTTCAGATCTTCTTGTGATGAATCTGTCCTCCTTAATGAGTTCTTCCATAATCTGCAAAATTCAATTGTAACATGCCAACCCTTGACAGGGATTATTAGTTTTTAATCTAATCTAATGCTAGAAATACATTGCAGAAAATTAAATGATGTGAGGAGCAGAAGACTCCCCTAGAAAAAGATAATGTGTATCAGTCATGCAAGCAGCCTTGAAATCTTCTTTAGAAACAGGGTGCTGGTACAAACGAAGCCTATGACCATTTACTAGTAGAGGTGTTTTAGAATCATCAATTGTTAAAAGTCTTACTGTTCCATTGGGAAAAACAGCATCTACTTCATATGGTCCAAGCCATCGTGTATGTAGCTTACCCTAAAAATTTTCAAACCGAGAGTCATACAATAAGGCCCAATTACCTTTTTGGAACTGCTTGTGTTTGATGATTTTATCATGCCACTTCATTCTTTGTTGTTGAATCATGGTTGTTTGGTGAATGGCATCTAATCTCTTTTCATCCAATTCAAGAAGCTGCTGCAACCTAGCTGTCTGCACATCAGTCAAATCAAGATTAACAGCTAAAGCAGTTCTTAGATTTTTAATTTCAAATTCCACAGGAAAAACAACATTTTTACCATAAACCAATTCATAGGGAGAAAAACCTGTAGTGTTTCTCCAAGTAGTTCTGTAAGCCCATAGTGCTTCAGGGAGCCTTTGAGACCAATCCTTCCGGTTATCCTTCACTGTTTTATTTAGAATGGCTTCTAATACTTTATTTGTGCTTTCCACCTGCCCATTGGCCTGGGGGTGGTATGGTGTAGTCATTTTATGATGAATATGATATTTCTGAAGGGTAGATTTAAAACCATGAAAATTGAATGGAGGTCCTATATCTGTAACTAGCTCTCTAGGAATTCCAGATCTAGTGAAGATCTCTTCAAATAAGAAAGCTAGGACAGCTTCTTCATTGGCTCTAATAAGTGCTTTGGCCTCCACCCATTTAGTCATATAGTTTGTAGAGACTAATATATAAGTTCTTTGATTGGATGGAGGATTAATGGGTCCTATGAAATCCAAGGCCCATATTTCAAATGGTTCGGATACTACCTGGGGGTTTAATGGCATTTGATCTCTATGATTGGGTTGACCCATTCGCTGGCAGCTGTCACAAGCCCTCACATATTTCTTTGCATCCTTAAATAATGAGGGCCAATAGTAACCCATCCTCAAAATTTTGTGTGTTGTTCTTTTATCAGCAAAATGCCCTCCGCAAGGGCCATCATGACAAGCTTTTAGTATGTCTTACACTTCATCCTCCCTAATGCATCTTCGGATTTCTTGATCAAGCCCTGTATAGAAAAGACACCCACTTATCCAGCTATACCTGGCATTTTGTTGAACAATTCTTCTCTTTTCTCTGTATGACAAGTGTGATGGTAATTTTCCTGCAACCAAATAATTGGAAATATCTGCATACCACGGAGAGTGAGCAGAGACTGCAAATAAATACTCATCAGGAAAGGAATCATCTACTGGAATATTATTATCAGTTTTTAACCGTGAAAGGAAATCAGCCACAACATTTTCTTTACCAGGCCGATCTACAATTGTAATATCAAACTCCTGCAGTAACAATAACCATCTGGTAACTCGAGCATTTGTGACAGATTTTTTCATTAAATACTTAATAGCCGAGTGATCAGTGTGGACAAAAGTAGAATAACCAGTGATATAATGTCAAAATTTATTAATGGCATAAATTACTGCAAGAAACTCTTTTTCGGTAACTGTATAATTAAGCTCACCAGGGGTCATGTTCTTACTGATAAAGTAGATAGCATAAGGAATATGATTCTCCTCTTGTCCCAAGATAGCTCCAATTGCAGTGTCTGAAGCATCAGAAGATATATGAAAAGGGAGGGCCCAATCAGGTCCCCTCAAAATAGGAGCAATAGATAGCTAATGCTTGAGTTCTACAAAGGCTTTCTGACAAAGATTAGTCCACTTAAATTCAGCATTTTTCATAAGCAACACAAATAATGGAGAGGCTATCTTAGAAAAATCCTTAATAAATCTTCTGTAGTATCCAGCATGTCCTAGAAAACTTCTCACATCAGTTTGTGTTTTAGGAGCAGAAAGATTATGAATGACCAGTATTTTGGATGGGTCTACCTGAATGCCTTGAGATGAAATAAAATGTCCAAGCACTACTCCTTCACTCATCATCATATGACATTTTTCAGTACTTAGGGAGAGGTGAGCTTGTATACAACGTTTAAGTACCTTCTCAAGATTTTGTAATGCATCTTCAAAAGACACACCATAAGGAGTAAAATCATCCATAAATATTTCCATAAAGTCATTCAGCATATCAGAAAATATTCCTATAACAGCCCTCTGAAAAGTTGTTGGTGCATTACATATCCCAAATGGAAGAACTCTATAAGCAAAAGTTCCCCAAGGACTGGTGAAAGTGGTCTTGTCCTGGTCTTGGGGTGCAATTCTAATTTGGTTATACCCACTGAATCCATCTAGAAAAGAAAGGAATTTCTTCCCTGACAGACTATCCAACACCTGATCAATGAAAGGTAAAGGAAAGTGATCCTTTTGAGTAGCTTTGTTTAAGGCTCTGTAATCAACACACACTCTCCATTTCCCGTTTTTCTTAGGGACAATTACCAATGGGGAAATCCATTCACTGTCAGATATGGGGTATATAAATCCTGCATTAAGCAATTTCTGAAGTTCTTCTTTAACAATTTCCCTTAAATTAGGGTTCATTCGTCTTTGGGGTTGACAGACTAGTCAGCATCCTTCTTTAATATAAATTCGGTGAGTACATAATTCAGAAGATATTCCTTTCATATCCGTGTAATCCCATGCAAATGCTTCCTTATTTTCACGTAATAACTTCATTAACTGCTGTGTTTCAGCAACTGTTAAATCAGGATTTATGTTTAATGTCTTGCCAGGTTCGATTTCGACTGTTGTGCTTTTAGATGCGATGGTGGTTAATGTCTGAGATAAATCTTCAGATTCAATCTTTTCTTGGGTATCTGTTTCAAAAATTGCAGTCAATTGATTGTGTGTTTCAGCAATTACAGAGGAAGGTTCACAAATAAAATTATTAATTATTTCATCCTCTGTATTTTCTTTAAGAGTTAAGGCTTGTCCGATAGTTAAAATGGGCTGAATAGCATTATCATCATAATCCATCCACATAGAATCTTCATTATTAATTATGGGTGTAGCATGAGGATAAAGAGTAAGCTGTTTGTTTTCATAACCATTAGAAATTGTCATTGAACCAGATCTACAACTGATAAAGGCATCGGCTGTGGCCATCCATGGCCTCCCCAGAATTAAAGGATGTCCCCCCAACTTTGTTTTAGTTTGTAATACGACAAAATCGGCTGGGTAATTATAGGATTCAACTGATATAATTAGATCTTCAACAGCTCCTTCTGGTTTAATTGTAGAATGGTCAGCTAACTCTAGGATAGTTGGTGTATCTCTGATTGTGCTATTCAGCTGTAACAACTGTGAAGTTTCAAGAGTCATAATGTTTATTGCAGCACCTAGATCTACCAGAACTTGAGGAATCATTTTTTTAACAATTTGAACTGTCACAGTAGGATGGTCGGGGTCACCATATTTCACAGGAGGGGTTTTTCCGGACATTAATGCAGATAAGTCGCCCATCACATGAACTGTAAGGGGATCTTTAGTTTTCCTACCAGGTTTCTTAACACAAATGTCCGTTATGGTTCTGGCATAAATTGGTACATCTTTCAGTGCCTGTAAAAGTGGAATTTTAACATACAAATTTTGCAATTCCCCTAAAAGATTAAAAGCAGGTGTTTCAGGCGTTTTAGTTAAAACTAAACGCTCGGGGAATGGTGGTTCTGTTATTTCAATACCCTTGTTAGAGGGTGGTTGTGCTTTTTTATGTTTCTCAGTTTCCTCTTTATCAGAATCAGAAGAAGTTATATCATCGATGATAGGTTCTATTATTTTCCCAGATCTCAAATGAATATCATTACATTGCATAGTAGGAAATGTAGGCTGATTCTGAATATCAATGACTTGCACAACTTTATTATTGGGGTTAGGATTTGGTTGCACAGGTAGCTGGGGTCTCATTTGATTATTTGTCGGAGCATTTGATGGTAGAGGAAGTGGTTGTTGAAATTGAGGAAATTGATTTGGATACGGGAGTTGTTGGCTTCTCCAATTTGAATTCCAAGGATTAAAAGAAGATGGTTGTTGTGGGGGCCAAGGAGTCCACATTGTAGAATCAACAAAGGGAGGGTTTGATTGTTGCATGGGTGGGAAGTTCATCTGATTAAAGGGTGGGTATTGCATTTGATTAAAGGGAGGGTAATTTGTCTGACTGAAAGCAGAATAATTATTCCAATGATTAAATGGCATACTAGAATTCATACCTTGTCCTTTTGGTTGCCATTGCCTTCTTTGTGTTAGCAGGTAAACTGCTTCAGCTTCTTCTTCCATTGGCTGCAGTGCTGCCTTTATTCCTGGTAGAGAGGGACATTGCTGTGTTTCATGATCTTTCTCACAAAGGGTGCAGATTGGTATTTTGTCCAATGGGCATTCCCTTAGTGGATGTTTGTCTCTGCATTTCGGGCAAAAGACAGCCAGAGCTGCTTCTGCTTCAGCCTGCTTCTTTTTAACCTGCAAGGCGTCAATTTGTGAAGCAAAAGAACTTAACATCTCAGTTTTAAATTCTTCAAGTAAATTACCTATTTCAGCTCTTGTCGCTCCTCCACTGGCTGATTTCTGCACTCTTGAATAGGTGGGATCTCTGTTACTTACTCTGTTCTTTGCAGCTCCCCTTGAACATCTTTTACAAAGTTCAACAATATCATCATATGATTCTTTAGATATATCTCCCTTGCCAAGCATGTTTAACATGTCTAAACAACCATCCCTTAATCCTCTAAGTAATATTGTTTTGCGAATTTCCTTACTTATATTCGGATGATCAGACTCTGTAGATTATACTGCAGCCTTTCTACATAGTCCTCCAGATTCTCATCCGACTTTTGTGCCATATTGAATAGTTCGTCCCTCTTTTCTCTCGTCCGACAATAGTCTTGATATTTAAGCAGAAATTTCTATTTCATCTGTTCCCATGTTGTGATTACCTGAATTTCAAGGCTCATGAACCATCTTAAAGCATTTCCTTTTAATGTTGCTGGAAACAGTTTCAACTTTTGAGCATTAATAATATAATCATAACTTCTGCATAATATATCAAATTCAAAAATAAATTCATCCGGATCTTCAGAGGATAAACCATGGAAGTTGGGTAAAGCTGACAATGGAATATTCTTCATGGGAGTTGTTCCTCTAGGGAGATCACTGATAGGAAATCCCAAGGTAGAGAGAGAATTTTCACCCCTTCCTTCTCCTTCAAGATCTACACGTCCTCCCCCAAAGAATTCTTCGTTGTTTCCTTCCATTGGCTGTTCTCCTACTGCACTTGCTCGATCCTCAAGATCTTCTACTGGCTCCTCTATGTTTCCCACTGGTCGTCCAACACTCTCTATTAGTTCCTCAACATGCTCTGTTGATTTGCTAGCACTTTCTTTTGACTCTCCAACACTGATTGCTGGTCCTTTAATATCCGTTACCGGCTCCTCTATGTTTTCAGGGCCCACGACTTCCTCTGTTTTGTAATCCGATTGAGGGGAGTGCTGAATTTTTGGTCTTCGAGAACTTAATATCTGTGATGATTCAGCCTTTGATACAATCTCGTCAATGAAAGTCTTTCTTCCTCCCCTTCCTTTGCCCTTGCCACCTGTAGGATTAGTTTTCTTCTGGGTTCTGCGTCCTCTCATACAATCTGCACATCTAGAAAGAAAATATTAATGCTTTTGAAATCTATAATTGCCTTCCCCGGCAACGGCGCCAAAATGTTGGTCGCTTTAATTGTTTTAGCAATTCAAGCTCCACATAAATTGTCAACCCGGGAACGTCTGTTTATTCCAAAGACAATCACACACTGGATATGCTCAATTCCAAAAGCAAGATAATGTTGTAGTAAAAATCACACAATTATCAATCATACAAATCTAACTATTCACACCCTGCTTTAACAAAGCTGAAGTCTACTTGTGTTATAGTAGAAGCAATTCCTCTATTGCAGTCTTTCACTAAAAGAATCCTAGGAAAAGATAATGAAAGGAAATCACCCTGCAGGAAAGGAAACCAATCAACTATAACAGGGAACAGGACCCTATTCCTCCAAATAGGAACTTCAACACCTGTTGCCTGACACTAATCACACTGTAGAAAAGATGAATTCAAGAAAACAGGACCCTATTCCCATGAACAGGAACCTTCAGCACCTGTCTCCTGATACTAATCACACTGTAGGAAAAAGAGAGTCAACCAACGGGGAACAGGACCCTATTCCTTTGCACAGGAATCTTCAGCACCTGTTTCCCGGCATCAATCATACATTCAAACAGATAACAGAAAAAGATCTCTTGGCTTCTTTAAGAATGAATGTTACCAAAATCATGTAGCGTTAAAGAAAACAAAGTGCTTAAAGAGCTACAGAACTATGCAAATGATGCTTCAGTAAACAGAATTAAATTAAGGTGCAAATATCATAAAGAAATTCAACAAACTACAGGAGCAATCGGGTGAATCTTGTGATGAAGGCGGGCCCTTTCCTTCTCACAAGATTCCCCAGGGAAAGAGTTAAATTGAAGCGCTCAAAAGAAACCTTTATTCATCTGTCAAAAAGGAATGATACATTACAATGGAGTCTTGCTCCTTTCCGCTAAAAATAATGTTTCTCCTGTAGTCTCTAACTCCCCTTCTAATGATGATGTCTCCTCTTTTTAAAGAGGAGACATCTATTACAGTTACATCAGAGCAAATCTATATTTATCCAAATCTGTTCTTCTATCTTAAAACAGGATCCTTCTATTCTTCCATAGAAAAATATTGTTACAAAAGATACAGAAAAAGTACTGGCTTCAGAACAATCCATGTAAAAACTTTCTTGCTTGTCTTCGTCTTGTTGCCATTGTTCCCAAAATACTCTTCCAAAATCGCAAATCACGAGTAGTGATGGGATTTACGTGCCCGCTGACTGTTTCAGCAACGGAGTCGACTGTTTTAGCAACGGCTGATTGTTTCAACACAGCACGTTCCTTATCATAAATTATCTGCGATCTTTTAGACTTGTGTTAGCAACAATCTACCTTCAATTAATGATGAAATATAAGAGTAATGTGGAATTATATGTAAACATATTAAATATATAGTAAAGAGAAGGATTTCATATACCTTTGGATAAAATGGATGAAAATGATAATGGAACCCTTTTTAAATATAGTTATAAAGGGTAAGGTGGTGTCAACATGTATGGTAAAAATGGTACATTGTGAGGTCCTAACAGTCTATTCACGGCTTAGTTTTCTTGAGAGTCGAGACTATTGCAGATAAGTACAATAAATCATTCCCAAAAAAATTATGAAACGTTGTTTTTGTTGTTAATAGAAAATTCAAAGGATTTTTTTAAACGATTAATTTCTTTCTTCATTGTTCCCTTTGAGTGGAGAAGTGAAGATTAATTTTCTCTTTTTATTGTGAATGAAGAAATAAAGATTAATTTATTTGTTTTCTGTGAATGAAGAAATGATTATTAATTCCTTTATTTAATATCTTTGTGTTTCGTTTAGTGCAACTGTGTTAAGAAGGATTTGGCTATGCAAAGTAGTAAAACCTATAGTGTTTTTTTTGTGTGGTGTCGTTGAGGAAGAAAAGATAGTACTAGCTATTAGGCTGGAAATCATAGCCATACGTTCCAACATTTGATGAAGAACTAATTTATAGTAGCAATTAATATAGGGTAGGAGGCCAAGGGTTATTTATGGAAGGAAGGACTTTGGAGATAATAGTAAATAAGGGGAGATTAGAATTCATATTTCTAGTTTAACCCCAACTTACAAACCAAAGCTTGTCAAGGATTTGTACAAAAGTCCCACAAGGGTTATTATGTAAGTATCATATGGGTAGTGGGTAGGTCCCAGGTGACTAGGTCCCGCTCTCCTACCAGATATTAGTAAACGTGTACAGATATAGGAGAGATCGAACTAGAAATATGAGAAATCCATATTTTATTAACAACCTTATGGTAAAATAAAACACAACTATGTGCATGTGTAAGCCAAAAATAACACATTAATAAAACCCATATTCAGATGTGCACAACGTTAACATAAATATTAATCTAAATTTTGTGATTACGAAGTGTATAAAGAAACAAAACTTTTCTACATCAACCAGTAAAATGAAAAGATACATCTTGGGTCATCTTGGAAATAAAATAATGTAAAGGACATAGAGGGATTGTGTGGCCATGACATTAAATGCAGAATATGAAAAAATTACAAGAGATTTCTCGTCAAGATAGAGTTTAACTCTCTAATTACCCAAATAATTGGACCACAAACATGGGTTAATCTCCTTGCTATCGGTTTGAATACCAAAATCAATAATTTATATTTTTCTCTCTTTTCTTAGCTTTAGATTCTCCCTTTGGATTAAATGATAGTCTATTTTTCTAGAAGAAAATGAAAAGAAAATGAAAATATGGAAAAATAAAGGCAATATGTGACCAAAGTAGTAGGTCCGACATAACCTAGAAGATTAGAAGATTGTGTAAGCAGAGGATATGAAACCTGAAGAAGGGTTATATAAATTAGAAAGAGATGTTTAGAAAACCTGTGACCTTACTTTTTCAACACAACGCCTCGAACAATTAGAATATTGTTCATATAAACTAACCCTACCATGAATATGTAGAAAGAAGGAAAATAAATCAATTGGAGTGGACTTAGATTTCCATTGTCCATGCCTCCAAGATTGGGAAATTTTTCTAGTTAGAAAAAAACTAGTTATTTTCATCTAAAACGGATGACTGGTAGTGAAAATAAAATGTAGTTACTTTTTTAACCTAGCAAGGTTCTGATTCATGGAACGATCCCAATAGAATGTTGAGAACCCAACGCCATTCATAAATATACATGTTAAACACCATCGATATACATTATGGGTCAAGAAATTCAGAAGAAAAGAAAAACAAAAACTCCATGAAAGTTTGAGGCATGATACTTACCTAGAGAGACTACATGAATAGAGAATCATCACCATCATTCCTCTAGGAGTTTCAAAATAGGTTCCCATGACGATGAGGTTATGAAATGAGTCACCCCAGCACTAGAAGAGGAGGTTAGTTACCCTAACATACCCCCAATCATTTTAGGTTATAGATATCACCCCAATTGCGTAGGGTGGTCTATTTGGTATCATAGTGTCTCAAGGTAAGGGATAGATAGTTGTAGGATTGGAGAAAGTTCTCTTAATACCCACTTGTAAATGGGAGAATACATGACTCAACATTAACCAAAGGTGTAAAGTTCCAATACATGGTTGACCCATAACCTCATTGTAAAATACATATATAACCATGTTTATAATGCAACATTTAAATAATCATAAATACTCAAAAACTGTTTTTTACCAATAAGACAAAGGTCTTGACCCCTTAAATTTTAAACAACCTCATTTAGGGGTTAAGTTAATAACATTTAACTAAATCATTTCCAAAGTGTTGATCTAGCCACATTAATCCATATAACTCTAAAATCTTCAACCCAATGATCGGGAAGTGACTAATATAACAAATATAAGGTTAAGAGTGATACCAAGGTTGTTTTTTTTTTTTGATGGGAAAAGAATTAGGCTTGAAATCATATCATTAGGTAAATTCTCTTTCTTTACGATAGAATTTTTTCTTTATCTAGATGTGTAGTGAGTAGTGTCTATTACAAGTGGTACCAAATCCAAGTTGAAACATTTTGGCATGTTTGGGTGATAGTGAAATAGAAAACTAGTAATAATGATGCACAGAGGGAGTAGAAGCAGCATGAGGAGAGGAGTTGGTATCACTCCACTTGGGAAGCCATCGTTATGATATGGACCTATACCTTATATAGAAACAACCTAGAAATGTGGGTTCATTTGCGAGAAGAAACATGAAAAAAAAACAAAATACTATTTGAAATAGTCAATAATTACGGACTAAAATTCATGAATTTAAGAGATAATAATGAGAGGTTGACACTACAACAAGAGATAATTATGAAAAAAATTTCATATAGAAAAAGTCAGAGAAATCCAAATCAAATTCCTTATGATGAAAATAGAGCTAAGATGCATCGACAAAGGGAGGAAAACCCATAATTTGAGGGAGGCCAAATTGACAATGAGGAAGATTCTGAAAATGCTTTTCGTGAAAAGGGGACCAAAAGGAAAAAGGTTGAATTGCAAGGCGAGTTTGATAAAATCAAACCCTCGACATTTAATGGAGAATTTTAGGAATTTTTTGAAGCTTTGTTAATAAATATAAACACATATTTCTAGATCTATGAATATGATGAAAATCTAAAGGCCAAGTTGTCAGTTTATCAACTGCAAGGTAAATCCACTTTGTGGTGGGAAGAAATTAAAACTGTTCGATTAATTGATGAACAAGAAGTGACTTGGGAAAACTTTCAAAATAATTTCAAGGATAAATATCTAACATAAGAGTTTTATGTTGAAAATGAAAAAGACTTCCATGATTTGAAGTTAGGACAAGAGTCCATGGATGAATTTGTAGCTAGGTTTGCCTCCCTACTAAGATATGTTCCCTATATTTGGGAAGAGAAAGATAAGGTGCAATGTTTTTTTAGTATCTTGTCGTGTTTCATGAAGGAAATGCTATAATTTTATAATCCTAAGATGATGGATGAATCTATTCAACAAGCCTGAATCTAATGTTAACAAATGAATAAAAAAGGGGAGGGTGAAAGGATTTGGCCAAAAAAAAGAAGAAAAAATTCTATAGCATTAAGTATGAAAAAACTATAGGTGCTAATGGTGCTTACTAGAAACAATAAAATGGACCTCAAGGGAATAACAACTTGTGATTGTATAATTTTAAGGTAATATAGCTAATAATTTTGCTTCTATTTTAATATACCTAGGTGAAATACTAAGTTATATCAGTCCAAATTTAGTTTAGTTGTGTTGTTTGCAATTCTCAAAATTAAAAAACCCCTGGTTAATACAACTAGATAGTAGGGCTAAAAGGAGAGTGATTGATAAGGTAGAAAATATCCTTATTGAAATAGCAATAAAAAAAATTTGGTGAATTTAAATATTTTTCTATTAGGACCTTATGATGTATTAATCATAATGGATTTGATAGAAAGGCATTGGTCTTTGTTGAACTGTAAATACAAAACCATTAGCTAACTCACTAAGGAAGGTGTTAGACGATAAATTTAAGGGCTTAAAAGAGACATTAAATTGAGACCTACAATAGATAATCAATTGAGAAAGTGCATCTGAAAGGGTTGTAAGATATATTTTGTCCAGGTGGGCTATACCAATTCTAAGGAAAAGATAACTGGCTTGGGAAACATATCAGTTATTCAAGAATTTGTGGATGTATTTTTGGAAGAGATTCAGAGGCTTCCTCCTAAAAGAGATATTGAATTAACTATAGAACTATTTCCAGGAGAAACCTCGTTATCAAAATCTCCTTACCGTATGAGCATACCTAAACTAACAGAAATTAAATTAAATTGCAAGAGTTACTAGAAAAAGGGTACATTCATCCAAATGTGTCACCCTAGGGGGGGCGAGTGTTATTCGAGAGAAATAAGGACGGCACGTTATGATTGTGTATCGATTACAAACAAATGGATAACTTAAATGTAAAAAATAAGTACCCATTAACAAGAATTGACAATTTATTTTATTAAGTTAAGAGTGCTACTGTATTTTATAAAATTTATTTTCTATCAGGTTATCACCAAATAAGGATAAAGGAAGAAGATATTTTTAATACAACATTTATAACCCACTATGGAAATTACAAAAATTTTATTTTTCTTTTTGGGCTTACTAATTCCCCAACAACATTTATTAGTTTGATGAATGAAATTTTTCATCCTTACTTAGACAAATTTGTTCTGATTTTTATTGATGGTATTCTCATTTACTTAAAGAATGTAGAAGAGCATACAAAATATCTATGCATAGTGTTGTAGACCTTACGAGAAAACCAATTTTATGCTAAATACAAAAAATGTGATTTTCACGAATATAAAAACCCAAACTTAGGGCATATAATTTCATTAGAGGGCATGGTTATATATCTTAAGAAAATTAGAACCATCATGGAATGGCCTATCCCAAAAAATGTAGCAAATGTTAGATCTTTTATGAATCTAGTTGGGTATTATCATCGTTTTATAGAAGGATTTTCTAGGATTACTCATCCTATAACTTATTTGTAGAAAAAGGGAAGAGCCTTCAAATGGATAATAGAGTTCCAACACAATTTTGAATAACTGAAACACTTACTGACTACGATTGCAATGTTAAAATTTGTTGATCCAGAAAAAATAATTTACTGTGTGCATAGATTTATGCCAAGAAGTTGTTGGAGGAGTTCTGATGCAAGAAGAAAAATCAATATCTTATGAATCACATAATTTAAAAATCATGAGAAAAGGTATTCCGCTTATGATTTGAAGTTAATTGTTGTGGTTCATGCTCTAAAGGTATGGTGGCATTATTTATTAGGAAAAATTCTCTTTTAATGATAGATCATAGCAATATAACTAGTATCATTAAGAAGCCCAATTTAAATGCACACCAAGCCAAGTGGACCACTTTTCTAAGAGAATTTGACTTTGAAATAAATAATCTTAAAAGAAAAGAGAATCGTGTGGATGATGTGATAAGCAGGAAATTGCACTATGTGTATTAAATCTCATATAGTTAGGTGGAAATTGGTTTTTCTTAAGAGATTAAAGAATTTTCTCTAAAGGATCTTTAATACAATTTTTTATGGTAGCAAACTAGACACGTAAAAAATTACGGAAAATATATGAATATGTTATAAAAAATGAAAATTTGTTAACCTTTAGAGGGAGAATATATGTTCCTAACAAGATAGAGATTAAGCAACTTGGGTTCGATGACTGTCACCAAAGTCATTATGCTACCCATCCCAATTATCATAAACTATTTTACACTATGAAAGATAACATTTTTTGACTTGGTATGAGGAAGGATATTGCCAAATATTTAGCCAAATGCTTGGAGTTCCAACTAGTCAAGGCTAAGCTTCAATATCATGTTGGTTTTCTTCACCCATTACCCATTCTTGAATGGAAACAGGATACGATTACATTATATTTTATAACTAGCTTACCTACATCCAAGAAGAAAAATGATTCATGAAAACCATTTCATCTTTGTCAAATCCAGATACCAAACTGTTGAAATTGTAGATATATTCATGAAAGAAATTTTTATGTTACATGCTATGTAGAGGGTTATAATTTCCAATAGGGATGTGAAGTTCACGTCTTGAGGTTTAAAGGCCCTTGTTTAGCCAATTTAACGTCTTAAATTGTTCAACATAAATTTTCAACCGAGGTTTGTAATCTGATGAAGTGTGGTGCACTATATGTGCTTAGGTAACCTTCTTCTTACTTCCTTGTATTTATTTTTATATTTTTTTGGGGGTTTTGTTCCTGATGTCTAAATGTTAATCTAAGAAATAAATGCTGTGAAAGGGATCAACTGAATCTAGTGAAGTTTAAATGTGTAAAGCTAACTTTGAAAGAAGGAAGAAAAGGAAGTTTTCTTAAATTAAACTAACTTGCATAAAAATGAACAACAATTATTAAATGGTTAAAGTCTGATCTAAAAACAGAGTGCCTATTTTAATGACTTCTAATTTAATGTTAGTCCTATTCCATGGATATGAATCTTATAACTGAAAATTGAAATTGAAATGCTACTCTTGATGAAATAAGATTCAAAATAAAACAACTAATGTATGTTCAATCACTCAAGCATTCAATATGGATGTATGATAGAATCACCCTCTTGAAATGATGTATAAGAAACCGATTATACTTTAGTTTTAAAGATTTAAATCTAGGAAATCATGTAAAGGAAACAACTAATGTATGTTCAATCACTCCAACATTCAATATGAAATTATGATAAAATCACCCTCTTAAAATGATGTACAAACAACCGATTATAATTTAGTTTTAAAGATTTAAATCTAGGAAAGAATTTCAAGGAAACAACTAATGTATGTTCAATCACTCCAACATTCAATATGGAAGTATGATAGAATCACTCTCTTGAAATGAGGTACAAGAAATAGATTATAATAGAGTTTTGATAATCTAGAAAAGAAAATAAAGCATGTAAGGGAAAACTCAATAATTGCATAGGTTAGACATTTGAGCACCCAATTTGGAAGTATGACAAAAACCTTCTTGGCATGATCTTTAGGAACACCCAATTATACAATTGACTGAGGATCTTAATCTAGAAAACAATGTAAAGGCATGTAAAAATAAAATCTCAATGATTGCGTAGGTTAGACATTCGAGCACCCAATTTGGAAGTATGAAAAGTCACCTTCTTGGCCTGATCTTTAGGAACATCCAATTATACAATGAACTGAGAGTTTGGTCAAGGAAATTAAATAACATAACATTAAAGGAAACTAAACAACTGTGAGCTCCATTGCCTCAAACTTAATCCAATTGGAAAATAGACGAATCTACCTTCTTGATATGTTTTAAAAAAGAAAATATTACACAGTCATTCTATCATTGATGCTAATAAAACATTCATGACTTAATTCTATGAAAAAGCTGCAACACAATATTAATCCACTCAGGAAATTGACAAAACAGAGTAAGGAATTAAACTAAAAAAATTAATGAAAAACCTCCTCCTGTGCAGGGGCCCTTTGAAAAAAATTCGGTCAGGATCCTAGATGATTATATATGCATTAAGAAAATACTGGAACGATGAACACTATCCTTGTATTATGGAAAGAACAGAGTTTAAAACAATACGCAATGTTTTATAAATTACAACTACTATTCAGTTTCTACATAACCGATATTTAAATAAAACAAAACATAACTGTAATAAGCTAATTATGCCTACAGATGACTATCTTAACTGAAACATAGAATTGGATTTTGACTGGTTAACTCTTGATTTTCTACGTCAGAGAAAATCAAGAGTTCTTCACTCTCGGCTTGCATCCTTTGACCAGACTTTGACCATGATCTCATACATCTTTTTCGGTTGATTTCAATCAAGTAGATGTGAATAACTTTGGAAATGCCCATGTGTCTCATTTCTCTATTTTCTCCTTAGAACTTTTCAAACCATGAAAGTAGTTATGGAACCAAATATTAGCTGCAGAATAGGATGCGTTCTATAGCGAAATTACAAAAATCCATTCCAATAACAAGAACATCAGAATATAACATAGAAATCATTTAAATAAATTCCCTGAGATAAAACATGAAATTTATCATTGATTGGAGTGTATGGACTTATGAGAAATTAAGGAAAAAGGGATGAGAAAGGATTTCAGAGAAGGGACAATTTTGAGGTTCAAAAACCCTCTTTATTGGATTGGGTACTTAGATCCAGTTTAGTACTGTATATCACCCATAAACAGATGGGCAGAGTGAATCAGTGAATCAAGTACTCGAAGATATGTTAAGGATGTATGTGATGTAGTGGCCAATCAAATGGGAGGAATACATTCACTTAGTTGAGTTCACATATAATAAAAACTACCATTAATCATTAAAAATTAGTCCTTTTGAGGTATTTTATGGGAAAAGGTGTCAAAAACCTATTGATTGGAGCAATCTCGAAGATAAAGTAATACCATGACCCAATATGTTGGTGGAAATGGAGAACATAGTGAAAAAGGTTTGGAAAAATTTAAAAGATGCTCAGGATAGACATAAGGCTTATGATGATAAGAGGAGGACTTATAGAGAATTCCATGTGTGTGACCATGTATATGTGCGAGTTAAACCCAATAAAAGTACCTTAAGGTGGGGTGGTTGTGAAAAATTAGCACCTCGATATTATGAAACCTTCCAAATTTCAGAGAGAGTGGGACCTATAACAAACCATCTTTCACTACCATGCCATATAGGAATCCACAATGTGTTTCATGTTTCATTATTAAAGAAATATATATATGATATTAGACATATAATAGATTGGCAATATGTATAGGTATAATGTGATGTGAAAAGTTTTATGAATATGTGTATGACTTGATTTAATGATTAAATAAAATGTAATCACAGTTTCTAATTGTGAAACATGTCAAAACAAAAGGAGAATTGTTGGTAGAACCTATGCATATTATCGATTAGAGAGAAACAATGTTATACAAGAGAGATATCACCCAAGTTAATGTGCAATGGAGGAACTTCAGCTCGGAAGACGCCACCTGGGAGGATGAGATTTTTATGTGACAAGCATATCCTCACCTGTTCCAAGCGAAAGAATGAACAATAGGGACAATGTTTCGCAAAAAGTGGGGGAAATATATGACCCCCATTCACTGTACACATTTATTATTTACTATAATTTATATTTACCGTATGAGACTCTGGGAATTGAAGGCTTATAGGAAAGCCTAGTGAACTCTAAAGTGTTTTCATTTTATTTTCATTTTATTTTGATTAATAGAAAATTGTGATGATTCTTGGAAACTCATGGGAAAATATCCTAAATGAATTTTCAACTTCCGGGAAGTTAGAGATAGATATCATCTCTCATTCCCTGGAGATAAAAATATCTCAATGAGAAAACAAGGGGGTTGGAAGAGTAAGGAAGGAATAAGGTAAAAGAACCTTGAGAGAGACGAAGGTACCTAAACATGATGTTGTGAAGGTTTGGAAGGACATGGCCAAGGATTATTTCTTGAGCTTTACTTGAGAGAGTGGAAAAATCTTTGAAAAGATAGGAATCTGTAAGTTCTAGGTTGGACTAGGTATTGATTCTTGTGAACTGATCTTAATATTTCACTATTGAATTGACTATCCTGGATGTTAAGAAGCTCGACATGAGAACCAAATATAATATCCATTATCATTGGAAGGGAGTCGTGGGATTTTCGTAACTGATTTTTGTTGAAAGTCCAGACTATTGTAGATAAGTGCAATAAATGTTTTTCAGAAAAAATATGAAACTTGTTTTTGGTTGTTAAGAGAAAAGAAAAAGGATTTATTTAAAATATCAATTTCATTCTTCTCTATTTACTATGAATAATGAAATGAAGATTAATTTTCTCTGTTTACTGTGAATGAATAAATAAAGATTAATTTATTTGTTTTCTATGAATGAGGAAAGGAATATTAATTCCCATGCTTACTATATTTGTGTTGCGTGTAGTGCGACTCTGTTAAGAATGGTCTGTGTGTGCAAATTACTAAAACCTGTATTAAATGTTTTTATTTTTTGGCCCGATTTAGGAAGAAAAGATAGTTATGCTCGTTAGGCTAGAAATCGTATCCATTGGTCTAAACATTTGATGAGGAACTAAGTTATAGTACTTGTTAATACAGGATAGGAGCCCAAGGGTTATTTATATAAGGAATAAATTTAGAGATAACAGTAAATTATGGAATAATAGAACTTATAATTATAGTTAAACCCCAACTTACAAACCAAAATTTTTCAAGGAGTTTTCCAAAATTATCGCAAAAGTATCCTATGGGTTGTGGGCAGATCCCAAGTGACCGGGTCCCACTCTCCTATCAGACACTAGTAAACATGTATAGATGTAGAAGAGATCATAATAGAAATTTGAGAAAGCCATATTTTATTAACAACCTTATGGTACAATCAAACACAACTATATGCATGCATAATACTCAAATAACATATTTATAAAACCCATATTTAGATGTGCACAATGTTAACGTAAATCTTAATCTAAATATTAAGATTATGTAGTGCAGAAGGAAACACAACTTTGCTACATCAACATGTAAAATGAAAAGAAACATATTGTGTCATATTATAAACAAAATAATTTACAATAAATAGATGGACCGCATGGTCCCGCCATTAAACTTAGAATATGAACACATTATAAGAGATTTATCATCAAGATAGAGGTTAACCCTCTCATTACCCAAAAAAATGGTGGACAATACATGGGTTAACTTCCTCAATATCAGTTTGAAGAAAAAAATTAATAATTTAGACTTTTCTCCGTTATCCTAGCTTTACATTCGCCCTATGGCTTAAACCCTAGTCTACTTTCTCTAGAAGAAAATGAAAATAAAATGGAAATATGGAAAAGTAAAGGGAGGATGTGATCAGAGTAGTAGGTCTGGCATAACCTAGAAGAGTATAATATTGTCTAATAAGAGGTTTCATACCCGAAAAAAGAGTTATCCAAAGTAGAAAGAGATTTTTAGAAAACCTATGACCTTACCTCTTCAACACAACACCTTAAAAAATTAGAAAATTATTCATCTAACTTAACCATTCCATGAAAACGGAGTAAGAAGGAAAATAAATTAACTGGGGTGGACTTAGATTGCTCCGTCAACCATACATATGATATTGGGAAACCCTTCTAGTTAGAATAAACCTAGTGGCTACCATTTAAAATGGAAGACTAGTAGTGAAATATAAGTTGTAGTTACCTTTATAACCTAGGAAGGTTCTGAATCAGGGAGTGGTCCTTGTAAAACTCTGAGAAGCTGATACAATTCATAACTAAACATGTTAAACATCACCGAGATCCATTACGGTTTGAGTAATTCATAAGGAAAGAAAAAAAACCTCTGTAAAGGTTTCAGGAAGGATACTTACCTTGAGACCTTACGTAAACATAGAACCATTAGCATCATTCCTCCAGGAGTTGAAAAATGGATTCTTGCGATGAAGATTTTATAGAATGAGTTGTTGAAATACTGGAAGAGGAGGTAAGTTAACCTAACATAACTGCAATAATTCTAGACTATAGTTCTTGCCCCAATTACACGGGGCCATCAATTTGGTATTGTAGTATCCCGAGGTAAGTGATAGATAGTTGCAGGATTCGAGAAATTTATCTTAGAAGCAACTTTTAAACGAGAGAATACATCACTCAACATTAACTAGAGGTGTAAAGTTCCAATCCATGGTTCAACCGATAACCTCACTATTAAATAAGTATATAACCATGTTTATAGTACAACATTAAAATAATCATAAAGACCTAAAAATTGTTATTTACCAATAATACCAAGGTCTTGATTCCTTACATTTTAAATATCCTCATCTAAGGGTTAGGTTAGTCACATTTAACCAAATAATTTCCAAAGTATTGAGCTAGTCACATTAATACATATGACTCTAAAATCATCAACATGATGGTTGGGAAGTGACTAACATAACAAATATAAGGTTAAGAGTGATATCAAGTTTGAAATGTTTATGTTATGGGAAAATAATTAGGCTTAAAATCATATCATTAAGTAAATGGTATTTATTTAAAATAGAATTTATTTCTATCTAGATGTGTAGTGAGTATTGTATGTGACCCAACTCCATCTCTCTCCTTCTCTCTATTGAGTCCTCTCTCTCTTCCTTCCTCTCTCTCCCTTTCTCTCCCACCTCACTTTTTCTCTCTCGCATCACTCGCTCTCTCTCCATTTCTCTCCCATCTTCCTTTGTTTCTCCCCCCTCACTCACTGTCTCTCTCTCTTCCATTGAATTCTATCACTATCTCCCTCCTTCTCTTCTTCTCTCTGTTGAAAAATGTGTAAATAGGTTCGGTCTTCATAAATTTGAAATGTACTTTTAATTCTTGTAAATTGTAAAATGGAAAGAAAATTATTATTATTATTTTTGAAGCATGGGTTGTGTTATACAAGATTTATGATTGCAGACAAAATTATCTCCCCTAAGTTCGATGGAAAACGTAGAAAAATAGAGAAATAAGGAACCCAATACTTTCCTTATAGTAAATATATGATGGAATTAAGCCTACCTGGAATTTTTACACGCTTTGTTCCTTCTTCATCTCGAATGCTCGAATTCCATTTCTGATTGCCAAAATCAGAACCTGCACAATCAGATAACAAAAGCCAAGAAACTATGATACCTATGCAGTATCATCTAGTTACTCTATTAATTATATCAACATGGTATCGAAATAAGTGAAATATTGAAAATAATATATAGGAAAACTTAGAACTATTTGCATTAATATAAATGGAAGGATATTACAACCAAAAATAGGTGTTGATCTTGTAGAATAACTCCTTGAAGCTGTTAAATTGTCATTTCCTTGTCACAATATGGACCTCCAATCATCATAAATGCATGGAGCGTTAACCTATCACCTCAGCATAATAAGGGTAGAATCACTCTCCAAAATCCAACCGATTGCATATGCAAGTCACTCAATATATAGATGAGTGGGGTAAGGTGGGAGTTGTTATCCATTTACCAATATAAGGTTTTTGGTCAACCTTTGATGGGTGCATGGGATTAGAGGATAAGCGATGGAAAAAACAGAGGATGAGATAGGATCCGAAAGTTTAATAAGAGGTAAATGGTTGTAACAAAATTTGGAAGATTTTGGAGGAGGAAGCTTCCAGAAATTCTCTCGTTTTCCCTAATTTCTAGAACCAACACATCTGCAAAGGGGAGAAACCTGTAGGTGATCAATCTTGGCCACAATGGAGAAACTTGTAGGTGAACGCTATCCAGTGGGAGGCTAGGGATTGTTGGTACTAAAACTGGCTCAGATGAGGTTGTTTAAGGTAGAAATTATGTAAGATGAAGGATGTTCCCTTAGGGCTTTGTGACATGATGTTGACAACGAGGAATATGATTTTGATTTATCCCATTAGGAGGCTTAATGATTGGATGTGACAAAATGTGCTATAACAGAATCTCCCATAAAGCATAAAGTGATAAATGATGATTGATGACTGAAGTGCTTTACCTTGTGACAAGTCGAGATCAAGAACAAGCGACGAACTACATATGTTACAATACATTTAGATCATGACATCTATTTGTTGAGGTAATCATACCTGTACTCAGCACCTAATCTAACATAACATGTATAGTGATCAAAATACGCATCCAAATATGCAATTAGTTGACCCATGACTGGATGACTATCTAGATGATCATAGCCATTATACATTGTGGTCCTTGTATAAATCCTAAAATCACAAACCAGATGGATGTAGCTACATCTGGGGTCTTCTTTCTCATTCACACAACCAACCAATGTACGAGTCTAACCACATGAGTCAATGACTTGAGGTCGGACATGGTAGACACCATCTAATTGCCAGACAATGATTTAATCCATTAACAATCGCAAGAGAAACCACTGATGATGTTAATGAATCTCAAGATACTATAGTAAAACCTATATGGTGTGAATAATTGAGTTAATGTCAAACACCACACAGATTCTTTCATTCAAAGGCCAATGATGTAGACCTGTCACTGAGAGTGAGGAAAATTTCCATTGATGTATGCAAGCACGAAGGTAGAAATGGGATGTTTCTAAGTCAACTTCCTGGATAATGTGATCTTGTTGATTGGAAGCGACCTGTCACAAGAGGGACTTGATGTATCCCCCATTAACGACATGAAACATGTATAATGATTGAGACATAATGATGATGATACCTAATTGGATTAGGAAAAGGAAAACATGGAATGAAAGATTAAGAGTATTGCGACATATATGAACTAAAAGGACTTCTCTTGAACACATAACGATGATGAATGGAGTTGGAAGCATTGACCCAAAATCGAGATAGAGGCTTCAAAAAGGTCTGATGAACCAAATGAAAAGAAGATTACCCATCCAAACAGTCACAAAGATGAATTAGAAGAGTTCCACGTTAAACAATGACTTGCTTCCATTAGAATAATGAAGTACCCTAATTTCCCAATTTCCCCAATCACACTGGTTAGTACATATTTATTTTTTAACAACCTCGACAAGGATAACATATGATTGATCTGTATTTTCATCCTTTGGATGAATCTCTTCAAGTATTTTTAATGAACACTGAGAAGGAGTGGTTCAACCTAGTCATTTTGATAAGTTCGTCATTTTTTTTATGTTCTAACAAGACCAGTGATGGAAAAAATTGACATATTTTTCATGTTTAAATAATTTCAAAAAGAGGCGAAAAATAAAAATCCAAATGTTCCTTTTGGTAGACAGCCTCTCGAGTTTGAAAAGGGAGAAAAAATTACTCAAGATAATTGCTTAGCCATGTTCTACTCAGGTATTCCTCTTTCTTAAACATTCCATCTCAGTCTCAAAAAGGGTTAAACTTATACTAAGTGGATGTTTTTTCATTTATTTTAACAAGTTTGAAAACACATGTGATAAAAAAAGGTTTTCATGTTTTGGGATTTTAAAAAGAGTTGAAAGAGGACTCCGAGGGGTTCCTTTTTTGTAGGTTTATAGAGCCTGAAAAGAGATAAAGTATACTCCCTCATCAGAATAACTTGTTTAAAGCATGATAAAACACCATTAACAACTGTCTACCTGCTCAAAACACCAGAAAAAGGATTAAACATACCTATTTCATAGTAAAAATGAAGCATATCTAGGTCAAAGCATTAAATTTGAATAAAATAATGCAACAAATGACCATAAATACTCAAAATTACTATTAATTTTTACCATTTCACATTTACCTTCAATAGTGCGAGTTTTGGAGCACTTTTCCCTTCGATCTTCTGCTGCTGATTGCGACCAATCTAATGGATCATTTTGAGTACCATTTCTTCTAGGTAGGAGCTAGAACCCTTCTCTTTCATTTGATGGTCCATTTTTTTGGGTTAATCACAATTTTTACCAAGATATTTTGTAAGATATACCATTAAATCCATAAGGTAGTCTCCATTAAAGTTCTCAATAATTGAGTCTCCAACCCATACATGTGGATAAAATGAGATGTAATACATGTGTGTGTGGTCACTAACTTAATACATTATTCTCATAACTCAAAAAAATTAAATATTCCACTCCATCACATAAATTGACCATAGTGTGACATAAGTAAACTGAGTAGACACAGAACCCTTAGGAAAAAATCATTCCCTAGATCCTAAATTATGTGCTTAGATGATAAAGTGAAAATGCAAGGGTAAAAGAGGACTTCATGATTTAACCATCATAAACATGTGATAAAGTGTGACTAGTGGTGTATATATTCATGTTTTTTTCAAAGAGGGAGTGAACACATGAGTTACTATCCATTGGGCCTTATTTTCCTTTTTTTTTATTTTCTCAATATAGGACTTAGGGAATGTGGCTTTCATAAGTTTTCAAAACTCATAGATAAAACATTTAGATGAAATTTAACTTCAACCTTAGAGTTTATAATTAGATACATCATTGTAGTGTATCTTTAATGATTTCATCTTTCACTTTTTTCTTTTCATTCATCGCAAATGACAAAAGGGGAAATATTTTGCCACAAATATATGAATGCTTAATCATAAAGGTGTCATGTGATGAAAAATGAATTAACATCATATGGAATGAAATGGGAAAAAAATTCACTAAAGGAAATAAGGAGTACAATAAGATGGATGGGTAGCACCTACTCAAATCACCAAGTATATACCTAAACCCTCAAGATGACAGAATTCTCTAAGTAAAATTATGAAACACCATGGAATAAATTAGCTTATAACTTACAGAAAAAGCATCAAGAGTTAGAAATGAATGTTGAAGAGATAAAAATAAAAATAATACACATTGGACATATGATATACATATTGATCATACATATCAAGCTAAATGTGGTAGCTAAAGAAACCTCTTCCTACATCTAGTGTCCTAGATGGCTAAGGAAATGTGTCATAAAACCAAAGTTACATCCATGAATTACATATAGATCCATATATCTCAATTGAAAAATGATAAATGTGACATAAAATCATAGGGGTTCAGATGACAATCAAAATTAAAAAATATCCTCTAAAAAACATCATATAAAGTGTTGAGAAATGTAACTACTGGCAGCCTTCATAATGCAATAAAACGTATTTTTAATCATTGAAATATTTATTATTGTATTCATTATTTTTATTTAATTTTGGTCAAAGCATGTTATTCATTCTTACAGAGTCAAAAATAAATTATTTTGAGTCAAAGTAAATGTATTTGATTCAAGTCCACTAAATCACTTGGAATACCAATCACTTATCATCATAAAACATTGATTTTTGTGCCAAACAAGAAGAAAAGACGACTAAAGTCAAAGGTGAAAAATAGAGGTCAAAGGAGAGATAAAAATCGAGCCTTTTAGCTTTTTTTCCCTCACACATGCAAAGGTTCTGTGGCATGTATGTGAAAATTATAGGTCCAAATTTTGTCCTTCTTTGCAGGTCTAAAAATTATGTGATTTGACCATATTTCATAGGGTTTGACCAATGTTGATATTAATATACTTTTACTTGGATGAAGCAGAGTTGGAGGAGGGTTGAATTGGATCTTTATGGAAGTCTTGACCTTGGGTATTATATATCTCATTATGATCTGATTATATAAGAGAATCATTTTTAGGTTCCCCCCCTTGTGGGGTTTTACCCTGGCTTGGAGCCTAATTATTGGTGTTCTTTGTCTCCTTCTGATATTTATGTTTTTTATTTTTGTGTAATTACTTGATGAAGAAGACAATATAAGTAATAAGAAGCCAACAAACATTCAACCATTTTCTTCTAGCACCTGGTTTCTCAACATGGTATCTAAGCTATGGTGAAAGAAAGATAGTTTGAAAGATCACAAATTGTTGGCATACTTGGAGACTCTATTTCAACAATCATCTCTCCAAACAAGGCTTGAAGATATTTTTTTTGAATATATCCTCATAGCAACCATATTTGTCTCAAGAACATTATTGAAGGCTATTGGAAATATCATCAAGTTCTCGCTCACTCATTAAAGCTCTTATCCTCTCAACTTGAAGGTACTATAATAACAACTTATCCTTATTTGACAAGTACTCTATTATACTCTATTACTGATCCTCATAGCCAAATGGCATCTATTTTATGGAAGACAACAAGCTTGATGGAGCTTCTAACTATAAGGTTGGGAAGAAGAGAATTTATCTAGTTCTCAAAGAAAATGAAGTCATACAATTTGTTGAAGGAAATGTTACAGTTTCAAACAAAGATAATGCTCAAGAAGTAGCCAAATACAATAAGGGAGAAATTAGGGTTAAAATAATCCTCTTTGAATATATAAAATATCATCTCATTTCTTTTGTTTCATATTTTTCTACATCTAAAGAAGTTTCTGATAATTTTCTCAAACTATATTATGTCAATACTACTGGTCAAAAGATATCTCTAAGGAATCAAATCTATGGAACAAGAATTTAAAAAGAGAAATATGTGGCCTCATACTTTATTAAAATATCAAAAATAAAGGATCAACTTCAAGGAATTAGAGAAACCATACCTAACGATCAATTAATCACCTTCGTACTCAATGCACTACCTTCACCTTGGAGTGGTTTTACAAGTAGGATATATGGAAGAAAATATACACCATATTTTAAAGATATTTGGGCTCTATGTTTTCCATAAAAAATAATTTTGAAGGCTAAATATGATATTGAACCCAACAATGAAAACCCTCAAGCATTTGTTACTAAATCGAAGAAGAATTTTGGAATGTTTGGAATATTTGGATCCCATCACAAGTACAACAAGAACAACAAACCTCATGGAAACTGAGACATGTATAAAGTCCATTTCTTTGGTTGCAATGAATATGGAAACTATAAGAGGGATTTCCTCAAATATCCTAAGAATAATAGTAAAAGAAATAAAAGGAAGGAAAGAAATGAAGCACATATAGCATAAGATGAAGGATTTAAAAAGAAACCCAATGTCGAAGACAACAAGGACCTATACTATTGAAGAATAAATCAAGTACCATATTTGTAAGAACATTTATTTTCATTTCTTATTAGAATATATGGCAATTAGAGTAGTAGTTACAGTTACATGTGAAGGATAAAAGGTTTTTGGGATTCATAAATTATAAGTTATGAAGATCCACTTTAAGAGGAAGCATATCGTTTTAAAGAGATAGTGTTATGTTCGTATTGATCTAAAATCATAGTATTCTACATTCTCAATTAATATTATGAATATTTATAAGAAACCATCATATCATTTAGCAAGCAAGGACTACAAATAGAACCACATCATTAATAGAGTCAAGTTCAATATGAAACTTTTTTCCAACATGATATTCATTACGATTTCATCATAAGAAAACCTCATACAATAAGTCAAGTAATATTGCTAGTAAGAGGAATTATATAAGAAAATCATATAAAAGAACTAGAAGGACAAAATTATTCCTACAAGAAGAATCTATGCAATTTAATAGTACATATTGAAAACAATCAATTAAATGACAAGATGGAAGGAAGAATTAAACTTACCTCAAACGAAAGGGGAGTTTCATGCTCATAAACACCTTGCACAATTATATAAAAGGTACTTATGGATTAGAGACACTATATTTAGGGGGATTTGTAGGAAGAACACGATACATGAATATTCATATATACGCTTGGGCATAAAGTTAAAAAGATATTTATTATCAAGATTATCCTGGTAGGTTGGTTTTCAATTTACAATGCATGGAAAAATCACTATAGAGCCTTGACCTAGAAATTTATTGGTTTTATTTTTAAATACATCACTGATGGAACTAATGTTGACACTACTGTTGGTCATTATTTAATTTCTTGAAAGAATGTGAAACTAGATAATGTGAAGGAAGTAATATCAACTTTAGTGGAATCTAAAAGTAGAAAATGATAAGAAGGATCTTACAACTTGATATTTGAGGATACATCGATTCATTTAGAAATGTTCATAATAAATAAGAGTTACTATTTATATTTGAGATATGGTATGGTTTCATAGAAGAATATGTAGCATATTTCTGGGCACCATAAAGGCAAAAGTTGTGGTAGTTGGTACGATCAATTGTGAAGCACATTGACTTTGTAGAATGTTTGAAGAGCTACTTTGTAACATGTTGGATTTGAATTTGATATTAATCAATGATACATGAATATTTTTAGAGAATCGGGAAGGTCTAAGTGCTTTATGATTTATGACATGATGCAAGATGAAGTTGTGAAGTAGTAGTATATCTTCATTGATGAAGCATATAACCGATGTATTGATGATGCTATTTCTATGAAAAGTATGGGTCTTATTGAGAAACAAATATGCTTGTAGATGTATCCTCCATGGTTGAGAGGGAGTGAGGGTGGATACCATATTCTCCATGTGTCATGTAGTATGGCTAAGACTAACGATTGTAATCATATTAAAGACACTAGGAGGGAGAATGGTGGATTAGATATACATTTGGGACCGATATTATTTGAGAATTTATACTTTGACTTGGACTAACCACCATAAGTAAAGTAAATTAATATAAGATAAGAATAGTCACTTGGAAGACCAATCACTTATCATCACAAAACATCGTTATTGTCCAAACAAGAATAAAGAAAACCAAAATTAAAGGAGAAATAACATCTGATTTTTTCAACTTGTTTTTGCTCACACGTGTGAATTGTTTTTGGCTTCTTTGTGAAAATTATAGTTTTGAAATTCTTCCTTTGCTGCACGTCCGAAAATTTTGTGATTTGACAAGATTTATAGTGTTTTTTCAATGCTGAATTTTGTTAACTTTGAATTGGTTGGAGGAGGGTTTACTTGGACATTTTTGGTAGTCTTGTTTTTTGTCTTGTTTCTTGTATATATCAGTTTTATCTAATTCTATAAGAGAATGATATTTGGGTTTTCCCCCTTATGGGGTTTTCCCCTAGCTTGGAGCCTAATTCTTGTGTTTCCTTGTGATATTTATGTTTTGCATTTTTTGTAATTACTTGATGAAGAAGATAATATAATTAATAATAATCCAACAAGCGTTCACAAGTAATTATCAAGTTAATATAAATCAATTATTTTATTCTAGCACTTGGTTTCTCAACATGAAGTAGGGTAATAGGTCCTATGACATTGGACTTGTGATCTATGATGGGAAATACAAAAAAGTATCTCTAATGAAATATGTCTCATTGGGGGGCTCATGACACTACAAGGAAAAGATCCTCTAGTGGTTTTTTTTTAGGAACCCCTTACAAAAATAGCCCAGATATCCAATTGTAGTGGAGTTCTTTAGAGGAGGTTGGCGGGTGGAGGTTTTTGCAGATGTTTTTTTTCCGGTGTGCTTCTAATCATAAACCGAACCGGTGTGTTTAACGCACAATGCACTGGTGCATAGTAAAAAATGGCACACTAATACATTGTGCTCTCCGTACAAACCCACCCAGTGTGTCTCATTACTATGGCACACCTGTGCACTACACAGAAAAAATCCTGGTGCATCTTAAGAACCCGTGCTCAAACATAAATAGGCCTGATGCGCTAGTCATAAACCACTAGTTGCGCCTCAAAAACCCACGCACCGAAACAGGGTTAAACAAAAGAAAATTATCGGCCAAAAAATCCACATTTTCACTTCTTCAGTGCTCTAGAGCTCTCAAGCACCTGCGCAAATTTCCCTTGTGTGAGGTGCCCTGTCATCGGTGCTCCCATTGCATGCACTGCTGTCGTCCATTTTCCACCTTCTATTTTTTGAATTTTGGAAAATGGTGGGAAACTTAGTTTTGCAAATTATTCAGCAAATATGCCTCCTCGATGCCCAAATGTATAGTTATTTTTCTTGTTTCTAAATAATAAAACTTTTTAGCAGATAATATTTGTCAAAAAATTTAAAATTTTATTATACATATATATATATATATATATATATATATTTATATATATATATATATATATATATATATATATATATATATATATATATATATATATATATATATATATATATATATATTTCTTGTGATAACGCTTGAGCCCTTCGGCTCGCACTGGCCTGTAAATTTACAAGTCGTACTGTGAACAATGCTAATGGACACTGCATCAAGTCTAGTAAGGTACCCAAAATGACACACCATTTTTTTTTAAAGCTAAATGACGATGTGGTTGTTTAAATGACCGCACTATTGACTATGTACCATTTTCGGGAGGCTGGTGCATTGACTAAACTATGCACCTCGGGGTGGATAATTTGGTCAGCGCACCGCCCTCCAGACACTGTTACATAGTGAACGATGTGGTCCTATAAATTATCGCATCGTTGAATATATACCACTATCAGGAGGGTAGTGGGCTGACTAAACTTTCTGCCCCAGCGCGCATAGTTTGGTCAGCACACTGCCCTCCTGACAGTAGTACATAGTCAACGGTGCGGTGGTTTAAACGACCTCAGCATTGACCATGTACCGATGTCAAGAGGGTGGTGCACTGACAAAACTATCCGCCCAGGGGCGAATAATTTGGATAGTGCACCACCCTCCCGACACTAGTATATAGTCAATGGTGTGGTCGTTTACAAGACCGCACCGTTGATCTTGAATTAATGATGGGCGGTGTGTTGACCTAGCTATCTTCCCCAAGGTGGACAGTTTCGTCAACACACAGTAGAATAAAGTACACTTCATGTTTTGGGGTGCACTGTAAATTTCCATGCGCACTCAGGACAGTGCTCTATAAAAATAGACACACAGGTACTCGTGCATGACTATTTTTTTGGTGCACCAACTGTTATTTTTTTCAAAAAAAATAAAAATTAGATATATATGTATACACACACACACACACACACACATATATACATGTCTCATTTAATAAATAAAAATGTATTTAATATGTGAATCATTCAGCAACTTCAAAGGAGATAAGAGAGGGAACAACAAGAACATATGGTGGACGAGTATAACGTGGTTCGCCTATGGGAGGCACGAGAGAGGGAGAGACTTATGTACCCTCACCCTATTACAGTAGCCACCTAGTTTCTCCTAAGGGAAGTAGGCCTCCTCAAGTTCTTTGAGGAGGCTACATCCCTGAATGGCCATAATGGTCTATTGTGACAACTCATCTTCAGGTGGAATGCATACCGATAGGCTTTCCAAGTTGGTCCTAACCAGTGGTACGCACCCACTGAGGAGGACATATATTTTATTACTGGCATATCTAGTAGAGGGCAGGATTTTCCCTTATTCCCATAGGTCCCTGTCGTCTATGCAACAGGGAGTCAGTTGGTGTACTCCCAGAGATACATTAGCGCCGATATACTTTCTGCTACAGATTTTAAAGTCTTTGGTGGTCAGTTATGTATTGTTTCATTTGGTGCAGATGAGGTGAGGTGCCTATCACTACTATTGTTGACCATTGCACACCATACCATTAACATAAAATGCATTAGTTGGTTGCTTTTATTTTATGTTGATTATTTGTTACAGGCACCATGACTTGTGAGGTGGTCTGCGGTTTTTTTGCAGCAGTTTTGTACAGCATTAGATAGATGTTGTTATTAGGCAGAAGGGAGGGTGAACTTCCCTTTTTCTTCATAGTTATTTTTTTTATTTTTTGAGAGGTTTCGAGAGATGAGGCCTACATTTTTTTGACAGCCTCATAGGCTGATGCTGCACACACGAATTGAGATATGGGGCTAGATTATACCCAAGAGGGGCAAGTCTGAATTTTTTTCCAAGATATCTCATGATGCACTGAAGTTGCTATCCGTTGTTGATGAACACTCGTTCATTCTGGTGTGATGTCGGTATGCTGGTTTGGATTGGATAGGGTGTGCCAACATCCTCTCCACAGATGATGAGATGCCATATGAGAGATGTAATATTAGTGTTTTCTTTAAATTCATTCTAAAGCGTTCATTAACTCATTTTATTAAAGTTTAATGAAACTGTCTAATTATTCTTGTGTAATTATATATATTTTGTAGATATTGGGTCATTTTTTGGCGATGAGATTCCACTGCCACCAAATGATCTAGGTGTAGATCCTGCCGATGAGAAGATGTCAGATGCAGAGGATCAAGCCGATGAAAAACCTGGTCCTCATGATCATGCACAGGTATGGGCGGGTGTGAGGCATAAGCCTGACACTTGATTTAGGATGGAGTTGGGAAACCAACTCTATTGACTCCTAGTGGAGGAGGGAGTTAGTTCGGTCACTATCAGAGAGATCCACACTGATGATAGGCTGACAGTGATATGGAGAGGCATGCCCTATGATATGTTGACCTTGATGTGACATATCTTTGGAGCTACCAGATTACTGGCGCAGGCGAGGAGGGTCGGTCGACGTAGGGATGATGGAGATGCAGTACGTCGACAGTCGAGTAGTGCATCATCTGATGATCATGATCAAGGGAGTGATCATCGTTCAGCTAGTACTCCACGTCCTCCTCCACCTTGCGTTGGAGATGAAAAACTTGCAACATCCAGCAGTCATGATCATGAGCAAGCACCTGATCCTGACGAGGGCGCAGGTCCATGTAAGGAGGCAGGTCCATCGACTGAGTAGGCCGCCATACCATCTATAGATCAGTAGGCTCGACCATCCATGAGTCATCATGAGTAGGAAGATGATCCTGATCAGCATGAGGCACCTCCAGATCAGTAGGCACATGATGATCGAAATCTATCTGAGCATGTTGAGGTTGCGCCATCAACTGAGAAGGCCTCGACTAGTACTACTATTCATGTACCAATAGTTGATATTCGACATTTATATACAGTTATATTACAGTTTTATATTTTTGACATTATATATATATATATATATATATATATATATATATATATATATATATATATATATATGGTCCATGTATTTTATGTTCATGTTGCAGATGTACTTAATTTACATGTTGGTGTTCATCAGGATGTGTATATTGTTATGTCATGTTAGATATGTTCATTTAATGTGCAACTTGCAGATAGATGTGTCTGTGATAGCAGTTATTTGACATGAGATGTATATTTTATGTTTGTGTTCTGATGATGTTATACAGTGTTTGGGTTTTGTTATATGACCATGATCATGATCATGATGATTAGATGATGTTAGTGAATTTGAATGTGCTTTTTAGTCGAATATAATGTTTTTACGATGGTTATCATGGTCATGATGTTTATTTTTAATATTAAATCATGATATTTATTAAATATTATGTCGTGTTTGCAATTGAAATTTTAATTTTAATTGTATGTAAAATTTTAAAATTGTAATTGTATTTCTAATTGTAATTGTATGTAAAATATTTGTAAAATTTTAATTGTAATTGTAATATTTAATTTATTGTGAAATGATTGTAATTATAATTATAATTGTAATTGTATATATGTAAAATTTAAAATTTAAAATTCTAATTCTAATTCTAATTGTATGTAAAATATTTGTAAAATTTTAATCGTATTAATGTGAAATGATTGTAATTGTAATTTTAATTGTAAAATTGTAATTGTAATTGTAATTGTATGTAAATTTTTTGTAAAATTTTAATTGTATTAATGTGAAATGATTGTAATTGTAATTTTAATTGAATTGTATGTATGTAAAATTGTAAAATTGTAATTGTAATTGTAATTTTATGTAAAATTCTAAAATTGTAATTTTAATTGTAATTGTATGTGAAATTGTTAAATTGTAATTGTAATTGTATGTAAAATATTTGTAAAATTTTAATTGTATTAATATGAAATGATTGTAATTGTAATTTTAATTGTAATTTTATGTAAAATTATAAAATTGTAATTGTAACTGTATTGTGAAATTGTAATTATATGTATTGTTTTCATTCAATTTTATTAAAATTTCTAAATTTTTAAGTTCGTAAAATTGTAAATTAATTGTCAATTTTGAACCATAACTACCATAAGTAAAATGTATACTGTAAATATTTTTAAATAACCATAATTGTAAAATTGTAAATTTGTATGAATATAAATAATTGTAAAATAATAAATCTAGAATAATATGAATTTTTGTAACATGATAAATTTTAGAAAATAATGCAAATAAGTTCATGTACTTTAGAATTATCATTATTTTATTATGATCTTACATACCAAAAAGAAAGAACTTTATACAGTATGCCATTGTTTTCGAGATCAACATAATTGCAAATTATCATGTGAAGTGATTTTAACATAACACAATGCAAATTACCAATTAATTAAAAATACATATTATAATGTTTCGAAAAAAGAGAGTCTTAGTTATAAGGTAATTAAGTCCTCTTGTTTATAAAAAACCATCTTAAAAAAGTATAATTGATGAAATAACACATGTACCATATCATTCTCGGTTCTTATGATCACCCTCATTATCTTCCAGCTCGCTTGGCATGATAACACTATTGTTCTCAAAAATATGTTTTGATCTAGGGTCATGTCTCAATATGAACCACCAATCCCTATCCAACACATCTAGGTTAAAAAACACCTAGTTGCATTGTTTGGGGAAAACATAGGGCTCCTTAGCTTCATCCCACATCTTTCTATAGTCGATACATATCAGCCTACTATCACGATCTTCCTTCATAGTATCCTGATAAAAGGTGTTCCAACACTTGCATGTAAAAATAACACATTGGAATGAAGAGAAATCCACTTCAATGATCTCTTCTATCTTTCTGACGTAACCTAACGTCCCTTGTACCAGGTTGTGATCATGGTGGCTAGATCGACTAGATTAATTGAACTCAACTTCCACTCCACAATCTTGTGTCATGTATCCATCATCAGCATTTTCTGTGTGAAAATGGTGTCCATATGCCCATATATATGGGAACAAATGCATCTATAAAAAATTTAAAAAATCATAGTGTCATGTGTCTTATAATAACTCAACAGTTAAAATATGAAATATATATGCAATTACATTTCAAAGGTGCATTATTAAGTTTAAAATGTACATCAATAGATTATTGCCTAGTGGGTGCACCCAATCCCTATGTTTAGCGCATCCTCTTCAGCATGCGGGTAACAACCATTTGCACTGTATTTCTCTCTGACTTGGTTAGCAACCCAACTTTTGGGGCATATTTTTGGCATATTTTCTTTTAAATGATCAGGATAAGGCACACTTCTACCATTCAACCATCTGAATTATTTCCTGTCACTATCCCATTTCATCCTCTTTTGTTCATACAATGCGACCCACGGTTGTGTCACTTCAGAATTATAAAGAACGAATTTATTGATTGCTTCAATTTATGCATTGGCTAATGAAATAAAATGACATATAGTACATATGAGATCAAAATATACATTATATCGAAGTTCAACGTAAATATTTACTTTGTGTAAATTTGAAAAATTATAAGTTGCTTACTCTTTATCGAGTTCCTTTTTCCATTCGTTTGGAGAAACTCCCCTTGTCTTTTTTCTTCATCCCTTTCATCATCCCAAATCATCGCACCTAGTCTATTTTCATTCTGCTTGATGTACTCACTAGCATAATACAAAGACTCATACAATATGTATCCCTTTACGATATACCCCTCAGGTTTTTCCCTTTGTCAAACAAAACCTTTCAATTTTTCTATGTACCTCTCTAAGAAGAACATCCAACGACAAGAAACCACCCTAACTAATTCAACCTCATCTACTAGGTGGATTAGAAGATGAGCCTGCAGGTCCATGAAGCTTGTCGGCAGTTCCTTCTCAAACATACAAATAATCTCAACTATCTCTTGACACCACTGTGGAATGCTAGCCACATGAATCTCCTTTGACATGATCTAACATATAAATTCATATAATTAAGATATGACACATCCTAGGTCTTGGGGGAATTCATGTTTCACACACCCACACACAAAAAAAGGATAATTACACTGCAAAGTTATAAACACGTGCGATAATATAAAAAATTAGCTATGTTTTATGATCCATGCATGGGATAAAATTTATTAATATAAAAAATAATAATATCATGATTTTGACATTATGCGTACTCTTAGAAGATTCAAATGGTCATGCGATTTCAACCCTGACAAATGGTCATGCGATTTCAACCCTGACAAATGGTCATCCGCGGTGAAGCAACTTCATAGTGAAGACTCATATGAAGATGGCACCCTCACACCCATTATAACTTCCCTTGCCAAAGAAAGATCATAATTTTTTAAAATACATGGGAAATCACCTTCATTAAAATACCATGAATTATATGGACCAATGACTACTTCTGATCACATACTTTCTAATCATCTTGGCCAATGTTTCTTTTTAGTTTTTGAAGTAATAAGAACATTTCTAACAGCCAATGTGTCACTTTGTTTTGATGATATGTGCCTCCATAAAGAAGATGAAATTTTTTTAAATATATGCATGGGATCTAATAAATGCATAATATTAATATGCTCCAAATATGGGAGGTTATAATTTTAACATAGATTTCCTTTTCATCCCAATGAGAAATTTCTCAAAATAGGTGTCGATGAATTATGGATCATCGAACATAGGCTCCCGATTTGAATCAAACATTTCTTTCAACTAACTCCCCTTCTCTCTCTCATATGCTATAAGCCATTCAACTGGTGTCGTTATTGGAGGCCTTCGGGTTCTCTATCGTTTACTATTGAAAGTAGATGTTGCTCTTCTGTAAGGATGTTCTTTTGGGAGGAATAACCTGGTTCAGTCATACACTGGCTTTCGTAGGTGTTTGGACCATCTAGCTTTCAGAGAAGGTCCACAAAATTTAAATCCAAAATATCCTTTTGTTACAAGACCTACGACATTGTTGTATACAATATATATGCATGGCACGTTAAATAATATCATGAATATAAGAAAAATTACAACGAATTAAATAACTAATATGCGAAATAATATTGTTACGTATATAAACAAATCAATAAACATGTAATTAACAAGAGAAAAATCCTGAGCCTTGATAATCATGTGTCATGTAAGCAAATATGCCATACAACTTAAAACTCCTCTTTGCTATGATGGGTCTTGATACATCGCATACATTTATCCCATCCCATAATTCCTTCAATTCATCTACCAGTGGTTGTAAGTAGACATCCATATTCCTCACTTGTCTTCTACCAGGGACTATGAGAGCCAACATAAGATGTTCATTCTTCATGGAAAAACATGGGGGGATATTGTTATTGATCACTACTACAGACCAAACAGAATAGTTGGTATTCTGGAGGGAATATGGGTTTATGTCATCCATTGTTATGCTGAGTCGTAGACTTCCTACTTCATCCTTGAATTTTTCAGGCCATGTATCCTCTAAATGCTTCATGGCTATTGAATCTATTGGGATTCACATAACTCCTCACTCACTTCTATGTGAGGCATGCCATCCCTACAACATAGCTAATTCTTTGCAACGAAAGAGCCTTTGAATCCTTGGGATTATAGGCATGTGCCTCAATATCTTAAAATCAGGACCACGTGATTTACCCTTATTTTTTTATTTATCATACATGTCATGCCCAAATTTTGGACATATCTCTTTGTCTGCATATTCTCCTGTATATGTAATGCAATCATTGGACATGCATGATATGATATGTGCTCAACACCCAACATTTTCAACAATTTATTTGCCTCTTCGCAGACATTGGGCAAGACATTATCACTCTGAATAACCTTATCTTTGAATGACCTATAGTTGGTGATCGTGGAAAATATTAAATATACATTAATGTCGATATAATTATTAACGTTCATAAAATTGACCATTCGTAATGTTCATTGTGTGATTATATTTCTTAAAATATAAGGGAGGACTTTATGGTCACTTACCTCAAAATTTCCGAGAAACATGCAATCCACAAGCCAAAATTTGTTTTCAAGTTGTATAGTAACATCGTTTTCCCTAGCTCGGTTGACTTTGACTGATCGCCATGTCCAAAGAGAGGGGTGGTGGAAGAAAATTTAAGGCTTTCAAAAAAAGGTATCAATGATATGAGAATCATCCCCTAGATGATCATCGTTCTAGAATGCATCAAACAACATTGCCTCCATGGCAGTCGTATCGCTTAAGTAAGCATCCATACCAACCTCTATTTGATTGACTCCATTGCCAGCTTGTGAAGAACTACTATTTTTGTAGTCATTCCTAATTGGTGATTCTGGACATAGTGGGAATTGAATAGGTGGTTGATTTAACCATTCTTGGTATCGTTCCTCTCCAATTTTTTCTATTAATTCGACCTTCTCTCAATATAACATTGTCATGGGGTGCAACATAAGATGGTAGGTAGGCTGCTCACCATCACTAGAATCCTAATAATTTCAAAAAATATATTTGAACATGATTAGTATAAAATCTATGATATCAATTAGTAAGCAAGTCAAAAATGCATGATTAATTGGTTTGACATTGAAACAATTAAATTGATATACAAAACAATTATTATTACCATAATTGTCCCAGGATTGTGGCTAGAAGATGGAATGCTACAATTGGCAGGGTGAATCGGCTATCCATTTTCATCTACGAAATGTGCGTTGCGGTCTGTTGCTCCTGATAAGAGCTTTCGACATTTTGGAGTTGTTTGAATATTTTGTGCATCTTAACTCGATTCTAAATCTGCATGAACCTGCAAATTTTTATACATTAATTTTATTAAGGTTATTGAAATGGATAAAAAACATAAATTCAATTACATAATCAAAATATAAATAAAATCTGAAGTAAATATTACATCTCGAGATGGATAGGGAGAACTTCACGATGGACTTTGAGAAATATTATGGAACGAGCTAGATTTTAAAGGATTTTCCATTCGATATTATTATGATATTTTCTCCCCGTGTTTGAGCAAAATCAATAATAAATTTTGGTGTACACACCTAAAAGAAATTTCGGTTCCTTAAAAATGGACTTATTGTTATTGGTGCTAATGTACAGTTAACCGCACCAGTGTGTTTTAGTTACAATGCACCAGTGCCGAATAGCCACAAATAAAAAAACGCAACTTTATTTTTTTAAGGTGAAAAAAAGCAGTAAATTGAAAAATGGGTGGCAATTATTTTTGAAAATATAATCTCATAAAAAAATTCTTTCAATAGTAAAGAATTTTCATTATTTCATTATTTATGCAAACATTTTTAGGGAGATATTTGCATGAGAAACATACCTAGCGCAAGAGAGCATGAGAGCACTATGGAGCAGCGAAATACTTTCGAACAAAACTATTCATACAATCAGAATTCCAAAACTCTCGTGATTCAAACCCAGTAGCATAGAATTTCAAACCATCTGGTGATTAAATTTTACTATAATAATTGTTTTTTTACATTTTATGTTTGACTTAATACATGTTAAGTAAAAAAATTAAATTTTATTGCTCATTTTCATTTAAAAAAAAAGAAACAAAATCAAAAAACAAAAAAAAAATACAAAACAAAAAAAATCCATTCTTACGCTAATCCATTGTTTCTACCCTTGCTTCTTCGTATTTCTGTGACTTCAAAATTATGGATTTTAATTTTAGATTTATAGGGTTTGTATTGCCATATATATAGGCCTATGACATCTAACCCACAAGACGACTTGCAGAGTTGGATCCCAATCCATGTCGGGCCTTGTGTGAATTTAAAAAAAAATTTTTTCTTAATCAGTGCGCCCTTTGTAAACTAGCGTACCGGTGTGATATTTTATCACACCGCGCCGTGCATGTACTATTTGATAAAAAAAATTAAAAAAAAGATCTTTTTTTTTTAAATCCGTACACCCTATGTAAAATAGCGCACTGTGCACGTACTGTTTCACAAAAACAATTTTTTATTTTATGTCTGTGTTAATCGTTGCTTTGGTTTACCTATAACGCAATGGGTCTCCTTGTTGACAGAGAACATTATACGATGGTCCCCTATTTTGTTGGTTCCTTTATAAGAACATGCCGCACCACCCCCTCCACGACATCATATGCTACAAAAACTAAAAGTAGAGGATTTTTATTAATTTGTCTATTTTAATTGGTGTGTTGGTTAAAATATAATGCATCGGTTCTCCTTGTTGACAAAGAGCACCATACGATGCTTCTACTGTTTTGGTGGTGTGTTTATAACAACACGTCGCACCAACGTTGGTGCATACTGCTTTAAAGGCGCACTATTTTCTTGATTTTCTTTTTTTACCTGAAATTTTTGTGATTTATTTATAAAACATATCAATGAATGGTATGGTACAAGTTTCATATTGATAAATAAATAGCTGACAATATATCAAGCAATAAAAATACTGATAGCACATCGAGAAAAGAAAAAAAGGCAAGTTCTTTGTAAATTCTTTACAAAATTAATATTTTTGAACTATATGTAAGTTTAAATAATATGTAATGTTTACTGTGTATCATGCAAAGCCAAAAAATCATGAAGCTCGATAAGATTATTTCTGATTTAGAACCATAAGAGCATACAAGTTTGATAAAAAAAATGTAGAAGGATGAATCAGGTGAATGAAAAAATACGATCAATCCAATATGAGTTTCTTTTTTTAATTTTCATTAATGATATACTTAAAAATATTAGATAAAATGTTTCAAACAATCTATTAATTCACATAATTTTAATGTTGTACAGGGACCAACAACTCAAAAAAGGAATGTTGTTCTAAGAAAAGAAAAAGAATAGAACATGAAAATGAAAATGAATTTCTCCTTAGCTCGTCTGGAGTGGTGTTGGAGGTTAACGAAAGGGGGAAAAACTTTTACCAAACTTTGAGGTATCTAGTGAAATGAATGTATAGACGTTCTTTCCTCTTACAATAAAAAATCAATGCAATGATTCGAAGAACCAAATTTTATCTAAAATACAAGATGAGTTTCCAGAGAATTGGTCAATGAGACATGTCAGACTTTTAATAGCAAAAACATACAACAACAAAAAAAAGAAGGAATGAAAAAGTAATATTCCTTTAAATGTTTTTCTATAATTATATGTATATATTACTAGAAAGAAATCATTTATAAATATCACTTTTTCTATATTTACTTTTCATATATCAATATGAAAATTAAATATTTTATTGTAATGTTACATTTTTAGGAAGATAATGAAAATCTCAAAGGATGAATGAGCTAATATCATAAATATGCCAGCAGGAATGTCCAAAAAGGTGTACAAGGAGATGGTAAAAGAAATGGACATAATTTCATTGCACGAGGAGCCATCTCAACAACAACGTGCTTCAAATGTAATATGTCATCGTTGAATTTTTCGATTAGGTACAATAAATAAACAATTTAGCATTAAATATTAATTTTCAAGTATTTTCCTGCAAAAAAGAAAAGAAAATGGAACCTATTTAGCACATAAAGGAGGACGACAAGGAAGAAAAGGGTTGATATCTATGTTTTTCAGTAATTGTTACTTCCTTATAACAACTTAACTAGATTTCATTTTTTATATTCTAAGGTGTTTTACAACAATCATCATTGAATGTCTTCAAACATGTGCTAACATACAAAGAAGAACCATCAGACAAATTCATTGACATTGGGTTAAATATGGGTTGTCAGTATATATTGACATATCATAAATTAGTTATGGAATTTGTAAGAATCTATCGATCTTGTTTAACTTAGCTCCGTCTATAATTAATAGAACAAAAAAATCTTTTATTTCAGATATATGATTTGTTATGGGGTATAAAACTTGCAGGAAACAAAGTATGGAACTACGCCAACAAATGAAATGTTGAAATATGGCGTGAAATTTGGTTTCGAAAGAATGTGTATAGTTCATGAGTCAATTATTGCTATGTTACGTCATTTATTTTCAATTTACATTGATGTATATTATTTAATATTGCAATTTTCATTATTCTCACCAATGTATGTACACTCATTACAATTTATTTTTATTTTTGTAGATGAAATGTGAAGAAGAAGAAAACAATAAACACCGTGAACAAAACATTCCTCAAAATAATCTATGTCATGGAAGTATCTCGAGCAGTGACAACAATTGAAGCGAAGAATGATTAAATATTTCAAAGCAGTGTCATCTCGAGCAGTGACATCTATTTAATGAAGTGATGTGCAATCTGATGATATGATATAACAAATTAATCCAAACATCACATTCAAATGCACTAATAAAAATTTAACTGATATGAATACTGTTATAAGATATGTGTTGACTTTTGATGAATAATGAATTTAAAAAATTCACAATAATTATGATATGATATAACAAATTCATCCAAACATCACATTCAAATGCACTAGTAAAAAATTAATTGATATGAATATTGTTATAGGATATGTGTCAAATTTTGATGAATAACGAATTTTAAAAAATCACAATAATTGCACTTTCACAGGTCGATGTTTCTAAAAAATATAAAATGAACACCGATGCATGTTAGTTATTTTTCATCGGTGCGTTTGTATGATACTGTGCACCAGTGCATTTCAACCAATGGGCACTGCACAAATACCAATACCAATTTGAACGGTCTGTGTGTTTGTGTGATACTGCGCACCGGTGCATTTATGTGAGACTGTTCACTGGTGCATTGATACGACCTATGGGCACCGCACAAATACCAATACCAATTAGAATGCTTGGTGCATTTGTGTGATACCGTGCACTGGTGTGTTTGTATAATACTATGCATAGGTGTGTTGATATGACCTGTGGGCACTGCGAAAATATCAATACCAATTAGAACGGCCTAGTGTGTTGTATAACCTACTGTGCGCCCAATGCGGTTTTAGACCTTAAGGACCCAGTGCTTGCACCTTCGACCACCCCGGTGCAACTGGCTAGCTGACATGCACTGGGACGTTACTAAATGCCCTGGGGCATCCTAAATTTGTTTCCCATATCGGTGATTGGTAGGATTATGGTACTGGTGCGTTCACTGTAAAACGCATTGGTGCATTGACACCTGATTAGCGCACCGATGAGAAAAACATATGTAACAACCTTCGGCTGCCCTATTTTTTTAGTTGTGTTGAAATTCTGTTAGAAGCTCCGCCAAAACTTCCATTACCGAAAACGGATGTTGTAGCAAATGTTTCTTTTGATAATTTTGGCCAATTTTATAACACTAAAAACATCCATTATAACCTCCGTTAGAGGGTATTTTACTTGTAGTGTGAAGAAGTATAAGGCCTCACCAGTTTGATAATTGAAGAATTTTGAATCTTGGTTTGTCAATTTTGGCCCTATGTAGGTAAGGAAACATGGAAGGAGGTGATCCCCTTGGAAGAGTTCAAAAGGGGAAGGCCACATAAGGTCTTATATAAATATCTAAATCCAAGGACCTTCCCCATAAATAAATTTATAAATGCATTGAGAGAGAGTAAAAAATGATCCATCGAAATCTTGCTAAAGATAATAAAAAATCCCTTGAATCTCATAATAAATGGGGAATATACAAATGAGGTGATCCTCTAACTCTATCTCATGTATATGGTAGGATAGCATATATTATTGATAAGAGAAAAATATACCAAGAGAGATAGAAAATTTAAAATTTTTGATAGTAATATATATACAAAAGACGAATTTGAAGATAGTAAGTTCAAGAATCCATAATAATGTTAGGTCGTTGGCATCATCATAATCATTGTCATCATCTTCATTATCATCCTCATGACAACCATCATCGTCATTGTTATTGTCATAATTGCAATATCATCATAATCACCATTCATGTTGTCATCATCATCATCATCATGATTATGGACATTTTCATCAATTGTTCATAATTATAGGTGTCTTAAGAAATATCATCAACCCAAACAATGTGACAAGTGCTAAAAAAGGGTTGTTTAGGACACATATAACATAGTTACCAATCAAACGGGAAGTATGTCCTCAAAATGAGAATTCCAACCCAAAAAAATTCAAAAACATGAAAAAATTACCCAAAAACGAAAAGTGTTTCTTGAAGAATGCACTTTCTTTTTTAGGGTCAAATTTCAAAATTCTTTTAAATTATGTTAAAAATCAAATTTTTCCTTGAAAAAAGGATTGAAAAAACACCCTTGAAACAAAAAGTGTTGATGGTGGAATAACATCGCTAATTTTGTGTGTGCAAAAAACAACTTGAAAACAAAAAGTGTTCATGTTGCAATAACGTCGCCAATTTTTTGTGTGCAAAAAGCAGCCTGAAAAAAAAAAGTGTTGTTGTTGGAATAACGTCGAAAAAATTTTATGTGCAAAAAACACCTTGAAAACGAAAAGCGTTAGTGTTGGAATAACGTATTTTTCTGTTCGGGGTAAATTGTTAACAATTTTTAATAATGACATTAAAGATAAAATATCATCACTCTCAAAAACCTTAAAATTTCAATGATAAACATGACATTAAAGATAAAATATCAAAAGTCTTAAAATTGCAACAATTTCTATGCATAGTATTAAAGATAATCTATTATCGTGTCTTTGAAAAGCCTTGAAAATCTAAGGATGACATTCAAAATCAAATATCACCTTTATGAAAACAAAATTCCAACAATTTTTAGACATGGTATTAAAGATAAAATATCACTTATAAAAAATAAAATCGAAATTAAATAAAAAATTTTAAAATAAGAATAAAGAAACACAAAATAAAATAAAAAAGAGAGAAAAAAAAAATTTCAAGAAAAAAAATTAAAAATTAACCCAAAACAAAACAAAAAACAAAAACAAATATTATTTTTTCTCAGTGATAAAAAAATAATATTTAAAACAAAAAACCACATAATAAAAAAAAAATCATAAAATTAAAAATTAAGAATAGTTAAAATTTAGAAAAAATAATAATAAAACAAAATATTAAAATAAAAAATAATTTAAATTTAGAAATTTAAATTAAAAAAAATTAAAAAGAATATAAAAATAAAAATTTTAAATAACAAAATATTACTTTTTTTCGGTGATAAAAAAAAAAAACAAAATTAAAACAAAAAACCACATAATTAAAAAAAATGATAAAATTAAAAATTAAAAATAGTTAAAATTTAAAAAAATAATAATAAAATAAAAAATAATTTAAATTTAGAAATTTAAATTAAAAAAAATTTAAAAAGAAAATAAAAATAAAAATTTTAAATAATAAAACTTTAAATTTAAAAAGGAAAATTTAAATAATAATTTAAATAAAAAAAATGCATATAAATCTATGAAAAATACATTTTTAAATAAAATAATTAACAAAACTAATTTTTTTTAAATTAAAAAAAAAAATAATACAAATTAAAAAAAAATTCAGATTCAAATTTAAAAAAAAAAAAAAAAAAAAAAAAAAAAAAAACTAAAAAAAACAATAAACTAAAAAATATAAAACATCTTTAAAAAATAAAGAAATAAATAATAAAAATTAATTTAAAATAATTTAAAATAAATTAAATAAATAAATAGATTAAGAATAAAGTAAAAATAAAAATTAATTTAGGAAAATATATAAAAAATTAAATTAAAATAATAATAATAATAATAAAATTAATAAAAAAACAAATAGAAATCATCATCGCCACCCACTGGCGTCGCCTTAGGGGTCACGGGGCTCGGACAATTTGTCAACTCAGTCCCTGCCATTCCGGAATCAACCCTCGCCACCCTAGGAGCCGTGAGGCTTGGTCGACGGGCGACAGAGAGATGCTAAGAATCGATCCCCGTGGACCTCAGGACAGCTGCGATGGGCAGCGATGATTCCAAGAATCGACCCCCATCACGCTGGGGCCACAAGGCTCGGACGACGAATTAGCACGACAACAGTGATTTTTATTTACTTTTTATTAATTTTTGTATTTTTTTTAAATTAAATTATGTTTTTTTATTTATTTTTTGTTTTATTGATTTATTATTATTATTAATTTTTTTAATTCATTTTTCAATTTGTAATTTTTTTTTTTCTAAAATTTTCATTTTTTTAATTTAAAAAAAAAAATTAAAAAACTATTTGAAAGTCATATATGTGTTCTTAATTCATTTTTCAATTTGTAATTTTTTTTTTTTTTTGAAATTTGTTTTTAATGAAAAAAAAGAATAATTATTATTTTTTTTATTTGAAAATTATGTGTGTGTGTTTTTTTAAATTTTCTTTTCAAATTTTCATAATTTTTTTTTTTTTTAATTTCAATTTTTATTTCAATGTTGTTTTTAATTTCTTTTTTTTTCAATTTAAATTTCTGAATTTTAGCTCTTTTTTTTTAGTATTTTGATTATTTGATTTTTTTAATTTTAATTATTTTGAATTTCTTTTTTTTTTTAATTTTTTATTTTATAATTTTCTTTAATTATATTGTTTCTTTTTTTTTTAACTCAAAAAATTTGTTTTTTTTGGTTAATTTTTATTTTTTGTCTTTAAATTATGAGTTTTTTTGAATTTTTCCCATTTTTTAAATTTTTTTTTTTGAATTTTTTTTGTTTTTTATTTATTTATATTATAATTTTTTTGTCTAAATTTTTATTTTTACAAGTTATTTTTGTTATTTTTAACTTTTATTGGTTTTTATTTTATTTTTATTTTTTATTTGTTTTTTTTTTTGTTAATTTTTTAATTTTATTTTTATGTCTTATTACCAAGATAAAAATCACCACTCGAAACAAAAAGGATTGATGTTGCATCAACACTTTTCAAAATTAGCATAAAAATCATTAATATTTTAAAACAAATGTTCATACTTTATAAATAAAAAAAATTAAAGTGCTAACGAAATGACCATTTTTCTAAATCGACAAGATATTCAAAAAAGAAAAAAGAAAAACAAAGATAATTTAATGTTCCGAAGTATGCTTAAAAAAAACAGGTTATTCTACATCATGAATTTTCAAAATCAACATGAAAATCATGACATTCAAAAAAAAAAAAAAATTCATAAGAAAATTTAAAGTGCTAAAACTACGCTCCAAAAACGAAGGGTGATTCTGCATCACCACTTTTCGAAATCGAGTGCTATTTTTACTAACTCAAAAAAATGGGTACCAAGTAATTTTCTCATTTGATCGGTAACTATGTTATATGATATATGCAAGAGAAATAACAACTCTATTCTTGAGATATGATCAATGATCATTATCATCACTACCGTTATGTTTGTCATTATCATTTTCATCATTCTCATCATCATCATTAATGTAATTTCTATCTTCATTGTTTTCATCGTCGTCATGGATATCATCATCATTGGCATCGTCATCATCATTCATGTGATTATTGTTATTGATCATGACTTAGATGATGATTCAAAAGATAATTAATATAATTATGACAATGAAAACATTTAAAAATTGGGAAGATTGGCGAAGGTCATTAACATCGTCATCATCAAAATCATTGTCATTATCATCAACATTGTCATTGTAACCACCATCATCTTTATCATAATTTTCATTATCATCATAATCAGAAGTCTTGTCATCATCGTCATCTTCATTATCATCATCATCATAATTATTGACATTGCCATCAATTGTTCATAATTGTCAACATCATAAGAAATTTGATCAATGCAAAAAATATGATGAGTGTTGGAAAATGGATGCAAAAGTGAACACAAAAATGGGGGCAATAATAGACGTAAAATTGGATGAAAAGTGAATGCAACATAAGTAGATGAAAAATAAGATAGAAATCTTGACACAAAAGTGCATGAAAAAGTAGATTGAATAATCAATGCAAACTTGGACACAAACATTGGTGCAACAATGGACACAAAATTAGAAGAAAAAGTGGCAAAAAACATAAGTGTATGTAAAAGTATATGCAATATTAGATGTAAAACCTAACATAAAAGTGGATGAAAAAAAATACACAATATTCGATGCAAACTTGGACATAAAAGAGGATGCAAATGTGGATGAAAAAGTGGAAGAAAATGTGGTTTGAAATGGTAGGCATAAGATATGACAAAAATTGTGGTGCAACAAAAGTAGATGTAAAAATAGACACAAAAAATATGCAAACATGGATGCAAAACAAGATGCAAGAATGGATGTAAACATGGGTGCAACATGAGAAACAAAAGTGGATGGAAAAAATGGATGGAATGGAAGTAGATGAAAAATAAGATACAAAACGAGACGCAAAACCCAATGCATAAACCCGACACAAAATTAGATGAAAAAATAGATGCAATATTTGATGCAAATATTGGATGCAAAAGAGGATGCCAACATGGATTAAAAATTGCAAGAAAACATGGGTACAATAGTAAGTTGAAAACATGGTGCAAATTGTGGCACATCAAGAGTGGATGTAGCAATAGATGCAAAAAAAGAAGCAAATGAAGATGCAAAAGTGGATGAAAAAGTGGACGTAAACATGGGTGCAACAATGGGTGAAAAATAGGATGCAAAAGTTGATGCAACATAAGTCGATGCAAAAGTAGATGCAAAATGAGACGCAAAAATCGATGCAAATCCTTAGGAAAAAGTGGATACAAAAAGGGATGTTAAAATATATGTAAAATTTCACAAAAACCTAGACATGTATGAGGATGCAAATGTGGATGCAAAATTAGAAGCAAAGTGGGTGCAAAGGGATGTGCCAAACTAGGTGAAAATTGTGGCACAACCAAATTGGATGCAATAGTGGACATAATAATAGATGCAAAAGAGGATGTAAATATGGATGAAAAACAAGATGAAAAAGTGGATGCAACAAAAGTAGATGCAAAACAAGAAACAAACCTCAATGCAAAAACTTGACGCAAAGCAAATGCAAAAAATGATTTAAAAAAGGATGAAAAACATGATGCAAGATATGATACAAAATTTGATGCAAGTGTAGGCGCACGAAGTGGATGCAATAAAGGATGAAAAAGTAGGTGAAACAAAATTAGGTGCCAAACTTGATTCAAAACCCCAAACAAAACCTGGTGCAAAGGGTGGAAAAAATCTTGGCATAAAACCTGGTGCCAACCCTATTGTAATACTTGGTGTTAAACTTGGTGTAAGAGTTGGTGAAAAACTCGGTGAAAATTTTGCATGAATTTTTGCACCATATTTAATAAATGGATGCAAACAACACCAAAAACGAGCTCTAGACGCAACAAAGGAAGCAAAAAAAGATGATAATCACAAGTATTTTTTGTAGTGTTTGGTTGAATGGGTTGAAAATACAACTTCCAAGAAAAGCTAAATGGTACACTAGAGAGAAGGTGAAGGAAAAATTTCCTCACCTCATTCATTAAAATATTTTGGGGACCAAAAGCCTCCAATAATTGGGAGGTGTGATCCGGATTGGATAATTATATTTGTTGTCATCCATATCGATGCTTTTGTAGTGGGAAAAGTGGACGAATCAACCCATAGGATCGTTTCTACCGATAGGATCCAGTTTGGCGAAACTAGGCCTGAAAACTTCCAGGAGCGTTTTGAGGCATCAAATGGAATTTTTTTGGGGTAAAAATATTCCTTATTTTAACATCACACCTTTTCACGCTATTCTACAATTAGATATATTTCCAACAATGCATGAAGCATGTCAATCGGAGTCTGTATGAAAAAAGTTATACCACTCTAAAGTTGTCCTTCATGTTTTCACACCTATAGTTTGGGATAATGTCACGTTAGCCCCCATTATTTATGGAAAAGGGGCGTTCCATGTGTTTGTGATGTAAAACACACTAAAGGATTCTATATTGTAACTCTATTTAAGAGTTTATGTAATCAAAATTAACCACTAGTAGGCTATCACACTATGTTATAATGGGGCCACTAGGAGGAAGAGGCATTTCATTCTTTCAAGAGCAATTTATTTCATAGCTGAGCAAAGATAGCAAGTAGAGATAGGATTTAGAGCACACACAAAGGATTTGTACACTATACCAACCCATAGGCCACAAAAATTACTTCTTTGTACCTACAACTATATTTCTAGACATAGAAAGAGAAATAAGCGACCTCACCTTCTACTTGGGTTTTCTCCCAAAAGGGTTTCGTAGAGAGAATATCTTGTGTCTTCTGTGTGTGTGTGCATTTTTTCGTTCTCAACTTTTCAGCATAATGTATATTCTCATGCATGCATTAATTACAGTTAAATCCACAGATCTTATAGTTTAATAAACTATAATAGTGTAGAATTTTTAGAGTTCTAATATAATGTTATGAGATTTGTTATGACGAATTGTCCAGTCGAATATCCAAAATAGTCTACGGATCATTTTATCACTTTTAACTTCATACATTCTTATTGAGATTGGCTTCATGTGTTGAATGGAAGATCAAAGTGTGGGACAAATTTAAAACAGATAATAGAAGAGATTTTCCATCAACCTTGCCAACCACAAGACGTAATGTAGGTGATGTTATGAAAATTTTCAGTTTCAGTGTGATTGGAGATGTAACAAACCAATTTCATTCTAGAATTAAGGAACGTGTTAATCATCGAAATTGTTTGGTTTCAAATATCAACATTAGAAGACTTAAAATGTATAATTAGCAAAGGTGCCAACATCGCTTTACACTATTATTTTGTATCTTTAGTTAGAGTTAGAAAGGTACAATTAGGAAAGTTTCCAACGTCACTTCACAAAACCTTTTTGTATCTTAGGTTCGAGTTGCCAGCCTTGAGGGGAATCTTTATGTAACTAGAAAAAAAGTATTTTTTAATGTAATTGTGAAACAAAGTATCAGTTCTAGAAACCAAATTATGTTGTTAAATTGTGTTACTATACATTTTTAGTCAAAAAATGTGGGGAGCACATTCATTGACTACTAATAAGGAACAAAAGTAATATGAATGCTCTTAGAAACTAATATAAAACATTATTTTGATGTTTCTTGTGGTAAATTTCTCACAAATTTGTTTAAAGATAATTTCATACTTTTGTATTTCTACATAAACATTTAATTCTCTCCTAAGATAATATTTTGAATTTTTTTTGCTAGAGATATGACAAAGGCATCATGTTTTCTTCTCTAAAGATTCATTGAAACATTTTAAAATAATAAATAAAATGCAAACTTCGGAAATTTTCAAAATATATTTTTTCCTATGTAACATGTGTGCCTTCTTTTGGTCGGTCCACCATACATATAATTAAGAAAAAAAGAAAGAAAAAATACTAACACTAAAATATTAAATTTAATATGACAATTATTATTTGAAATCAAAGTAAAAAAATTTCAATTTAGCAAACCCTATCGGCATCTTTTGGCACCTTTAAGTGCAATTGTTTTTTGCAATGTTTAGGGAAATTGCTAATTTTAACATTGTTGTGTATATATAATTGAGGACATTGAATATAGGAAACCTCAAATTCTGTTGGGACCATTTTCGTTGTGTGATGGGACCAAAAAAATAAGTTAATGAGTTTGATATAAAACATGATCGAATATGTAATTATAAATGGATATTATAATCATATTAAATATGTTTAAATTTACAACTTTCGTGACCATAAATGAGAAGTGATAAATTATGATAATGTGGATGACTAGATAAAATGAGTGATGTTATCTAGCTAACTTATGAAAACCCTATATTTACGAAATTGTAGTGGTTATGAGAACAATATTATTTATTTAGAACTGAATTTGATACGATTGCGTTATAGTTATTTTAATAGTTACTTCAATTAGATATAATACTCAATATATTCTGCTCTATGACGTGTTGTATTAATTTTTTTGCACGTAGGAATAAAATTTAAAATTTAATTATTTTTCATAAATTATTTTTAAATAAAAAAAAAATTATAAATTAGTTAATATTTTTATGTCAATTTTTAAAGTAAAATTCACTTATAAAACATAAAAACTTTACCCAATCTCATAAAATATTTATTTTAATAATCTCATAAATATTTATTTCAAATAACATAATTTTATTTTTTTTATTCATAATTACTAAGCACTAATTCAGCACACCGTGGTAACTATCCTCGTTGCCCAATAAACCTTAAGAAGAAATATTGTGGCAAACCATGAACTTTCCATGGCCATTTTGACTTTATCTCTGAAAATTGGACGAGAGATGTTGTTGAGGTTATGCTTGAACAAACAACCTCCCACTTTGATTATGTATGTGTGTTAGAAAAATAGAGAGATGAGATAGTGATTACACACAACACCAAATACATTTAGATGTTTTTATTGATTACAACAGTTACAAATATATAAGGCATAAATTTCTAACTTCCACACTTCTAGATCATGACTACAACTCATACGTAGGAAAAAAAACTTCTACATTGATGCTTGGGAACTCTCAATGACAACTCATGACAACACATGGAAACATTACTTCCAATACCCTCCCTTAATGCTTACATGAAAAACATTGTGAAGACATATTACAATAGCAAGAATAATCTTTGTCTCACTGGTTTTCATCAACACTCAAATCTACTCTGGAATGTCACAAACACCTCCTTTTCACCACCACATCTTTGAGCGATCACTTGACCTCCATTTAAAATGTAACTTCCTCTAACCATCATTGAAACATTGAAAGATCAACAATATTGACACCTCAGCCCGTCAGGGCTTCCACAATAAGATTTTTCAAGTACTAAACGATCCTATGGACCAACCACAATTTGTGGGATATTTCTCTTTCAGCTATCCATCAGTTTCTAAGATGGAGGTTTGAATACTAAATTTGTTCAAAAGTCAATCAAACAAATTTATCTTACCAACACACAAGAATTGTTGTTTCAGACGCTGGGGCTTCTAGTATAAAAACCACCAACCCTTTTTATAACCAATAAAAGCACAAACTCCAACCATGAAAATGTACAGAGGCAAAATCAATGATTTTTCTTCATTCATTTTTTCATATTAGATCAAATATAATAGTAATAAATTTTCATATAGGTATTTTCCATTACATCTGCAATGTTTGGATCTCGGTTTCTGGATAAACAATACTACAATATTTTATTAGTTTAGATCTAGAATGAGAAATGCCAACATTCCACGTGCATGGTGTACTTGTAGATCTTGCACCATATGATAATCTCAAGAACCACCATTTAAAACATGTAGACATTGCTCTCACTTGTAGATCCACACTAAATCAAACCAAATCTACGTTGATCCAGTGTCTTCACAAACAGATCTCCTATTCTATTACAAATATTTGTCCACGATAGAACATATATAAATTAGACAGAGATTAGAGAGCGATTACACAAATCACACATTAATATATTATTGATCACATCATTTACAAATATATATGAAATAACATACTGACTTCGACACATCTAGATAATGACTCCAACTCATAGCATAAGAATCAAAAATTTCTAGACTAACACTTAGGAACTCACAATGAAAACTCACAACAACACATGGAAGCATTACTTACAACACCCTCTTTTAATGCTTACATGGAAAAAATTAAAAACACATATTACAACAAAAGGGATAATCTTTGTCTAACTTGTCTTCATCAACACCCACATCCACTTTGGAATCTCCCAAACACCGGTCTTTCACCACCACATCTTCAAGTTGTCACTTTACCTCCATTTAAAACATAACCACCTATGACTATCATTGATGAACTTTGCAGAATTGACGATTCTCAACCTCCCAGAGTGCAACGAGTTAGTCTCGATACTAAACCATCCTATGAACATACCTCCATATGTTGAAGACATGGTCTTCTGCTATATTCCCTAGTTATCTAAGAAGGAAGTATGGGTACTGAATGCATTTAGAAGTCAGTTATACAAGGTGACCTCTTAAACACATAATCAAATTAACCTATAAGCTGGTGTTCCTCTCTCCACATGACACCAGCAACTTATAACATATTATACATAATAATAATAGTGATATGCTCTTGTATCATCGTATCCATCAAGAACTTCCAATTCGAAAATATGTTAATATGTTCTACAATTTGTTATTCATTTGATTTTTCACACATTACACTTGGACAATAACACATTATAATATAATAAAACTACAACAAAAATCACATAATAAGACTTCATGTAGATGCATAAATATTAGAATATTCTCATAGGCTTAGAAGTGTATTCTTCCTCACTCTCAAGTTCTACAAAACTTTCATACATAGAATATGATACATCTTCTATGTTTTCTAAATTTGTTAACTCTTTCAATTTTCCTTTCAGAAGACCTTTGGCACATATTTTGTAATTCAACGTTGTATGTCCTTGTCTCTAACAATAGAAACATTCAACTGAGCTCTTGTTTTTCTTCTTCCTAATCTATATGAGATCTTAATGTAAATGTGATTAAGGTTTTTTAAATTAAAAGTGTTAAAAACTACGTTTTATGAGCCTTTATGTTAAATTTGTAAACACACAAAGCATGAATTTAAAGCTCTGAACAATATAAAACAACAGACAAATACACCATAAAATAACCACAACACAGCAAGTGATGAAGGAGTTCACCCTCCTGGGCTATGTCTCCTTAGTCTAACTTCTAATGGCTTAAACCTATATCATTATGCTAAGAATGGCAATTGCATACATTTACAATGCTCAAATGGCTTGAAAACATGTTCCATTTGCTTCAGAACTATAAACAATGCTTGGAAAACCTATTTTTGCTCCCAAATTGGTAAAAAATGAAGAATTTATGAGCCTCCCTAGTTTTGCTACTAATCGCACCACAAATTCCCCAAAATCTGGAACCGTCCTACAAATTCACCCCAATTTTAGTTAACCGAACAACAAATTGGTGCAATTTCGGGTGAAATTCTCGTACAGTTAAAATTCCCAATAACGCCCACAAACACGAATTTAAAACCATATTATATAGTCGTATTAAGTTTTTTTTAATAAAATTTCGGTAGGCTCGGCCACACCACGCCCCCAATCCTGAGCCATGGTCATGTGGTATGCATATATGGGGGGGTCACAGCTAAGCCATGGCCCCTTACCCCAACTCGTTTGTCGCTTAATCTTTAAAGGGTTGATCGTTCGTATGGTTAACAAGAACCATTGTATAGTTTGGTTGGTTAACACGTTGTGTTGTTTGAAATGCGGTTCAGTGTTCAAATCCATAGAGGTGCAGTTTGGCATACCAACCAAATTTTGGTGGACCCCGTGTTGCCACATGGCGGCCTCCAGTTGGGCCGCGTGGAAGCATGTGGTTGGCCACCAGCCAACCAATGAAACTCTCCCACAACATAAACAATCAGGGCCTTCCACTTGTCAGGCAATGGTAGGCCCAAAAAAATTGAATTTCTACCAACTAGAAGAGGCAATGTGGCAGGTTGCCATTGGCCCAAAATTTTTCCTAATCAACTGTCATTTTTTTTTTTAAATTACATGTTTGGGAAAACAAATAGAACGTGTTTCCGGAAGAATACAGTATTGTTTTTTCATGAAACGAGTTATGCCTGATTCATAACGACAATATCTACGCGGTCGTTCAAGTTACACACCATTCCGACAACTATAATATTTTAGCATGTTTTTAAGCACATGATTACTACTCCCCACTAGAAGCTTTTGGACCCCAAAATCTCTTTTATTACTCAACATTTTCATGAGGGTACAACCCCTTCACCCTTCCAGTCTCAATCCTTTAGATTTTTCCTAAATTCAACAATTTGATCTTTTCATGAAAAATGATCTTTTCCCTTGATTTTGGAGACCGTGTCTTGTTGTTGTAGATACCATCTAGATGCAATTTCCCATAATTTGCAGAACAACAAACTATCCTTAAAGAAACAAATATTTTCCCTCTCGGTCGTCAATCAAAGGAAACTTAAACAACTTGTTGTTTTTCTTACCTCTAACGTTGTCGACATGACGATATTTAGCTTGTCTTTCCTTGTGCTTGGCTTAACTCTTGACCAAATGTGATCTTCATCACCATGTCGCATCCCATTTCAAAGAAAACACTTTGTGAAACCCACAAGAAGAAATTTTCAACCCAACGCCCTCTTTGTCAATTTACTTTGGCACTTTCTCTTTGACCTTTGCACTCTCTTGCATCGACATCTTGTTCACATCACTACTCAACAATGATGTGCGTTGCTGCAATTATTTCTCATCTTGTTGACCTCTTTTTAAAGGCAACACGTTATACTCTTGAAACATCTTATCATAACCATTAGAACCCTCAATGAAATCATAATTTTCATTTGATGCGTCTCCTTGAAAGGCCTCATTCACAACATCTTCATGTTTGAATGCTAACAAATCAAAATTTTGACTATCATTCACAATTCTCTTCATTTTTCTAGCATGCATAAGAGACAAAATTGTCTTCTTACTATGCGCACTAACATTGAACTCAATCCCATTCTTGAACAAGTGATAATTATTCTCATGGCGATGAAATATTTCTCTCATATCATAAAGATAGGGGCTACCCAGAACAATACTAGAAATATCAAGTGCCACAACATCAAGTTCAACTTTATCAAGAAAGTTTGCATTGACTGCAAATATAAGTATGCACTTCCTCGTCACTGCAAATTTTCATTCTTACATATCCAACATAAAGGATAAGGTCTAGGATGAGGAATGGTTTCTAAATTTAACTTCTTGACTGAGTCTTTTGAAATAAGATTTTCTTATGAACCACTATCAAATAGGGTGTCAATCTTGGTATGCTTTGAAATAACTCTAACATGGAAAAGTTAAATTCTTGTTTCATCATTTTGAGTAATATCTTGACAAATTTAAGAACTAGTACTTGCAATGTCCTTATGTTTCAAACCCATTGTGGTGATCTTTGTTTCATCTCCAAAATCAGAACCTAAATCATGAGTTATTGTTGTAGTTTCCTTCTCCTTCTCCTTTTTTTAAAGCTTGTTGGGTCTCAACTCTGGATGAATTTTCCATCAATGATCTTCATCATGCCCATATTTGGAACAATGTTTGCATGTGTGTTTTTCTTTCTCCATCATGATGGAAGAATTCTTCTTACCTTTACCCTTGAGCTTACCCTTTCATTTCTCTTCAGACTCAAAGGTATCCTCACTTGTCTCCTCTTAAACATGTTTCCCTCTTGTCTCTAGATGTGTGGAATGTACACATACTTCATCTAAATTTGAAGGATTAAACATGAGAATAGTATTTCTTAGGTAACCATGCAAACCTCCAGTGTACTTTAGAAAAGTTTATTGAGATGTAAAATCTACACCCAAAATTAGTGCTCTTCTCCTAAACTCTTGAGTATAGCTTTTCACACTTTGTCCTTTAACTTACCTAAAGTTTTGTCAATCCATTATAGCCTTTTGCATGTATGCTAATGGATAAAATTGCCTCCTTAAGGGAGAAAAAAAATCATTCCAAGAGGTTAACACCTTACCATATTTCTTCATGTCCTCTTGAGATTTTGCTTCGCACCAAACAAGAGTTGCACTTTCCAATCTTAGTGAAGCAAGTTGAACCTTGGTGTCATCATCCTTGATTCTTTGTACCTTGCAATAAACTTCAACCTCACGTACCCAATTGTATAATCTTTCAACATTTACCACTCCATCATACATAGGCAAATAAAATTTAATTTCAAGCTTTAAAAATGGATTTTTACCATGACCGTTCAGAGATTGTGGAGGTGTTTTTGAAGGGCTTGTTGTGGAAGAAGATGATGGTGAAGATGGTGGTGAGGATAATGGTGGTGTAAAAGGTGGTTTTTTCCCATTCCTATTACCTTTTGGAGGCTTGTATCTATCTCCTTCTTCTCCTTTTGAAGAATTATTTCCCTGCGGAATATTGGAGCTCTTACCTTGAAATTTCACCATATTGGAGCTCTTACCTTGAAATTTCACTATTCTTGTCATATCAAAGAATGCTTTCCTGAAGGATTTTTCATCTTCTGACATATTGTCGGGTTGTCCATCATGTGACATACTTGTTTAAGCTTCAACTGTAATTTGAATTAGAATTTGCGGTGGATATTGTGGAAAACTTGATCTCCTTGTCCTTGACCTAACTTGAGGACTTGAAACCACAAGATTTCATTCTCCTCTCTTGAGATTCAACCTTGTAAGCATCATATACACTTGCAAAAAATTAAATCCTCACAGCAACAAGAAAACTAAATCTCTAATATCAAACTTGATCTGTATGAGATCTTAATGTAAATGTGCTTAAGGGTTTATAAATTACAAGTGTTAAAAATTGAGTTTTATAAGTCATTATGTTAAATTATTAAACAAAAAAAGAATGAATTTAAAACTCTGAATAGCAGAAAACTCTAGCAAGTGATGAAGGAGTTCACCCCTCTAGGGCTACGTCTCCTTAGTCCAGCTTCGAATGGCTTGGCCCTATATCATTATGCTCAAAATGGCGATTACATACATTTACAGTGCTCAAATGGCTTCAAAACTAGTTCCAGTAGCTTTGGAGCTATAAAACATTATCTGTCCAACCTCTTTCTGCTCCCAAATTAGTAAAAAATTGAAGGAGTTATAAGCCTCCCTAGCTTTTCTTTTAATCGCACCATAAATTCGCCAAAATCCATAACTTTCCTACACATTCGCCGTGATTTCAGCTAACTGAGCAACAAATTCACGGAATTTCAGGCGAAATTGTTGGATAGTTAAAATGCCCAATAACGCCCAAAACACCGAATTTCAAACCATATTATATACTAGTATTAATTTTTTTAAATGAAATTTGGGGGGTTTCTGCTGCGCCTCGACCCCAGTCCTGAACCATGGTCATGTGGTATGCATATATGGGGGCTCGCGGGTAAGCCCTGGACCCTTATCCCAACTCCTCCGTTGCTTAACCTTTAAAGGAATGTTGGTTCACATGGTTAACAGGAACCATTGTATAGTTGAGTTGGTTAACATGTTGCGCTATTTGGTATGCAGTGCCATGTTCGAATTTGCGGAGGTGAATTTTGGCACACCAACAAAATTTTGGTGGCCCCCGTGCTACAACGTGGTGGCCTCCAGTTGGGCCACATGGCAGCATGTAGTTGGCCACCAACCAACCACTTGTCACTTGGCAATATTGATGGGTATTTTTTCAGAGTAACAAACCCCCCCTAAGTTTTTATTCATCATTTGCAATTGAATTTTAACCTTCCACGTATGGAAGTTTTTCCCATTAAAATTTTGCAATGGAAAATATTCCATCTTTCACAAGACTGGTTTTTAAAAATATTACCTTGGATTGGAGCTCTTTTAGTTGTTGCTTTGACCGTTAGTCTGTGAATTGGAGAATTTCCTTGGGAAGCGAGGGATGATGCAAATCTAATATTCCATGTAACAGATCACTTCATACATAGGTCCACACACATAAATTATGTTATTTCTGGGCTCGACATGCTGCCTAAATTTTGCGAGCTCATCGAGTTACAACCTCACCCTTTTTGAATTTATTGAATATTAATACTCTACTCAATCTCAACCACAATGGAGCGAATAGAATTGGTAAGAGTACAAAATTTGGAATTACGGGGTCATCCCTCGAGGCACTCACTGTGTATATTTTATAGAGTCGACTTCCAATGGTGCAGTTGGCTGGTGTTGCTTCTCCATCAGACATCGAACCTGGGTCTGGTGTTTATACAACAGATATTAGGATGTGTGATCCGTAACTTGTCTTGAATCTTGCGTGAATTTCATCCAATACATAGCAATTGGCTTTCTCTTTCATTGGTGTTCATTCCTCAGTAGATCTCATACACGAATTTAGGAAATGAACCAATTGTTCATATTTCCAACACAACAATGTGACCCAATCACATCTCGCATAGGTCCAAACGTTGTTGTTGACACCTGCCTCTAGAGACAACGACACTACGGACACTTCTCAGTTTTACACGACAGTCAAATCTCATAATCAAATCAACGATCTTACACTCCGCAACAACGCCTGCTCAAGTCGATTTCAACTTGGGCCCGATCTGTCGGCCTTTCATTCAAATTAGTCCATGTTTGTTCTCGTTGTCACAGGAAATACTAATCCACCTTTGATACGGACCAGGAGGGAATCAAGGCGCTCTCACTATCAATATGCTAAAAAACTAGATAATATAAAAATGACCACCATCCTCCATATGACCATAACGCCAACAATCAGAGGGTCGTTTTTAACAATCAAAGATTCAAAGATCTTGTCTCTCACATCTGCTCACACTCAGCATACACAATAAAAAAATTAGACAGTCCTGATATTCAGCTCTGATACCAATATCGAAATGAGAGAGGGAGCAAAGATCGATTACAGACAATACAAATTACACTTCAATATATTATTCGTCACATCAGTTATAAGTATATAGGACATAACATATTGAACACATCTAGATCATGACTCCAACTCATAACATGGGAATCAACAACTTCTAGATTGATGCTTGGGAGCTCACAATAACAACTCACAACAACACAAGGAAGCATTACTTCCAACAAGAACTTTACACAACAACAACAACAACAACAACATTGGATCTTCACAATTCTCCTTTGCATGAAACTATCCACAATCCACACACAAATCAAATATTCACACAAACAATAGATCAAACACTTTATTAAACTAATCTATGTATTTAAAGGAGTATCATGGCTAAAATTGCATGATCTCAGCCCCTCTTATGAGATAGTTAGGGTTGAACTAGCTCTCATACCATGTTAGAAAAAAATAGAGAGATGAGATAGCGATTACACACATCATCAAACACAGTGAAATGTCTTTATCCACAATCCACACACAAATCAAATATTCACACAAACAATAGATCAAACACTTTCTTAAACTAATCTATGTACAAAGGAGTATCATGGCTAAAATTGCATGATCTCAGCCCCTCTTATGAGATAGTCAGGGCTGAACTAGTTCTAATACCATGGTAGAAAAAATAGAGAGATGAGATAGCGATTACACACATCATCAAACACACTGAGAAGTCAGAAAAAATAGAGAGATGAGATAGTTCTAATACCATGGTAGAAAAAATAGAGAGATGAGATAGCGATTACACACATCATCAAACACACTAAGTCAGAAAAAATAGAGAGATGAGATAGCGATTACACACATCATCAAACACAGAGAAGTCTTTATTGATCACAACGATTATATATAAGACATAAATCTCTCACTTCCATGACTACAACTCATATATAAGAAACAACAACTTCTAAATTAACCCTTGAGAACTCTCAATAACAACTCATAACAACACATGCAAGCATTACTTTTAATAATAATGTGATTTCTAAAAAATACTCTACTCTACTCTAGTTACTAGAAGTATAAGAAATATAAGAGTAGTAGGGCATCTGCCATGAAACGTTGGATACCTGCTCAGGTGGAATGGAACCCTAGATACCGTTGAAGTGTTCTCGAGTTGCCTCAGCTGTGATGATTAGGAACGTGGGTCGAGCGGTGCACTGGCTGTAGACGGGAAAGGGGAGTTGCCGCAGGAAAAAGACAACCACTGGAGAAAGATTGCAATCTTCTTTACACCAAATTTAAAGCATGTGAATAGATTAAAATTGTACACAGATTTCTTAAAGTACTTGAAAGGGTTTTCAAAAAGACAAGATAAATTCGAAGAACCATTTTTCAAAATGAAAAGGATCGGTGGCAGGGAACGGTTGAAAAACACTTCGCAGGAAATGCGGTCCTACAGGTCGCGGAAATGCAAGCCCGTGGAAAATCACTAGCAGGAGGTGGTGATTATCCATTCCAACTTTATCCTCAAGTTGGCGAGGGTCGGGATAAACCACGACATAGAGACGTCCCTATATGCTTTTAACATGCGAATATGCCAATGCGATTCTCCTCACTAATGTTTCCTATCAGTTATTTTTTAAACTACAAATTGTATTGTATGGCCAGATCCACTGATTTCCTGATGCTGGCCGTCCATGATATTGTCGCGGGGTAGTACATGCATGATGCATGTATTCTTATTACATTACTTATTTGCCCGGCTTTACTGCTACAGTTTGTTCGAAAAGCCCATAACCTTACTCGGAATATGCCCAGGGGATGCCCACGTGATACCCACTGGACATGTTCAGGGAGCTCTTGAAAGCCCTATATAGGCAATGTCTGGATTGCTTTTTTAATGCAGGTGGGGCGGAGTCTCCATGCGACCTGCCGATGAAATACTTTCCAGGATTCTTAGGGAGGTAAACTACTTATCATCTTCTTTATCAGTTTGTTGAATATTTGTTACAGAGTGGACTTAATTTCCGTATATGTCGTATGGCTATAGCCACTTTCCCATAGTTTTCTACTTAATATGCATATTTATATCATATATTTTTGTGGCACAAAGAGTGATGATACCTGAATCTGTGCTCGGATGAATCTATTCGTTTCATGACAGGAAGATCCGTACACATACACTAAATTCTTTTCGGCAGTTTTTCACACAGGGCAGCTCTCACACTTTGGCAATGGCCATATATGCCGGTCTCGAGTACTGAAATCATTTTCGACATCATAAAACCAGCAAATTGTTTTGCTTAGTGATATTGATGACTTCTTGCACGAGTGGACGCAGACGAAGAGTATACAGTTTAGCATATCTGTAATTTGTTGTGTTATTGACGACGCTGGCCTGAGGATTTATTTGGCCAACATGGGTATCGTTTGGATGACAGGCAATGCTCTTGATGTTTTTTGTGGGGTTTTGTAACGCTTCTAGGGCCTCTTCTCTTGCAATATTTACGATGGAATCGGAGAAGGGCTGTTGCAAATTCCAACTTCTTTAATGGAAATAATATACAGATGTTGAGAATAGGATTGGAAATTTGAAATATTTTCTTTGAGAATAGGATTGGAAATTAGAAATATTTTCTTAAATTTGTGAATGGTTAGAATGCCATGTGTCATACGCATATGAACGTAAAACCGTCTTAGGCTTGGTTTATAGTATTTGGACTGCTCTCGTGGATTTGGCGGTTTATGTTATGCTTTTTATCGTGTCTGATACAGGTTCCGTCATGGAAAACAGGTTTGGCTATTAAATGTTTAAATAATTTAAAAGTAATAATAAATTATTTCTAGTTTTAATTTTTTTTAAATTTAAAAGTTTTATTAAAAATTTTAAATAAGTTGTTTTAAAATTTCCAAAATTTAATTTCATACCTCCTATAAATAATATTATTTATATAATATAGTAGGCATGAAATTAATTTTTCAAAAAAAAATATTTGGTTTTTTTTTTAAATATTAAAAAATAAAACCATAAATAATTTATTATAACTTTTAAATGGAAGATCAAATTCCAAGTATAGGTAATGATCACGGTTAATTTTGAAGCCTATATATCTTTTTAGACTTTTTACTAGTAAAATACAGTTTATTTTGAAAAAAATATCAAAGTAAATTAGAAGTTTATATATATATATATATATATATATATATATATATATATATATATATAGTTGGTACTGGGATATGGGATATGTGGAGTTGTCGATTCTTCTCACACCCTTGTATATGTGGATTGGTCAATTCTTCTAACACCCTACTTGTGTGTAACCCCTACTTCACCCTACCTCATTTTGTCTCTGGGCAGTTGTCAACAAAGCGCAATGCAGATTCTTTTGACACCATGGATATGTGGAGTGGTCAAACACCCTACTTGTGCGTAACCCCTACTTCACCCTACCTCAGTTTTTCTCTGGGCAGTTGTCAATAAAGGAAAATGCAGTGTATTTTAGTAGGTTATAGATAACTTGTGACTTAATAGACTCACTTTGTCAAATTACATAAAATTAAAATTAAAATTAAGATTAAAACTAAATAGAATAAAATTATTAACTAAAACAAGATTAAAGTAAAATAGCCAATTTACCAAAGATAGTTTTTGTACTCTATATTTTGAATATAATATTTTAAAATGTAATATTTTTATCTTAAAAAGTAGTAATTTTAATTTTTTTAATAAAATTATTTATTTTTGAACTGAGTGAAAATAAAATGAAATTAAAAATAGCTCTATGTGAAAAGATTTTTATTTGGTCAATGTAAAATTAAATTAATAAAAAAATAACATTAAAATAAAAATAAGTTCACGGTATTGACCCATGGTATTCATGTGGAATATAACATATCTAAAGGGGCGAATTAAAAAATCTTAGATCCATCTTAACTCTATAAGATGGATCTAAGAGATCAAATGTACTTTCACTATAAAGAGGTTTGCATCTCAAGATATTTGATCTCTTGATCAAACCTCTTTTCACTTAGTGAAAATATATTTGAACCCTTTCATGCTTGGTGGATCCAAAGTTAAAATGGATTTAGGCTGGTCACATTTTGTAAGCCCAAATGATGCTTTAGAAGCAGGTATATTTTTTTTGTTATACATTCCTATATGAGGCTTTAGAAGCGGGCAATTGACTATTAGATATAATTTTTTGGATTCAAGATAATGTTTATAGCAATATTTGTTTTCTTTATGTGAATGAGTTATAGCTTAGTGAGAGTCTTTATATTCCAATTTCTTCATCAAGTCTATCAATATGTATTTGGTGAGTGAACATACATACGCCTAATTTAATAAAGTATTAATTAGTATTTTTAACAAAACAAAAGCTTCTTTTAATTTGCTCAGAATGTTAGATTTCATGGAATCTTTTCCCTCCTCCATGGAATTCCTGCAAGATGAGGCTCCTCCTTTAAAAGAGCCTCATGAGTAGCAAACTCTTTTCTAGGAAAGACTTTGTCTTAACTTCATTAAGTTCAACTGGACTTTACTTTCGTTTGAAGACTTTTATTGACAATATCTAATATCCACAGGTTAGACATCATTTTAGAAAAATCTTATTGAAAATTTGTCATTTGTATCATTTAAGAAATTTTCATTTATGTAATGTAAAGGAGGTTTTCCCCTCGAAGTGACTTATTTCTAAGGCGTTGATCTCTATTTTCTTCTATTTTTGTAGTTGGTTTCATAACATTTGGTATGAGAGCTTTGGGATTCAAAGGTTTTGCTGGTCCAAACAAGTCATCATAGCATTTTCGCTATAATGTTTTTCTACGAAGGTTCAGAAGTTGAAATTTTGATGACGCGAAGGCAAAGTCCTGAGGAACGTCGTGTAAAAGTTTTAGATCTTAGTTCGCAATATTTTTGGAGATATCATCTATGTAAGTTAGGGCTTTTTCAGGCTCCCGAATTTCATCTTAAAGAGGTGACCGTGAGAAAATCGTCATAACTCTCTCTCTGAGCATCATATTGGAATTCTGTAAAACATGGCCACAAGTACACAGAATTTAGTTTCTTTATATCAATTTTAGAGCCAAAGGAGGAAACAGTGACATGTGGCACATTGTACAAGTTACTCTACTGAACCAGTCCATAATTAGGTCATTGTGGGAGATTGAGCATAACTTTTCCTTGAAGAATCCAAATCAAGATAGACATGTGGCATTGAAAATTAGATTTAGAGGGATACTATAGGACTGAATTTGAGATATTGGAGATTGGAAATCACAGATATAATTCAGTTTCAATATCGAGCTCCTCAAAAGAAAGAAATATGTGTGTCTTTTTTTTCCCGAATTGCATAAGCCTTGTTTGAAGAATCAATTTGAATTGATTCCAAGGGCATATTGTAGAATAGATATTAGTATTGGGTTCTAAAATGCCCCCTAAAAAGAATTCAACATCCATTAAGCCTTCAGAAGGCTCTACTATGGCTCATGAAGATGAAGAAGTGCGACATTACATATCAAAATTACACGAGAAAGTGCACCAAATTTCGTTTTCACAAAGATCAACAAAAAATGAAATGGAAGTTTTGGAGAAAGGCATGGAAGCTAAGATGGATGGTTTGAAGAAAGGTGTGGAAGCTAAGATGAACGGTTTGAAGAATGGCATGGAAGCTAAGATGGATGGCATGGAAGCTGACATGGAAGCTAAGATGCATAACATGGAAGCTAAGATCGATGAAAAAATGGAAAACATGAAGAATGATCTAAAATCAAACATGGCAGGTTTGACAAAGTTGATACAAGAAATGTTTCCTAATGGTGAAAATATAGTAGAGGAAACTCATGATGAGAAAAAAATAAATGTTAATCGTGATTTCATAAACTCTAATGTTGGATGGAATACCCACCATATTCCAAAGATCGATATGAGGAAGTTTGATGGCAAGGATCCCGTAACACATATACTACATATGGAGCAATATTTTGATCTCAATCATGTGCAAAATACATAAAAGGTATGCATTGCAACTTTATATTTAGAACAAAATACATGTGTATGGTATCGATGGCTTTGCTCCGATAAAAAAATCGTCACTTGGTCAATTTTTTCAGAGGAAATGGTAACGCATTATGAGGATACAAAGAGCAACACATTTTTTATCTAATTGATAGATCTCAAACAAAAGGGTTCTGTGGTGGAGCACATTGAGGAGTTTCAAAAATTGAATATAAGGGTAACTGATATTATAGAGGAACACAGGATTGATGTCTTCATAGGGAGTTTAAAGGATAACATCCAACATGAGGTTCGCGTTTGGGAACCTGATTCATTGGAGAAGGAATTCAAGTTGTCAAGAAAATTTGAATGTAAAATTATGGCGACAAGGAAGCCTATCACTCACATCTATAAAGATGGAAGTGTTGCTACTCCTAGACTTCCACAACCTACAAGGTTGACACCATGAAAATTGGAAGAAAAAGGAGAAAAGGGCTTTGCTACAGTTGTGATAGAAAATGCACTAAAGGTCATAAGTGTGCTGAGAAGAAACTATTTTACATAGATTATGAAGAGGAGAATGAAAATGAACAAGAAACTTCAAAAGAAGAGGATATACACCACGAACCAACCCTGGAAGAAGAAGAAATGAGTTTGACCATATCGTGTAATGCATTGGCAAGAATTACCACTCCTCAAACTCTCAAGATAGAAGGACATATCAAGATGAAAAAGCTAATACTGTTGGTTGATTTAGGTAGTACCCATAATTTAATTCATTGTAAGGTATCCAAGGAATTGAATTGTTTCCTATACTTAGAACCAAAATTTCAAGTGATGGTTTCAAATGGAGGAACTATAAATTGATCTGTAAAATGCCATAATATCAAGTTAACCATGGGGGAATATGTATTGAATATTCCAGTGATTTCCATTCCAATGGGAGGTGTTGATGTTGTACTAGGAGTACAATGGTTAAAATCTTTGGGGATCACAAATTTTAATTTTCAAGAAATTTTCTTGAATTCTTTTTCAGAAGGAAAGGAAGTCAAATTACGGGGTATCACAGGGAAGCCGGGAAAGATAATAAGCTCTAATGTCATGACAAAGCTTCTGAAGAAAGAACAATGATGTGTAATTGCACAATTATTCTCACTAGAAGTTCCAACATAAAAATCATCTATTTCTCTAGATCTCCAAAAAGTATTAAACAATCATTCCAAGGTGTTTGAAACTCCCAAAGGACTCCCACCTATTCATGAGCATGATCATGATATTCATTTGATTCCAAGAATTTTTCCTCCAAACAACAGGACTTTAGATATCCTTATGTCCAAAAGAGTGAAATTGAATGTATGATTGCAGAAATGTTAGAGGCTGGTATAATTCAACCTAGTCAAAGTTCTTTCTCTTCTCTAGTAGTATTGGTGCACAAGAAGGATGGATCATGTCGCATGTGTCTAGATTATAGGGAGCTCAATAAGCTCATTATTAAAGATAAATTTCCATTTCTCATGATTGATGAATTATTGGATGAGTTACATGGATAAATTTATTTACCAAGTTGGATCTTCGTTCAGGATATCATCAAATTAGAATGAATATAGAAGATATTCCGAAAATAACATTTTGAACTCATGAGGGCCATTATGAATTTTTGGTCATGCCTTTGGCCTTACCAGTGCACCTTCTACATTTCAAGGGTTGATGAATTCCATTTTCAAACCCTTCCTTATAAAATTTTTGCTAATATTTTTTGATGATATAGTAATCTATAACAAGTCTTGGAAGGATCATGTTCAACATGTTGACAGGGTGCTCAAACTATTGGAGGAGAAACAATTATATGAAAAAACATCCAAATTTTTATTTAGAGTACAAGAGGTGGAATATCTAGGTCATATTGTATCTCACAAGGGTGTTAAGGTAGACCCTAACAAAATTAAATCCATTAAGGAATGAAAATTCCCCACAACCATAAAGCAGTTGCGAGGATTTCTCAGGTTAACAGGGTATTATCGCAAGTTTGTTAAGAATTATGGGAGAATAGCAGCACGTCTAAAAACATTATTGAAGAAATATGCATTTTCATGGACTCCTGAAGCAACTAAGGCCTTTGAACATCTTAAGAGGCAATCTGCCTAGCACCTGTCTTAGCTACGCAAGACTTCATAAAAACCTTTTTTGTGGAATGTGATGCCTCGGGAAATGGAATTGGTGTTGTTTTAATGCAAGAAAGAAGACACATTTCTTTTGAGAGTCGTCCAATCAAAGAAAGTATTTACATAAAGTGATTTATGATAAGGAAATGTTAGCAATACTAAATGCACTAAAGAAATGGTGACCTTACCTAATTGGAAGACACTTCAAGGTAAAAACTGATCATGATAGTCTTAAACACTTTTTGGAACAAAGAGTATCTTCAGAAGAGCAACAAAAATGGCTCACAAATTTTGTGGCGGAATGTTTGGTTTGGCAACAAAATAAAGTTGAGACAATTAAGACCCCGGGTCTTCTACAACCTTTCTCCATTCCAAGTCAACGTTGGGAGGAGATTTCAATGGATTTTATCACATGATTACCTAATTCGAAAGGAAAGAGTGTCATCATGGTGGTAGTTTATAGACTTACCAAGTATGCACACTTTTGTGCATTATATCATCCTTATAAAGAAAGTATAGTTGCTACAACATTTATGGAAAAAATTCAAAAGCTACGTGGAAACCCAAAGATTATTGTAAGTGACTGAGATCCCATTTTTACTGGAAATGTTTGGACGTAATTATTTTCTTGTTTGGTTAGTCAACTAGATCATAACTCATCTTGTCATCCTCAATTCAATGGTCAAACTAAGATAGTGAATAAATGCTTGGAAGGGTATCTTTGTTGTTTTGTATTTGATAAACAAACACAATGGGTCAAGTGGTTACCTCTCATTGAATGGTGGTATAACACTTCCTTCCATATTTCAGCAAAAATGACCCCATTTATGGCACTTTATGGATATCATCCACCGTCCATCACATCATATTTAATATAAAATGCTAAGGTTCAATAAGTGGAAGATCACATCGAGCATCAACAAGAAGTTCTCCAACTCATAAAGGATAACCTAAATTTGGCACAAAATTGAATGAAACAACAGGCAGATCAACATCATAATGAGAGAAGTTTTGATGTAGGAGACTAGGTATCTTTACGGCTACAACCATTCAAAAAAATGTCCCTCAAGCAAGTTAAGAAGGATAATAAATTATTGCCAAAGTACTATGGTGCTTACAAGGTGTTGCAAAATATTGGTACTATGGCATACAAATTGGAGCTTCCTGATTTGTCGCGAGTGCATCCATTTTTCCATGTTTCATGCTTGAATAAGGTTATAGGTGAAAAGCTTCCAGTTCCAACAATATTGCCAGAACTTGATGAGGAATGAAAAATCATATTGGAACCTGAAGCAGTCATGGAAACAAGAACTCAATAGCTATGAAATTGATCAATTTCAGAGTATCTCGTCAAGTAAAAGAACTTACCCATTGAAGATTCTAAATGGACAGATGAGAATTTTATGCAAAAGCACCCAGAGCTACTCAAGCGTTAAGGACATCACTTTTTTGAAGGAGAGGGGCATGTTAGGTCCCTATATTACTAGTGTAGTCCCCTTATTCTTATTGTTGTACCCCCGTAACCCCAATATTGTTATCATTGTTCCCTTACATTATTATTTTAAGGTCGGCTAGGATTATATTGTGACCCCATGGACTCCATTATATATAAAGAGGTTTTTTCATTTTTATCATCCAAGAATTGTTCATTTATGTAATGTAAATGAGTTTTCCCCCTCGAAGTGGCTTATTTTTAAGGCATTGATCTCTCTTTTCTTCTATTTTTGGAGTTGGTTTCATAACAAATTGGTTCAATAAAGTTTGATTTTAAAATTTAATTCATGTTTTAATATGTAATAAGTTCATCATTTTTCTAACGGTGCATAGAAAGTGTCAAAGTTACAAGTTTTCAATAAAAAATTGAAAGGACATGTAGTGGGCCACCCCACTACCATGAAGAAAAATGACTAATACAATATATAAAAAGACCAATTCAACTCATTTTTTCATCCACATCATCCAAGAATAGCTCTAATCCATAAACAAGTGCAAATCTAGTAATTTCAAGACAATTACACTCCAGATTTGGTTCCAAAAGCAGCCACACTGTGCTTTTTGCCTTCCACACTACACTTTCTTCACAAGTCTGTTTTTTCTCTCCTGAAGGCATAAAACCAAGTTCTGAAGGCTTCTTAAGGTTCTCAATGTTTCAAGCATCTATGGAAAAGTAAGTTACATTCAACAAGCCCATCCTTGCAGCTCAATTTCATGGTTTTAGTGTGAAAACCCTATATTGGCCTCCATGCTACATTTTTGTAGCTATACCATCTTTTCACAATTTTGAAGGTAAATTTAGTTTCCCCTAAAATTTTTTACCTCCATCACACTGAAAATAATCTACCATATCTTTCATACCCCTTCCTTCCCCGTTCCTAAGTCCCAAATCCTAAACCCTAGCTCAATTCTGCCATTTTAGGCAGTTTTCGTAGCTAGGATTGTGTTTAAATTTCCTATCCCAATTCCCTCACTAATTTCACTCCATTTCACTTCCTATACCTCCCTAAGACCCCTTCCCATCACCCTAAATTTTTCTACACCCATATCACATCCCTCATTCACTCATTCTATCCCTTTTCCCCTTCCTCTATTTTTTCATACTAGGGTTTTGCCCCTTGTAATCAAACAAATGGAAAAGAAAAGATCTTATAACAAAGGAGTTCAGGTGATCAGAAATGAGCCCCTAACCACTCTTGAAATGATGTCTACACCTCTATCCAAGAATTTTTTTCAAGTATTAGGGTGCCTTCCTTTTTTTCAACTACTTGAGAAGGTTAAATACAATGCCACATTGACCAAGTTGTTTGCCACTCAACTCAAAAGGGACAAAGTAACAATTACAGGGATTGATTTCACTATATCAACTGATATAGTAGATGAGGCCATAGGCATGCCCAATCATGGTGAAATTTTTTTTAAGAACAAATATCTATCCCTTCATAAGTATCAACCCTATCTCAGAAGACATCATCAACAACACATGAAGAAGAGTTTTCTTATTGGGCACCTCCTTGAGAAGTACACATAACTCATTAAGATCATCATTAAGTACTTCACTTGTGAGGGAAGATTTTCTAGACTGTATGGGTATCATGTCAGACTTCTCATGCATTTCACAGGGGTAAAGCCACTCAATTCCCCTATTATCTTTACAGAAGTTTGGCAAAGATGGCAGAAAAGGTCTAGCGTAAGCAGACTAGTCTTGAAAACAACATCTTCCATCATGCTCTGATCAAGATCATTGTTTTACACCAGCTTGATAAAAATATTATCACTTGGGACACTTTCATGCAAGCATATGTCTTTTTGTCTTCTAACAGTCAGCCTACTAGCCCTAGTTCTCCATCATCACCATCAACACCTTCAGCACCTTATATACATGTAGAGGTTGGCTCACCTAGCAGTGTTTCAGTGAGGAGGAAGATTGAGGTCACCAAGACATACCAGAGAGTTAAAATGCTTTTTTTTTCTGCTCATATTGAGTAAGGGTCCAAGCCCACATCAGTAGAGAAGGGATTACATTCATAGCATGAGACATCTATGCATGATGTAGAGCATGACTTTGACCTAGTAGACTTGGAGGCTAGTGAAGAACATGAAAATCTAGAGAGGATCATTAAGAAAAAAGATGCTTAGATCAAAGAGCTCCAAGAGAACTTGAAAAGGGTTAATTTCATCATTTCCTTCCTAGAGAAAGAAAACATTCAGTTGAAGGAAAAACAAATGTCTTTGGAGAAAAGTCAGTTTGAGGCTAGCATGCATGATATCAAAGGTAAAGTAATGATGCACACTGAGGATTCAGGTAAGCATGAAGAGTAGGTGACAAGGAAAACACCAAGGACCATGGGTCTAAAAAGAGAATTACAGAAGGAAAGAGAGAAAAATCCACTAGATGAAGAGCTGAGTTTTGAAGAAAGAATAGCCATGGAAATCAATGAAAATAAGGATTTTTGGCTTGAGAAGGTAAATATTCACGGAGAAGCTCCTTGATAGGGCCAATAGGGATAAAAATATACATAAGCACATGGCTAACCAATACTATGCAAGAAATCAAATTTGAAATACCAAAGTCAAACAATTGAAAGCCAAACTGAAGGAAACCCTTAAAAGTCAAAATAAGAAAGATAACTTGGAGATTTTGTCTATCCTTCTTTAGTGGCATAAGATATCTCATGAGGCACCTCTACACCAATTTTGAAGATTTTTGGGGCAAATTTTGTGTTTTGTAAAATTTTGGTAAAAATTGGAAATTTGAAAAACGAGTCATATTGGCAAAAGCGTAGCGTGGGACATGCTAGGATTTTGTTGGGGGGGGGGTCCACTAGAGGAAAAATCAACATTTTTGGATTCCTCTTGACAATTACATCAATCTGTGTCAGCAGTTGGGCCATGTTAGCCATTTTTGGGGGGTCAAAATGCCCAAAAACATGCTAAAAATCACCTTTCTACATTGTTTTTGGAGCCTTCGCTATAGTTTCTAAGTAGCCTTGGGAGTTTTAAGATTTGGATAGATAAAAGCCACTTTTTTCAGTGCTTTATGAGCCTATCATGTAGCAAACATCTATAGCTTTCCAATGGTACCTTCAGATCCTGATTTGGACACCTGGAGGGCCTCCAAAAGTCTTTTTTTTTTTAGCTTGCTACGCTTTCTTCCAGCTCACTATACTTTCCCCTGATTTCGCTATGCTTTCTCCAGAAGGAAATTTTCACTGAAATTTTGACCTAGTTTGACTTTTTACTGATGTAATTGATGAAATGATGATATCATGATATGTAATTGAGCTGGTCAATTGTAGATTTTTTGAAAAATAAATCTAATTAAAAATGAAACTTTGGATATTTATTTTTAACAATGGTAGACTGTTTTTCACCCTAATCTGTTCAAATTTATATTGCATTCTCTTCAATATTTGCCAGTATACGTTGCTTCTTTTCTTTAAAGTTAGATGAAACTAGTAAAATGAAATCTTAAAAGTGATATGAAGGGCCGTTTAAAAATAAGATCATCATAAGAAAATTCTATGATCGGTATGGGGACTGCTCAAATTTAACCCGTGGTAATGATTATTTCCATCAAAGCTTGCTTTAGTACATGTAAGGTTGGGGAATGGTGGAGCATCCCACATGCCATTGTCATTGACCCTATTGATTACATGCATTTGGGTGGTTGAACATCAAGAATTCGGCATTCAATATGGATGTGGAGTTTGGCTTCATTCCATAGGTAGTTTCTATTCTGGTATTTGCTAAGAAAGCCATAGAGTTTGGAGGTAATGAAAGGGGACATTTTCACTTGAAAACCATGCTTTATGAGAATGGTCTTTCTAAGAGAGGCATTGGAGGAAATGGTTGTCCACTTCCTCCTCCATGGCATGGTCCAGGAGCAAACTCGTTTGAGGAGGACCTGCCACAAAATATTAGGAAAATGGTCACAACAATGGAAGTGTAGGAGATAGGAAATATAGGGAACCACATTAAGAAATTTTCTCCGACGACACATGCGAGACCACGAAGTATTTTGTGTGTGGTGGAGGGTGAAATCATTGATTTGTATTTCCATCTTGTTTAAGCTTGGTCGACCTTTCATTTCTTCGCTAGTGCTCTAGGAATCTAGTTCCCTCCACCACCCTCACCTCCAACTTCCTCAAACTCCTTAGAAAACTCAGACCCCTATTCTTCAAGTCCCCTGTATTCGATCTCTCAAGGTGCAAAGCCACCCAATCTTGAAAAGTTAGGTTCATCGCAAAGGAGGGAGACTAAATATGAAAAACTAGGATCTTCAGGAAATGAGGTGAAGGAGCGGGACATTGAAAACAAGGTAGCAGCAACAAACAATCGAATATAAGAGACATCAAAGTGAGATGCCAACATTAGCATTGGAGGGACACTCATTGAATGGGAAAGACCACCATGGATGTTGAAAGGTAATTCTTTGCATGGCTTGGATAGATATCAATCACCAAAAAGAGTCTTCTCAATATTTGTTGTTCTGCTATCTTTTTTGCATGCTCATCTATTTTTTTAATGATAAAAAATGATATCATGGAATTCAAGACAACCATTTGGTTTCCCACTTAAAAGTAGAAAGTCAACCCCAAACTAGCTCCCCATTAAACAAACTTTTTATTGTCTCATAAACCCGCCAACAAGATGTTATGTTTAACATTTAATAGCTAAATTTATTTTCATCCAACATGATAAAAATGCAACATAGGATAATAGTTTTTTAACATTATTACATAAAATAGGATAATAACAATGATGAAGTTATTGTACCTGCCCCAGCAGGTATTATGCGTTAGGTTTTCCTGTGATGTTGACATTAATTTGTCTATTTGCAAATTTTTTTTTATAATTTTCCATAGTTAAACATTGAAATTTTTTATTATTTATTTATTTAAATTATTTAAATTTATTTTTCTAATTTCTTATTAGTTTATAGTTTCAACATGTTATTGCAAATTGCATTGAAATTCACGCCATTAAACTTATGACACCATTAATACCTTCCTGTCATTGGTGCTGGACCTCTATGGAACTGTAAATTTGTGTACCGTTGGTTGTCATATGCGCAGGATGTAACGGAGTCGCCGTCCATGAGCCACCTGGAAGGATGGCATTTCTCACCTCCCGCAGGCCACCGGGAATTAATTGACGGCAGTTCATGCATGTGAAACTCATGAACGCAGGCGGCACGTGGAATCCGTGGGAAGAAAAGAGTCGGAAGTCGGGCACCGCATCTAACAACGACTGAACGTTAAAAAAAAAAATGTGTTGTCTACCAATGCTACAAGTTCTTCAGGACGGCAGATTACAAGTTCTTCGAGTGACATTTACAGAAGTGAAAGCTTGCTTTTTACTAACTACCAGTGAAGTCATTGTAGGTGGCAACCAAAACTCCTTATTACTAGATTGACACTGAATTATAATATTTTTTTCAAACTATTTATTTAAAAAAAAAATTATTATAAATTCCAAAATATTTTAAAATCTAATTAATTACAAATTTCAAAACATTTTAAAATCTAAGTGACACTTGAAATATTTAAAAATTTATATTAAAATTATGCCCTAGGTCCCAATCTATATAACAGTTAATACACCACTGCGAAGTCTAAAATCATAATTCCGCGGATTTATGATTTTCACATGGGATTGCCAAACTCAAGGGGAAACCTGGAAACGTGAAATTTTGATTGTACAGACAACTTCGTTGTATTTCCGCGTTGTTTCAGTGTGATTTAGGTTGGAATTTCAATACAGATTTATTGGTTAAATTTGATGGTTTTCATAACTTTTCAATTTATTTTTATAATTTTAAGTAAAAATTTAAATGATTTTATAAAATTTTAATGGTATTTAACAAACAAATCGTCAAATCACTGGGTGACCAGCTATTTTCCCGTCAAATCCCATCCTGGTGGGCTCCATCGATAGCCTTTGATCAACCCAGCTTTGTTAAGCAACCTTTCTAACGTGCCATCCACCATAATAGGAATTAATAGAAACACTCACGGGTAGATCCAAAATGCACATTTGAAGGAAGTTTGGACAAATAGACTCGAAATATTTTTCCAAACTTTATCTAGTTCAAATCTATACTTCTTGGTATTTTAAAAGGATATTCCACTTTTGATAAGGTTATAATAATTATATTTTATGGAATTATAAATTATCTGAATTTTTTAATAATATTTATTAATTTTTTGATAATTATTAGTGATTGTTATGTGAATAAGTTTTATTTGATATTGTTATTAAAAAATCAAGTTACATAAAGTAATTTATTATTTTAATAATTTTTTTATTAATGGTTTATATTAGGGAGAATTTTGATTTTTTTTATATAGTTTAGGTTTTATAATATTAATAGTTTATAAAAAGGAAATTTTGCATTTTCTTATATGGCTTTAGGTTTTATAACATTAACTTGATTATTTACATTTTAAAAAAATGAGCTAATTTTAATTAATCAAAAATAATTTGATGTAATTTTTCATTAACAAAAGGTAGTTTTAGCATAAATAGTATCTGTAAGAAAGTTAATATTCGTTTAGATATCATTAAGGTTGTCTCTAAAAAGGTCATGTAGTTTACAATAACATCTAACCTCAATTTCAACATGAAACTAAATATTGTCTTCAATTACAATTTAATGTCTTATTGAAAATGCAACTAAAAAACTTATTATTATAATTGTAACTAGAGATACTGTCATGACAAAAGTTTGTTTTGACTAATATAATTATAACCACTAAGTACCCACAATTAATTCAAACTCATATTTAAATGATAAAAAGTCTACTCCAAAGAGACCCTTATAACCACTAGATATTCACAATTTTCAAAAATATGGTCATTATAACCACTAGATATCCTCAAATGCCCTACTATAAACATAGGTAAATTAAGATTTGAATCTATAACCTTTACTCAAAAAGTACCTTAATAATACATTTTATCATCAACTACTATAAAACTCAAAAACTCAAAAAATATTATATATTCAAATACTTTATTTACATCATTTTATTTTCTTTTATATATATATATATATATATATATATATAAACTTCCCATCTCAATCACTTTTACACACCTCATATTATACTTAAATATATTAAATATACCATATTAAAAAAATAAAAAAAATAGCGTAACTTAATTGCGACATAAACTTCAGAAATAAATAAATAAGTTAAATATTAATTACATTTAACCAATACTAATTACATAATAACAATACAAAATAAATTAGTAATTGAATTAAACTAAGTAGCAAGAACTAAAAATAAAATAAAATATTTATTTAAAAAAATAAATTATAGTATAAAAGATGTATAAATATTATGCAAATTAAATTTATAAGAACTTCATCATACCTACATATTATAAAAAAATTATTGATAATAATAATTTAAGTGGAAACTTATTTTAAAAAATAATTTATTATATTTATTTATCATAATTTACTAAATTTACATTAATAAAAATTATATAAATTAAGAGTATTTTGCAATTGTTCAATATTTAATAGTATAAAATAATAAATAAACAAACTATAAGCACAAATTCCAATCTTAAAGTGTTATCCATATGTTCTTACTAAGTGAATTAACAAGGCACTGAAAACAATTACTCAAAAACATACTCAAACTCAAATTGTAACATTTCTATATTTACATTAAAGGGCAGGTAGTCGCTACTTGTAGCCTTGTTTTCTATCAACGCTATTATATATTTGAAAAGAAAAATGTTGAAAACTTTTTTATTTGATTTAAATAACAATTAAGTATTTAGTTATCATAGACTTTTTCGAGTTCTTTCATATCTCTTTCTCATTTTCTTTCCCAATGGGGTTCGACGAAATGTATTATATATTTATAATATTTATTTTAAGTAAATAATTAAAATTAATATAAAACAATTTTTTATATATATTAAAATAATACAAATTCACATTTCAAAATGTTATATATATATATATATATATATTATTAACGATGATATATATACATATATATATATATATATATATATATATATATATATATATATATATATATATATATATATATATATATATATATATATATATATATATATATATATATGGAATTAGTGTCACATTATAAATTATTTTTATTTTTAGTGTTTGTATGTGGCATGTATATAGTTTGAGTAGGCTTAATGGTTAAGAGCATGTGTTTCCTCCTAAGAAATTAGAGATTCAAAACTAAAAAAGCTAAAATATATATGCCTTAATAAACTTAGATACCCATTAATAAAAAATAAAACTTAAATAAAAACATAATTAAATTAACTAGCTATTACTTTAACTATTAGCGATTATCCTTTAACAAAATTAATGGAAAATAAAACTCGGATGAAAACACAATTAAATTCACTATCTATTAGCTATTGTACTTTAACAAAAATGTATTTTAGTTTCCTTTTAATACGAAAATAATGGAACGAAAATATTTTATTTTTGAAATTCTTTTAAATTTTATATTAATTTTACATAAGATTTTATAATTTATTTATTTATTATGTGAGTTAATATTAATTGTTAATATTAAATAATTTTAATATATAAGATGCTATTTCAAATATTAAATCTATTTATATGTTAGTTATAAAATATGAAACAAATCACTCAGATAAGCATCTATTCAGCTTAATTATTTCATATATCTTATATTGTTAACAAAAAATCATAAAAATAACTAATATATAATTGTTTTTTGAATTATTTTTATTGCTTTGACCCAGACGGGAGTTGAACCTTGATTTTATGGTTTATATATTCAGCTTAATTATTTCATATATCTTATATTGTTAACAAAAAATCATAAAAATAACTAATATATAATTGTTTTTTGAATTATTTTTATTGCTTTGACCCAGACGGGAGTTGAACCTTGATTTTATGGTTTATATAATTTTTCAATGGCCTAGTTATTATTTTAAATTATTATTGTTGTTGTTACTATTTATAAAATTATGTCCATGTGTTTATTTTGAAAAATGGCTTAGAAAACTTCAACTTAATTGTCAATAATTATTAAGTGGATAGAAGAGATTTAATAGCCATAAAAAATTCTATAATATTTATAGTAGTATACACAAATTAAAGATTGAGATTCATAGGTAGTTATGTTATTTTTTTCCTTTTAATTATATTGATTATTTAAAAAAAAAGTCATATGAACAAGTATAATATCAAATAAGTTTTTTCATTTTTGGACACATGTTGTTAATAGTCCATTTTATTGCCAAAAAAAACTTATTTACACATTAATAATCTTCATAATAATGTGAGGGTAATGTCATATGAACATATGTAAGAACATTAGTTATGTTTTTTGAGCATGTAGTAAAAGTAAGTTATGGTATTAAGAAAGTCTTTTTATATAAGTTTAGAATATCATAGTAATTTTGGATTAAATTTCCATGGTCAAAAGTCTTGCTACATATTTTTTTAAACATATATATTATATTTAATAATGATAATAATTATTATTTTAAATAAAATTATGACTTAGCTAATTTTTATGATTATGTTTTAATTTTGGCAATGTGAGATGTATATTCTCATCATCATTTTTACATGAAATATTAATTACATTACATCTCTAAATTCATGTTTTCCTTTCACATTTATCTTATATAATTATAAAACTATGTCGGTTATAAAATAACAAATGATGTGTATTTTCATATATTAATTATGCCACTGAAGATATACATAGATAGAGTTTTGAGTAATAACTTCTTCATCTCTAACTTATTGAGCCCAAGAGTCTCATTCTATAACCCAATATAATGTGTTCCTTCATCAAAGTTGATTTTTTCTCATGGCGACCAAAATAGTATTGAAATTTGGTTACGGGAGGACAGGCGGTTCCCCAAGGCTTTGATCTTTGGCCTAGGGAAAGAGTCCAAATGTATTTCACTTTTTCTCCTAAAGTGATTTTATAAGTTATAAAGTCAAATCTAATTTAAAAGTAACTTTAAGTGATAAAGTTAATAAGTCTAATTTTAAAGTGACTTTAATAAAGTCAATGTGAAATTAGAAAGTGAAAAGTGACTTTGGAAATAAATGACTAAGAGAGTCTTTATTAAAGTGGGGTGAATTAAAAAATAGAAAGTGAGACTTAAATGCACATTTAATCTGAGCCCTAGATGTAAAGCTATCTCAACCATTGGATTTAGGGATTCCCCAAAAGTCACTTAGGGTCAAGTTAAAGGAGGAAAAGAGGGAAAAGATCATTCAGTCTTTCATGAGCAGATTGAGAGAAGGAGAAGAAGAGAGGAAAGGAGATCCTGAGCAGTGAGGTGAAGAAGAGCAGAACCTTGGAATGCATACCGAGGCAACATTAGAAAATCCGTACAACACGGTTTGCCACACAGTTCAAGGCAATTTGGGCACGATTTTCAAGAAAAAATCGTACAACAACTTGGGCACGTATTTCTAGGAGGTCGTACAACAGTTTTGGCACAGATTTCGAGGGGCAATTTTGCTATTTTTTGTGGCACATTTTTAGAGGCAGACCATACAGTTTGCTGTTGTCCCTGTGCATAGGAAACAAGGTAGAATCCATACAACATTTATTGTTGTCCCTTTGCATGCATTTCGAGGAGGCCGTACAAAAACATTTATCATTGTTTACATGCAAATTGAGGAGGCCATACAACAACATTTATTACAGTGTTTCTAGGCACGAAATTCAAGGAAGTCCGTACAACATTTATTGTTGTTCATGTTTTACAGTTTGCATAAATTCTGAGGTGATGGTTAAACACTGAAAATGAGATAAGTTGTATTTTTTTGGTTTCTGAAATTTTTTGAGTATTTCTCTCTCACTGTAAAAGATACTTATCACAAATAAAGAAGATCTTTCAAACTGGTTTTTCCTAAGAGTTGTAGGGGTTTTTTCCAGGGTCATATTGACCAAAATTCAGCGTGTCAAATTTCTGTGTGTGGCTGAAAATATTTCTATGTTTTTATTTCTGCAATTTCCAGCATTTTGAAATTTCCATAATTTGTGTTTTCAGAAAATATTTATTTTTCCAACTTGTTGAATGTATGGTTATGGGAATGGGCATTTAACTTTATGGGAGAAATAAGGAGAAACTGAAAACCATAGTGGGTTATAAAATTTCTGCATGGTATCAAAGGTAGTTTGCTGAAAAGTGCAGTTTGGGACAACAAAGAGAAAAATTACAACAAGCTGATTTTACACACAAAAAGCTGAACCTTTACCACAACAGTGTCATTTTCAGTTTATTAGGACAACAACCATGTCTTTGGGCTTGAGGGTGGAGGATAGGTTGGATGGGCATATAAAATACAATATATGGAAGGAAAGAATGCAAAGCATCTTTGAGGAGGCAGAAGTCTGGGGTATAATGTTGAATACCCAACAACACCCTATGAATGTACCTACTGATGTTTTTTATTTGGAAGAATTTAACAAGAAGAATAATAAGGGTAAGAGACTGATTTTGGATGGTGTTAAACACCATTGCATTCCACATGTGAGAGGAAAGATACTTTCTCATGACATGTGGACAACCTTGACCAATCTCTACCAGAGTACCAATGAGAACATAAAAATGGCCCTAAGGGAGAAGCTGAAGGCCATTAAGATGGCAAAGACTGATAGTCCTACTACATACCTCACAAAGATCACTAATGTAAGAGATGAGTTGGTAACAACTGGAGAGGTCATTCCACCCAGTGAGTTGGTGCAGATCGCAGTGAATGGCCTTCCCAGTTCATGGCTAAGCTTTGCTGATGTGATTTTTGCATGTGAGACCTTTCCCTCTTGGGAGAGGTTGTGGGATGATTGAATATAGAATGAAATAAAAAAGAACCATATTGGGGCACCCAAACTAGTTGAGGAGGATGAGGATGTAGCATTGTTAGCAAGGGGAAAGAAGGGCAAGGGAAAGAAGAAAGCTTCCACAAGTGGTGGTGGGGGCAAAGGCAAAGGTAAATGGAAGAAACAGGTGAATAAGGAGAAGGAATATTCTAAGGTGAAGTGTTGGAATTGTTAGAGGATGGGACACTATGCAGTTGCATGTCCGGAGAAGAAGAAGAAGGGGAAGAACAAGACCATGACCACATCAGTAGAGATAGAGGACTTTTCAGAGAGCTTTGACCGGGAGTTTGGGTTCATTGCTTGTGAGTCCGCTACTGTAGGATCACATGCCATGGAGGTTCAGACGGAGTGTGCATTTCCCTCCACTAGCGGAACATCTTCAAGTATTTGGTATGTTTACAGTGGGGCTTCACATCATATGACAGGAGTCCGCGAGTACTTCTCAGATATTTCAGAGAGTGGCATTGATATACAGGTAGTACTTGGAGACGACATCATTGTTAGAGCAGTCGATGTGGCGACATTGACATTTGATAGGGAACCCAAACCTCCCTTGGAAGTGTTAGATGTTCTATATGTGCCAGGGATGAGGAAGAACCTTATATTTGTCTTAACATTAGAGGATAGACGGTATGAGGTATTATTCAGGAGAGGACAGGTGCTTATATATCCCAGGGGTGCTCCAGCTGATTCAGATAGAGTGATTGGTGTACACCATGCAAAGATGTACAAGTTTGTGTTTCAGCCCCTTTTGGCATTGAGTAGTACCGGATGCAGAGTTAGTAGTTCAGAGCTGTGCGAGATTTGGCACCGTAGGATGTGGTGCATGTATCATGGAGCCTTGAGGAAATTGCGGGAGATCACTATAAGTGTGCCAGATTTTAGTTCTAATCACCTAGATACATGCAGAGGATGTGCTATGGGCAAGTTTTCCAAATCCCCTTTTCCCAGCAGTGACAACAAATCAACTGGGATACTTGATTTGATTCATACTGATGTGAGCAGTCAGATGTATCATGTTTCCTTGAGTGGATATGAGTACTATGTTTTATTCATTTATGATCACTCCAGGAAGACCTAGATTTATTTCTTAGAGACCAAGATTGAGGTCTTCAAGCAGTTTCAGGAGTTCAGAGCTCTTGTGGAGACTTAGACGGGTTGGAAGATCAAGCCCGCTAGGTCGAACAATGGAGGGGAGTACACCCTTGGTGAGTTTGTTAATTATTGTGTGGAGGGAAGCATTAGGAGGGAGTTCACAGTTCCTTACAACCCCCAATAGAATAGGGTTGCAGAGAGGAAGAATAGATCCATCGTTGGGGCTGCCAAATCCATGCTACATGATCAGGGGTTACCATTGTTTTAATGGGCAGAAGCTTGCAACAATCATATGTATTTGCAGAACAAGAGTCTGCATTGTGCCTTGGGGTATGTGATTCTGGAGGAGGATTTTTCTGGGAAGAAGCCTGATATTGGTCATTTTCGTATATTTGGGTGTATTGCATACTACTACATACCCAAGGAGAAGAGGAATAAGCTAGAGCCCACTGCAGAGAAGGGTATCTTTGTGGGCTACAGTGATACCTTGAAAGCCTTTAGGATTTATATTCTTTCATAGACGAGAGTTGTTGTCAGGCGGGATGTGAAGTTAGAGGAGGACAGGGATTTTAGGAGATCACAGGAGTTAGAGTATGTGGATCGGCCAGAACCTCAGGAGCAGCTGAGTTAGGCATAGAGATCCAGTGGGTAGGGGTCAGGAGGTACATCGATTATGGTGTCAGGACCATCAGTGAGCAGTGGCTCACAGAGTCAGAGGGGTGGTGCTTCGAGTAGCATGCCGAGCAGTACGCAGAGAATTTCACTAGGTAGTCCATTGATGGACAATTCACACAGTACTTCAGCATCTATAGGTTCAGGTTCAGGTAGGAGGGAAGCAGACATACATTCAGGAGTTCAGGCTCTTGATGAGGATGAGGAGTTTCATTCTCCAGTGGGAGAAGTGTGCTCAGGGAAGAGGAAGCCCAAGTGGCTTCAGGATACCTTGAGAGAGGCCACATCTGTTACTGGGCCGAAGAGACCGGTCAGAGGGAGAGGACCACCTAAGAGGTTCTATAGATATATCGAAATGGTTTCCAACATCGTTGACTTTGAGATTTCTAGCTATGAAGAGGCAGCTAGCCAGCAGGTCTGGAGAGAGGCCATGCAAGAGGAGTATTCTTCTATCATGAAGAATGATGTTTGGGAGTTGGTGCCAAGGCCTGAGGGAAAATTAATGGTGACTTCCAGATGGCCTTAGAAGGTAAAGCATGCTGTAGATGGCAGCATTGAGAAATTCAAGGCAAGGTTTGTGGCTAGAGGGTTCTCCTAGGTAGAGGGAGTAGAGTATGAGGAGACCTTTTTTCCCATGGCTCGATATACTTCCATTCGCTCCATTATATCGATAGCAGTAGAGATGGGTTGGAAGATCCACTAGATGGATGTGAAGACTATATTTCTCAATGGCTTCATACAGGAGGAGGTGTACATTGAACAACCATAGGGCTTTGAGGCGCATGGGAAGGAGTCCCATGTATGCAGACTGAAGAAGACACTTTATGGCCTGAAGAAAGCTCCTAGAGCTTGGTACTCCACAATTGATATGTACTTGCAGGAGATGGGTTTCACAAAGAGTGATGCAGATCCGAACCTATAACTTATTGTAATATGTGAGGAGCCTCTCATTTTGGTGTTGTATGTGGATGGCTTGGTCATCAAGGGTGTAGAGAGACTCATAGAGAGCTACAAGAGAGATCTTGACTCAGACTTCGAGATGAAGGACATTGGCTTGATGCATTACTTTTTGGGTTTGGAGGTGTGGCAGGAGGAGGGGCATTTCTTCGTAGGACAGGGGAAGTATATTGTGGACATCGTTAGCATATTCCACATGGAGGATTGTAGACCCATGTCGACACCTATGATCACCAACTGGAAGAAGCTTCATGCTTCAGATTCCGAGTTGGTGGATACCACATTGTATAGACAACTGATTGGTTCTTTGATGTATTTGGTCAACACTAAACTAGATATATGTTTTGCAGTCAACACGATGAGCCAGTTCATGTGTGAGCCCAGGAGGGTGCACTGGGTTGCTGCAAAATACATTTTGCGGTACTTGCAGGGGACAGTGGAATATGGTCTGGATTATAGGTAGGGAGACGGAGTGAGATTGGTAGGTTACACTGATTCTGATTGGGCAGGTTGTGATTCTGATAGGAAGAGCACTTCGGCTTATGTTTTGGGTTAGGTTCGGTAGTGGTGTCATGGTTCAGCAGAAAGTAGTAGTCAGTAGCATTGATTTCAGTGGAAGAAGAGTACATGGCAACCAGTCTAGCTAGTTGTGAGGCCATATGGCTTCGCAAGATGTTTTTTGGCTTATTTGGTCAACCGTTGAGACCTTCAGTGATTTACTATGATAATCAGAGTTGCATTAAACTCATGATATCGGCATCAGATATCATTTCATCAGAGACTATGTTCAGAAGGGAGCTGTGAAGCTTGAGTATATTCCCACAGATGAGCACGTACCAGAAATATTTACCAAAGCCTTACCACGGGGCAAGCATGTCTACTTTAGAGACAAGATGGGGGTGGTGATGAACACCTTCCTCTGTAAGAGGGAGTGTTTAAATTTGGTTACCAGAGGATAGGTGGTTCCCTAAGGCTTTGATCTTTGGCCTAGGGAAAAGTGTCCAAATGTATTTCACTTTTTCTCCTAAAGTGACTTTATAAGTTAAAAATTCAAATCTAATTTAAAAGTGACTTTAAGTGATAAAGTTACTAAATCTAATTTTAAAGTGACTTTAATAAAGTCAATGTGAAATTAGAAAGTGAAAAGTGACTTTGGAAATAAATGACTAAGAGGGTCTTTATTAAAGTGGGGTGAATTGAAAAATAGAAAGTGAGACTTAAATGCAAATTCAATCTTAGCACTAGATCTAAATTTATCTCAACGATTAGATTTAGGGATTCCCCAAAAGTCACTTAGGGTTAGATTAAAGGAGAAAAAGAGGGAAAAGATTATTCAGACTTTCATGAGCAGATTGAGAGAAGGTGAAGAAGAGAGCAAAGGAGATTTTTGAGTAGTGAGGTGAAGGAGAGCAGAACCTTGGCACGCATATCAAGACAAAATTCAACAAATCCATACAGCAAGGATTGGCACATAGTTCAAGACAGTTTGGGTACAAGTTTCAAGGCAAAATCGTACAGTAGCTTGGGCCCGTATTTATAAGACGTCGTACAACAGTTTTCACACATATTTCGAGGGGCGGTTTTGTTGTTTTTTGTGGCACAATTTTCAAGGTAGACCATACAATTTGCTACTATCCCTATGCAAAGAAAACGAGGAAGAATCTATACAACATTTATTGTTCTCCCTCTACACGCATTTCAAGGAGGTCGTACAATGACATTTAATGTTGTTTGCAGACAAATCGAGGAGGTCTTAGAGCAGCATTTATTGTTGTATTTCTGGGCACGAAATTCAAGGAAGTCCATACAACATTCATTGTTGATCCTGTTTTACTGTTTGCACAAATTTAGAGGCGGTGGTTAAGCATGGAAAACGAGATAAGTTGTATTTGTTCGGTTGCTGAAATTTTATGTGTATTTCTCTCTCACTGTAAAAGCTATTTATCAAAAATAAAGAAGAGCTTTTGAAATGGTTTTCCCCAAGAATTCCCTAAAAGTGGTAGAGGGTTTTTCCAGGGTCATATTCACCAAAAATAAGCATGTGTCACTGAAAATATTTCCATGTTTTTATTTTTGCAATTTCCAGCATTTTGAAATTTCCAAAATTTGTGTTTTAAAAAAATATTTATTAATAAGAAAAAAATAAAAAAATAAAAAACTATACAAAAAATTTAAATAATATAAACTAATAGAAAAATAAATTTACATCTAACAAAGTTGGATCCCTCTAGAATAGACATAACAAAGTTACACCTAACAAAGTTGCATCCCTCTAGAATCGATTCCTCTAGAATCGTAACGTATGTTATATCTCTATATAAAATAAGTTTATGCTAGTATTTTCACATTTGCCTCACATATTATAAATTTACCATACACCTTATTAATAACCACAACATATTAATAACAACTTAAAAGTGCAATTAAACCGCTTCCTTGTCCGTTCATTCCCTCTGCTTTTCATCCCACAAGATAGGGCCTCGTCGTTTTAGGTTGAGGTGATTCAAAGTCTCGGTAAGGCATGAATATTCCCATTATATCATTGAAATTGCATTAAATTTCGTTGCTTAAGACACACGGATTAAATTTTAAGCACTAAATCAAGCCATTTAAAGATCAGCTGATGTCACTCAAAATATTGTTGAAAATATTAAAGTCACCTGCTAGCCTTGGGTAAGAAGAAAAGAGTACAAGGTAGCAAAAGCAGAGATTTGAGTGCACAACACTCTGTATTTAAGAAAAATGATGGATAACCGTAAGAAAGAATTAAATTGTGATGGGCCGTAGCCACAATAGCAGAGGAGAAATTGAATTCGTGATGGGCAGAGCCGTTTTTGTCTACGGAGGAGTAGACTTAATAAAAACCAGTCATTTCGGGCTTTAAAGCCCTCAACAACTAAAATTGTTTAAAACAGGCGGAAGTCCTTTTAATTTTTGAATTGGCGGACAAGTGGTCCACACCATTTATATGCCAATCAGAATCGCAAAGTTTTTTGAAGTGTCTTGTTGATGAGGAGTTCTGTGATGTGATGCGATCCAATCACAATAAAAAATCGCAATGTATATGAATCCTAAACCAAGTGTCTTGTTAATATGGAGAGTTCTGCAAGCGGAACGGTTGAACACAATACAACCAAAGTTTATGTTATAAATCACCCCCACCACAGCGGAGGCCCATGGGTCCATTTGACCACGTGGCGATGTTTTAATGGAATCGCAAAGTTCAATCGGAGGCCTTTTGTAATATGCTCTGATCGAAAGCCGGACCCGATCCAGTTATATACCACAGTTTATGCCAATCGCGTCCGGGATCCTGATCGTAATAAGAAGTTGTTAAGGTTTGGGTCCGATTGCATTATCAAATGGCGGACCTGATGACTTTATTATATGGAACTTACATGTGCCATCGCATCCACTTTTGAATCGCAATCGAAACTTTTCTGTGTAGCACTTGTTGTGTTTAAAGCGCGGACCCGATAAGGTTATACATTGTGTTTAATAGTTTGATCGCGCGTTCAAAAGCGCATTGGTCATGTGGGACCGGCAGTCTTTTAATAATTTTATTTTAAAGTTTCAACATAGTTTTCGTAATTTTTTTTATATGCGGCATATAAAAGCCAAAAAGGCCAGCGAGGCTGTATATCGAATTGTTTTTTTTGTTTTGTTTCGCACAGCAGCGCGGAAAGAAGGAATACACATCAGTGTTGGTTTATAGGGATAGAGAATATTGTTTTGAGAGAAGAGTGAATGTTTTCGTGCACTGCGTCTGTAGCAATCACTCTTCATGTCATCCCTCTATATTGAGGAATATTTGTAATAGTTTTGAAAGGAGTAGAAGTTTGTTTTACAGTTTGAAAACTCTGTCTCCTGTCAAATTTTAAATTTCTCTGTGTGTAGAGGAGAGGAGCTTACTCTCTCCATTTGGAATTCTCAATATTCCAACATGGTATCGGAGCTAGTTTAGGCTCTTTGAAGGTTTCAAAGAAGCTGAAGAAGAAGAAGACTTGTTGCAGCATTTCCTCCAGCAGAGTGAAAGCTCAATAGAGGTCAAAAGTTCAGGTATTTCTCAAAGATAACAGAGCTGTTGTTTTGTTTTAAAAGATTTTTTTCTTTCAGCAAAGGAAAGACATTTTGTTTAAGTTCAGTGCTCAGTTTAAAAGCAATGGCTGGACCAAGAACTGGTATGAACATCGGAAATGTTTAGCTTCCGCAATTTAATGGAAAGAACTATGATTATTGGGCCATTACCATGAGAGCCCTGTTTGTCTCACAAGACTTATGGGAGTTTGTAGAAGATGGTTTTGTTGAACCAGCTGATGAGCAAGCTTTTAATGCCTTAACTCAAATAGAGAAGGATTTTTTGAAGAACAATAGATAGAAGGATGCTAAGGCCCTCTTCTATTTGTATCAGGCAGTAAATGAGAGTGTGTTTCTAAGGATAGCAGCAGCTAAGAGATCCAAGGAGGCATGGGAAACTCTAAAATTAGCCTATCAAGGTATGGAGAAAGTTAAGACAAAAAAACTTCAGTTGCTGAGAAGGGATTTTGAAACTCTTTGCATGAAAGAGTTATACAGTGTTGACACGTTTTTTACACATGTGAATGGGATTGTAAATCATATAAGATCCCATGGAGAAACTCTTGAAGAAATAAGGATTGTGGAGAAACTTTTGAGATGCTTGCCCTCAAAGTTTGATGTTATTGTTACCACCATAGAAGAGACAAAAGATCTCTCACAGTTCAAAGTGGATGAACTTCATGCCTCACTAATAACTCATGAATAGAGATTGAGTAGAGATGAAAATTCATCTCTTGAGCATGCCTTCAAGACCCAGATACCTTCAGGAAGAGGAAGAGGTCAAGGCAAAGGAAGAGGAAGAGGCAGAAGCTAGAATAGAGGTGGAAGGAGCAGCCCTTCACATTCACATGGAAGGAGCAACAGTCAAAGTCAGAGCCACGGCCAATGCAACAGCCAGCAAGGTGGACATCAACACCAACATGCTCATGGACGGAGGTATGACAAATCCAATGTCCAATGTCATTATTGCAAAAAATATGGGCACTATGCAAATGAATGTAGAAAGAAGCAAAATGACATGAAAAATAAGCAGAATGCTAATGTAGCAAAAGAAGGAAAGAACGCAAGTAATGTGTTGTTAGCTTGTAATGTAGCGCAAGATAAAGAAGATGATGTTTGGTTCTTAGATTCAGGATGTAGTAATCACATGACTGGGAACAGAGCAATGTTTGCCAATCTAGATGAAGAAGTAAAATCCGAAGTGACCAGAGGGACTGATACTAAGATCTCTGCAAAAGGAAAAGGCAGAGTTAGTATTCGAGCTAGAAATGGGGAGCAAAAATTTGTCCCTGATGTGTATTATGTTCCAGGATTGAAGTGTAATCTTTTGAGCATTGGGCAGCTCATAAATAAAGGTTACAATGTAATTTTCAAGGATGATGTGTGCACAATAAAAGATATACCTCCAAGTAAGAAAATCATTGCTGAAATTCAAATGACCAGCAATAGAATGTTTCCTCTCAAGCTCAACATTGACTTGAAGGGAAAAGGAAAGAGTATAGCAGCTGTAACACAAGAAGCCTTTCAGAAGGAAGAAAAAGATGAAAATTGGTTATGGCACCTGAGATTTGGACATCTAAATTTCGGAGGATTAAAATTGTTGCACAGAAAAGGAATGGTGAAAGGTTTACCATTGATTGAGAAGCTTGACAGCCTATGTGAAGGCTGCATCTTGGGAAAGAAACACAGAGAAAAATTTCCTTAAGGGAAAAGCATAAGGGCGAAAGCACCTTTGGAGATCATTCATTCAGATTTATGTGGGCCGATGCAAACACCATTAGTTTCAGGCAGCAACTACATGCTGACCTTCATAGATGATTTCACAAGAAAAGTGTGGGTTTATTTTCTGAAATATAAGAGTGAAGTTTTTCAGAAATTTTTCCATTTTAAAGCTCTTGTAGAAAAACAAAGCAGACTGCACATTAAAGTTCTCAGAACCGATAGAGGAGGAGAATACAAAGTAATTTCTGCGTTTCTGCAGAGAGAATGGCATACACAAGCAATTTACCACAAGGTACACACCGCAACAGAATGTAGTTGCTGAACAGAAAAATCGAACCATAATGGAAATGGTGAGAAGCATGCTAAGGGAAAAACACTTGCCGAATGAGTATTGGGCAGAAGCAGCAAACTGTGTTGCGTATATTTTAAATAGATGCCCCACAAAAGCAATGATGAACAAAGTTCCAGAAGAATCATGGAGTGGCAGAAAACAAGGAGTTACCCACATGAGAGTTTTTGGATGTGTGGCACATGCACACATTCCAGACAAGTTGAGGAAGAAATTGGATAGTAAGGGGGAGAAGTGCATTTTCCTTGGATATTGTGAGGATTCCAAAGGATACAGATTGTATAACCCATCCACAAAGAAGTTTGTGATAAGCAGGGATGTGCAATTTATTGAAGAGGAAGCATGGGATGGAAGCATTGAGAAAAAAGTCAATGTTAAAAGATGTTTATCTCATGATGAAGATGAGGGAGATGTGGTTGAAATTGGAAACCCATCCGTAGTACAACCTCCACCAATACAAGGACAACAGGGGACACCTCAAGCAGCAACGAGAACACCCTTGAGAAGAAGTGGGAGTGCATCACCGAGCACACCACATGGAGCAGATTCGAGTGCTTCTTCAGGCACGACTACACCAAGTGAAAGTGGAACAAGGTTCAGAAGCATTAGAGAAATCTATGAGCAAGGAGCGACAAATGAAGGTATGAATTCCCTATTTTCTTTGTATTGTCAAGTTAATGATTCTATTCATTTTGAAGATGCTGTTAAAGATAGAAAATGGATAGAAGCTATGGATGATGAAATAAAAGCCATATAGAAGAACAAAACATGGGAGCTGGTTGATCTCCCAGAAGGTAAAGAAGTCATTGGAGTTAAATGGGTCTGTAAAACCAAGAGCAAAGCTGAAGGAAAACTAGAAAGACACAAGACCAGACTTGTTGTCAAGGGATACAAGCAGAAGCAAGGAATTGATTATGAAGAAAATTTTGCACCAGTTGCAAGAATGGAGACAGTAAGAGCAGTGTTGTCCATAGCAGCACAAAACAAATGGAAAGTATACCAGATGGATGTAAAATCCGCATTTTTAAATGGAGTTTTAATGGAAGAGGTATATGTGGAACAACCTCTCGGATATGAGAAGAAAGGCCAAGAGCATAAGGTCTGCAAATTGAAAAAAGCTCTTTATGGGCTGAAGTAAGCACCAAGAGCATGGTACAGTAGAATAGACTCCTATCTACTGGAAAATGGATTTGAAAAGTGTGAGGGAGAACCCACCCTCTACATCAAAGAAAAGGATGGTAAAATGCTCATTGTGGTTTTATATGTTTATGATTTAATATTTACAGGTAATGATGATTATCTTATTGAAAATTTTAAAACAGTCATGAAAGATGAATTTGAAATGACTGACATGGGTTTGTTGAGATACTTCTTAGGAATAGAAGTAGAACAAAATGAAAAAGGAATTTTTATATCTCAAGAAAAGTATGTGAATCAAGTTTTAGAAAGATTTAATATGCAGGAGTGCAAAGCTGCAATTACTCCCACAGTAATGGGATTGAAGTTGAGTAAAGATGACAGCAGCAAGGATTTTGATCCAAGTCTGTATAAAAACATAGTTGGCAGCCTTATGTATTTGACTGCAACTAGGCCAGATATTATGCATGCTGTTAGTCTAATTTCCAGATTTATGGAGAAGCCAAAAGAAGCACATTGGCAGGCAGCAAAGAGAATTCTGAGGTATGTGAAAGGAACTAAAATGTATGGTATTTTATATACTGCTTCAGAAAATTCAGAATTAGTTGGATACACTGACAATGATTGGGCTGGAAGTGTAGATGATTGGAAGAGCACTTCTAGTTATGTTTTTCATATGGGTTCAGGAGCCATTTCATGGGCTTCTAAGAAACAACCGATTGTAGCATTATCTACAGTAGAGGTAGAGTATGTGGCAGCTACAGCAGCAACGTGTCAAGCAATTTGGATGAGAAGAATGCTGAGAAGTTTATGCCAAGAACAGGTAAAAGGGACAATGATTTATTGTGACAATAGCTCAACTATTGCATTGTCAAAGAATTTTGTGTTTCATAAAAGAACAAAACACATAGATTCAAAATTTCATTATATCAGAGAATTGGTAAACAATGGTGAAATTGTTTTACAGCATTGTAAAACAGAGGAGCAATATGCAGATATTTTAACAAAGCCATTAGGGCATAAGACATTTGAATTTTTAAGAAAATGCTTGGGTATGATTGATAACCCAAAAACTGACTTTAAGGGGGAGTGTTGAAAATATTAAAGTCACCTGCCAGCCTTGGGCAAGAAGAAAAGAGTACAAGGCAGTAGAAGCAGAGCTTTGAGTGCACAACACTCTGTATTTAAGCAAAATGATGGAGAATCGTAAGAAAGAATTAGATTGTGATGGGCCGTAGCCATAATAGCAGAGGAAAAATTGAATTCGTGATGGGCAGAGCCGTTTTTGTCTACGGAGGAGCAGACTTAATAAAAACCAGTCATTTCGGGCTTTAAAGCCCTCAACAACTAAAATTGTTTAAAACAGGCGGAAGTCCTTTTAATTTCTGAATTGGCGGACAAGTGGTCCCCACCATTTATATGCCAATCGGAATCGTAAAATTTTTTGAAGTGTCTTGTTGATGAGGAGTTCTGCGATGCGATGCGATCCAATCGCAATTACAAATCACAATGTATATGAATCATAAACCAAGTGTCTTGTTAATATGGAGAGTTCTGCAAGCGGAACGGTTGACCACAATACAACCAAAGTTTATGTTATAAATCGCCCCCAGCACAGCGGAGGCCCGTGGGTCCACTTGATCACGTGGCGATGTTTTAATGGAATCGCAAAGTTCAATTGCAAAGTTCAATCGGAGGCCTTTTGTAATATGCTCCGATCGAAAGCCGGACCCGATCCACTTATATACCAGGGTTTATGCCAATCGCGTCCGGGATCCTGATCGCAATCGGAAGTTGTTAAGGTTTGGGCCCGATTGCATTATCAAATGGCGGACCCGATGACTTTATTATATGGAACTTATATGTGCCATCGCATCCACTTTTGAATCGCAATCGAAACTTTTGTGTGTAGCACTTGTTGTGTTTAAAGCGCGGACCCGATAAGGTTATACATTGTGTTTAATAGTTTGATCGCACGTTCAAAAGCGCATTGGTCATGTGGGACCGGCAGTCTTTTAATAATTTTATTTTAAAGTTTCAACATAGTTCTCGTAATTTTTTTTATATGCGGCATATAAAAGCCAAAAAGGCCAGCGAGTCTGTATATTGAATTGTTTTTTTTGTTTTGTTTCGCACAGCAGCGCGGAAAGAAGGAATACACAGCAGTGTTGGTTTACAGGGACAGAGAATATTGTTTTGAGAGAATAGTGAATGTTTTCGTGCACTGCGTCTGTAGCAGTCACTCTTCATGTTATCCCTCTGTATTGAGGAAGATTTGTAATTGTTTTGAAAGGAATAGAAATTTGTTTTACAGTTTGAAAACTCTGTCTCCTGTCAAATTTTAAATTTCTCTGTGTGTAGAGGAAATGAGCTTACTCTCTCCATTTGGAATTCTCAATATTCCAACAAATATGTTATGAGCCGCCCTCAAGGACTGGACTGCATGAATAAGACAGGAACGGTTAAGTTGCTGCAATTCGGCCTCTACGAGCGGACTACATGAACAATATTGCTGCAATCCTGTTTAGTGTAGAACCTAGAAAACATGTAAGATATATCACATTCATTTGACATTTTTTCCAAATGTTCTTTCGAGGAACAATGTGTAATTACATTATTTGATTCGGTTGTATTGGATGTGGGAACGTTCACCATCAAAGTTCAGATGGCTGGGAACTTTAATATCCAGTAATACTGTATCCCAAAGACCTAAACTTAATTTAGGTCAAATTTAAGTTAAATTCTTAAATTCATTGTTTGTTTCAATTGAAGAACTACATTCCCTGGACTGCATCGTTATATTATAGTTGAAGTTATATGGTATATTTTGAACGCTGAATTGAATGGCCATTACTGAACTGAACGTATGTAGATTGTAAATTTGGAAATATTCTAAAATTGGATGATAATGTTAATTATTTGAACTCTCTTATCGTCAGATTTCAAGATGTTACAGGAATATGCTAGACTGAGTGTATTATTGTTTTAATTATATTTAATATATTATAAAATATAAAGTTTAATAGTAGTTATTGAAAATGATATTGATGTCTATCAACCATTTGTAAATATGGTAGGGTTCATCTCATACAGAAATGAATGACCTTGAACTTACTAACCATATTTATCCACCATACACCAAGCAGATTATTGACTAGATTTTCCAATAACTTCAACAATCAGACTCTGATAAGTTCCACAGCTATTATGAGTATAATTAATGCAGCCTATGAATAAGTCCGCTCTGATTCTGGCAAGCTCCACTTCTCTGGTGTAGTTAATGTAGGAGTTTGTAGTCAATATGAAGTACATTCTATGCATTTAATGTCACCTTCCCCCAGATTTCAAATTCAACAGTAAGGGCGTTTTATTTTTTGAAATGATATGTGGAGAAGGGAGAGACTATCCCTTTGTGCTTCAATAAGTAAAATTATACCATACAGCAGATCTGCGTAAAAATGGTAATTCCAATGGAATGTTTGTTTATTTATCTGAACAATTGCGTTTACGAGCTATGTAGCGCAGTGCATCTGTGGCTTTCAAGCATTTAAAAAGTTTAAAATGTTTTCTGAAGCAAACAGAACCATTGAGAATGATCGTAATAGACTTTGGAAAACACCAATCAATCCAAGCAGAGATGGATGTTTTCCTTTCCAAATACCTTGAATCCGCCATACAGGAAACGCGTTTCCGTCCTCGGAAATAAAGAACCTATTGATAAAAATAGATCGGTTATGGCGAAAAAATTACGCGTGATGCAGATTTTAAAGTATAACTGGTCATCTAAATCCCTCCCTGCTTTCCAATTAAATGTCGTCGTCTCCGTCATGGTGTAAGGGGCCTGCAGACAATTCCGTCATTTCAGCATGTCTCAGATTTCCTATTAAAACGATATGGAGTTTTAGAACGATATGCAGTTTTATCTGTAATAAATCTGGTATAACTATTGCATTCATTTAGTCCCACGGTGGGGTGATTTTTTTTTTTTTATATATTGTTGTTAGTTATGGTTAATCACAAATTCTAATTTTTCAATTCTTGTTTTTGTTTTTTTATATAATTGTTAGTTGTTGTTAATCACAAATTCTACTTTCGTCAATTCTCTTTAAACGAGGCTCCATAATCAAAGCCGACCCTTTACATACTTTACTATCCACAACATAGAGTGAAGTAACCCATATTTCCCAAACTTTCATTCGAAGTTTAAAAAAGGAGCCTGAGAATTAATGAAAATTAGATACAAAATCTACTAAAACAATCCTTCGAAACACTGATGGAAAACAATCTTAGAGAGAAAAGGCATATTGCACTGATCGATCTAAAGTCTAAAACCATGAAATATTCAAGGCTAACTTGCAGATCCATGTTTCCAGTGAAACGCATTTCTTGTATTGCCGACCATGAGAAGCCAAGTTCATGGGCAACATGGATCAGCATGTTCACCTCAAATTGGAGAGAAATTTCTTAATCGGGCAGCATTCAAACTTCACCACAAAGGACATTAATTTTAATTTAATACTGTACTAACTTCACAGAAATTTTATACTTTATATTCTACCTTTAGAAAGTCGCAAAACCTGTCGTTTCAAACTTATCCTTATTTGGTTTTTAACTTCATCGAAAATGATAGAACCCAGTTAGTAGCTTCAATGTACATCGCTACATGCATGCAATATTTCACAATTTCATTTTCTTTTGGAAATACAGATAATATTTCACAAATTTTGTTATATAACAAAATTTCAGGTTGCTTTTTTAGTGCAATCAACATTATGTTAAATATAATTAATATTTCTTCCTAAATTTTAATTTATATTTTTTCTAATTAATAATTTTTCTAAAATTTTATGTAGGGAAAAAATAAATATATATAGGCTTATTATTATCATGTAGTAATTTTTTTTTTTCCTAAGTCTAATTCTATTATATGGTACAAAAGTACTACATATCAAGTTTTTCCCCTTGAATGTGCAAAACTAGGCAATTCTGAGAGGAAGTATGTTCAAAATAGGAAAATTGGGATTGCCCCCGTTGGGGAAACCAGTCCCTATATTAAGCTAGTTCTGATTAGCAGTGTTGCCCCAAGTGGGTAAACCAGCACATAACTTTGTTAACCAAAATTTAAACATGTTGTGCATACAAAAGTAAAGCAAAAAAGCAGCATTGAAATTGTTACTAGTAGAGAAGGGAGGTCTCATGGTGCTAGTCCTATCTTGGCTTGTCATTATTCAATCTTCTGGAGGTGGCTCTTCCACAATGAAGCAACCGTAGTCATCTGAGGAGTCACCATCCTACTTTGACATCTGGGAAGTCAGTTCAGGCATTGCGGCAAAGCGTGTTCCCTGAGCTTCATCGCTGTCATCTTTGGCTAAGTTGTCACCACACTTGCTGTCCAAGGAGTGCTCAGCAGTTTTGGTGGGGAGAGCCTCTATTTTTCTGCGGAACTAAGAGTGGGCTGGTGTCAAAGTATATTTTTGCAAATGCTTCCGAGAGCCCGAGGTGGAAGCGACGTCTGGGAGGCACAACGAGAAGAGGGTCGAGACCTGATGCAACTTCGGGGCCTCCATAGAATTCATATTGACCGTGAATTTCATCGGTCTAAAACCTTCATTACGCAAGGAGGCAGAGTTATTGTCACCAAGGGAGGTGGAATCATCATCGTGGAGAGGATGAGGCGAGCGAGAGAGCTGGCCACGGCCTCGACCCCTGTGGCACCGCATCCTTTGTCTACGTGGCATGGAATTGTCGGAAGGCATAGGTGTGTAGGGAAAGTAGACAGGCTTGCAGAGGGAGAGGAGCCAGGAGGCGTCCAACTGAAGAGTAGGGTGAGTGGAGGACCAAGGGGACGACTGCTTAGAGTGATGGTTGAAGGAGGGGTGAAGGCCAGAGGTCTTAGAGCAATGGCAGATGGAGAGATGGAGAAACACATTTACTTGGATAGAAAACTGACAAGGAGAGGTGACAGAGAGGAAATTGCCTGAGTCCATGAGGAATTGCAAATGGCATCTACGAGGACAGATAAGGAGGCCATAGTTATGGCTTTGCAAGGACATTGTGATGGCATAAGACTTCTACTTGTGGGAATTAATAGCCCAACCCCGTGCGTCGTGCGAGGCCATGTGGCCCTACCAGCTGCCACGCTAAGGAGCTGCACAGCAATGAAAAGTGAACAACCACATTCGGGATATCATGTAGTGACTTCAGTATACATCCCACATGCATCTAATATTTTACAATGCCTGAAAAGTATATAATATTTCACGATTATATTTATTTTTTTGGAAAAGAATATTTAAAAGGTATGTGTAAAGTTTATATTGATTTGAGGCAATGTAATATGCTTTAAAATAGGTGTATGTGGATCAATTAAGTGTGTAAATTAAGCTAGCATTTAAATAGATTGATGAACCATATGATCAAAGTGTGTAACTTAAGCTTGTATTTAAATAGATTGATGAACCATATTATCATATAAGTTTATATATATTTTTTTATACCTTTTTTTTTTTGGTATTTATAATGATTCACTAGAATATAGAAGATTATAATATTTATGATAAAAACGTAAATCACATAATGTACTTTTAACTTGGAAATAATATTATCCATTATGCACTTTTATCTTGGAAATAAGATTATTTGTTCATCAAACATTATGTTTCCTTCATAAAGGTACACTTGAGCTCTAGCATGAAAATATCTTCTCCATTTCTAACCATGAAATTTTTGTACAATATTAACATATATATATATTTTTTTTGGAAATGTATATTTATTTATGGTGGGAAATTGAATGTGGTAATATTGTTATTTTTGGTGAACTAGGTAGTATACTACTCTATGTTGAAAAGTGTGGTGAGAGAAGGTTTTTTCTTGTGCGTGCCTTCAGCAGAAAGAGAGCGAATTGTCCCCAAGAGATAGACTTCAATTATGATGAGTTAATTTCTAAATTATGGGAATAATCATTATGAGTTCATGTGTAAAGTTGGAGGTCTAGTTAAAGACGAGTCTTCTTTAGTTAAATACATGATAGATGGAAGTTCCTATTTAGAAAATGACAAGTTGTGAACTTTAGTCTTTGATTGAAGATGACATGTTATAACTCCAAGTGATGATTAGAGAAGAGAACCAGTTCGACTTAGTTACTATAGTCAGTCACAACTCAACTTGCAAATTTTTTATTTTCCTATTATAACATGAACATAATCTAAAAAGGAGGGTCTACAGGCCCAAGTTATTCAATTTTTTTGTGCACAAGGTTGCGAGAAAAATAAATCTCATGAGTTAGTGACATATATCTTTGCATGTGGGGTGTATATTGAGGAGGCTTACATTGTGGAAATTTGGCACTAAGAGGTAGGATTTGTGTCCTAGGAATTAGGAGGCCTCGTATAATAGCAAATAGGAGACTTGTGCGCAAGGTATTTGGGCCAAGAAATAGATACCTAATCCTTTGAAGACAAAGGAAAATAAATTTTCCTTGGTAGGAAAAGTCAGTAGAGAGAAGGAAAAGAAGGTCCAAGGAGAGGATGAGTCCAGTCATAAGGGAGAGAAGAAGAGGAAGAAGGATATAAGTAAGATCAAGTGCCTCCATTTTCATCAGTTTGGGCACTATGCCACCAAGTGTCCTAATTGGAAAAAGGAGTCGAGGAAGGATCATGTAGCAACATCAAAGAAGGTAGATGCATTTTCTGCCTAGTTTAAGAAAGATTTCTCATTGATTAGTTGCCTGGCATACTAAAAAAAAATATATATTTATTCAAGAGCATCCTTCCACATGAATAGGAACACTAAGTATTTCAACCACTTGAAGGAGAAGGACATGCAGTTTCAGATCCAGTGGAGATGATGGTATGTATGTAGTTAGAGGAGTTGGTAGTGTATGTTTTCAGAGGGAGTTAAGTAATCCTCTCCATCTCACATATGTCCTCTATGTTCCAGGCATGAAATAAAATTTTTTTTCAGTACCTACCCTTGAGGGCAAGGGTTATGTTTTCATCTTCAGCATAGGTAAGGCTTACCTCTAGCACTTAGCTTCTAGATGTAAGAAGTAGATAGGTGTAAGAAAGAAGAATATTTACCTTATATAAGAGAAGCCTTGATCAACAAGGCAGGAAGTTCTTAGAGGAGAGAAGTGAAGGTTGCATGGGGGATTCACTCAATGAACCTCTAACATATCACGTGCATTTGTGGCATATTAAAAAATAATATTAATTTTACAATTCATTGACCCTTAATTTGACAACACATTGAAAACACCTTTAAAAATCACATTATTTAACCCCCTACCAATACAAACCCAATACACCTTCCCAATTTAGAAAACCCATACTTTCACTAGGTATTTTAGGTATCCATTTTTTCAATAACATTTTTTATACCCCTTTATATTTTTTTCATTAACTTTGAGCTCCATTTTTTATACCTGCCAATATAGAAACTCTTTACAAACTATTATATGCACAATATATTATGTCATTTTTCCCTCATTATGTCTCCCCAAATATGAAATCACGTGGTATGGTATTTCTCCCCCAATGAATCCCCCATGGATGGTTGAGGATATTAGATCTGTGAGGGATTCCATTGAGCAAGAGCATATTAGAGTACCTGAGAAGAAGATAGTGCAGTTGGAGCCTCAACTAGTATCTCAGTTTGAGTCTTGGCTAGTTGGGAGTTGGGTCAACCAAGAAGATGAGGAGGAGGTTAGCCTAACCACTTAGTTAGTGAATTCTAGTATAGGGAGAGTTCGAGCCAAGTGGGCATAAGAGTTTTTTAAGGAGATCACAAGAGAGTTGTATCTTCTAGTATCTCTTTCAGCCAAAGGGAGAAACCAAAGAGGTAAAAAGGGTACATGGCACATATGACTGAAGTGATAGAATCGCTAAGCATGGTTGGAAAGAATAAGTGTTTAGATCATATTTTGTAGTAGAAACATGGAAATATTCTAGCTCAAAGGGAGCAGCTACAATAGCAAAGAATGTTGTAGTTTTGAAGATAAATCCTAGTGGACAAGGTCCTTCCAGAAGAGCCTTTCCTCGCTAAGAGAAAGTGTTGAAAAATGAATAAAGAGAAGGTATTATCTGGTGCGTTTGTTGGTTAGAAAGACCTCGAATTGTTCTCAAGAGATAGAATTTAGTTTTGGTTATTTACTTTCCAGTTTATGTGAATAATCATCATGAGTTTATGTGTAGATTTAGAGCTATAGTTAAAGAGAAGTCCTCTTCAGTCAAGTAAAGGGCATATGGTAGTTTGGATTTAGAAAAGGGCGAGTTGGGAAATTTAGTATTTTATTGAAGGGGGAAGAGTTATAATTCTAAGTGATTATTCACTACAAGGAAAAGACCCTTTGGTGGAGGTTATAACGAAGGTTTTTAGTGTTATAAAATTGGCCAAAATTGTCAGAAAACCCTTTCCTGCAACATCCATTTTTAGTAACGGAGGTTTTGAGGAGCTTCTAATGAAATTTCAACAAAACAAAAAAAATTGGGCACCTAGAGGTTCTTACGGATGTTTTTCTCATCAATGCGGTAATCATGTGTCAATGTACCAACATGTTGTACCGTGAATGCACCGATACTGTAAACCTACCAAGCACCGAGACGAAGAATAAATTTCAGACGCCATGAGGTTTTTAGCAACATCGTGGTGTGTGTTAAAGGAAAAAAACACCATTGCATGCAATGCCTATCAGACTACCCATGTCGTAGTCATCAATAAAGTGCACCGAGCATTATAATTTGTATTGGTATTTGTATGGTGCCCATAGGTCGTAAAAACACACTGGTGTGTAGTATCACACAAACACACTGGTGCACAATATCACACAAACACACCGAGTGTTCTAATTGGTATTGGTATTTGTTCAGTTCCCATAGGTCGTAGAAGCACAACAGTGCATAGTATCACCAAAATGCATCGGTGCTCAGTATCACACAAGCGCACCGAGAGTTATAATTGGTATTGGAATTTGTGCGGTGCCCATAGGTCGTAGAAACACATCGGTGCGCAGTATCACCCCAAAGCAACGATGCTTATTATCACACAAACACACCGAGAGTTCTAGTTGGTATGTAATTTGTGTGGTGCCCATAGGTTGTATAAATGCACCTGTGCGCAATAGCATAAAAACGCGTTGGGGCACAATAAATAACAAACGCTGGTGCTCATTCTGTATTTTTAAGAAGCATCGACCTGTGATAGTGAAATTATTGTGATTTTTTAAAATTCGTTATTCATCAAAAGACGACACATCTTATAATAATATTCATATCAATTAATTTTTTTATTAGTGCACTTGAATGTGATGTTTGGATTAATTTGTTATATCATATCATCAGATTTTGCATCTCTTCATTATAATATTTAATCATCCATATATTTAATCAGTGGTGTAACATTTCAGAGCGACAATGGAGAATGTAATAGAATAAATTAAAACGTATTATATATATATATATATATATATATATATATATATATATATATATATATATATATATATATATATATATATATATAAGACACTCTTTTTCATAAAAAATGCAATAGTTATTGGTATCCCTCTGTCTTTCAATTGGGACATTATGTCCATTACATTAAAAAAAATGTCTGATTTCACAGACAAATATTTCAAAAAATGCAACGCCTTGTTTTGATATCGAAACATGTTGATCATCATTCTTTGCTTGAACTACTATCACTACTCGAGCTACTTCCATGACTTGGGGGTTTTTTTGGGGAATGTTTTGTCCACGATGTTGATTTTTTTCTTCTTCTTCAACTTCGATCTACAAACATAAAAATAAATTGTAATGAGTGTATATACATTGGTGAGAATAATGAAAATTGCAATATTAAATAATATACATCAATGTAAATCGAAAAGAAATGGCGTACCATAGCAAGAATTGACTCATTAACTATAAACATTATTTCAAACTCAAATTTGATGCCATCTTTCAACATTTCATTTGTTGGCGCAGTTCCATACTTGGTTTCTTGCAAGTTTTATACCCCATAACATTTCATATATTTAATATAAAGGATTTTTTGTCCTATTAATTATAGATGGAGCTAAGTAAAACATGATCAATAGATGGTTACAAATTCCACAATTAATTTCTGATATGCCAACATATACTCAAAAACCATATTTAACCCAATGTCAATCAATTCGTCTGATGGTTCTTCCTTGTATGTTAGCACCTGTTTGAAGACATTCAATGATGATTGTTGTAAAACAACTTAAAATATACAAAAATGAAATCTAATTAAGTTGTTATAAGGAAGTAACAATTACTCACAAACTTAGATATTGACCCTTTTCTTCCTTGTCGTCATGTTTTCTGTGATGAATGGGTTCCATTTTATTTTATTTTCTACAAGAAAATACTTGAAAATTAATTTACAATTCTAAACTATTTATTTATTGTACCTAATCGAAAAATTCAATGATTAAATATTACATTTGAATCACGTTGTTGTGGAGATGGCTCCTCGTGCAATGCAAGTATATCCATTTCTTTGACCATACTCTTGTACACCTTTTTGGACATTCCTATTGACATATTTCTGATATCAGCTTGTTCATCCTTTGAGGTTCTCATAATCTTCCTAAAAATGTAACATGACAATAAACTATTTAATTTTCATATTGATATATGAAAAGTAAATATAACATAAAAAGTGATATTTATAAATGATTTCTTTCTAGTAATATATACATATAACTCTAGAAAAAAATTTAAAGGAATATTCTTTTTTTTGTTGTACATTTTTACTATTAAAAGTCTAACATGTCTCATTGACCAATTCTCTAGAAACTCATCAAGTAGATTAGATAAAACTTGGTTCTTGGAATCATTGGATTGATTTTTGTATTGTAAATGGAAAGAATGTCTATACATTCGTTCCAATTGATCTCTCAATGTTTTGTAAAAGTTTTCCCCCTTTTGTTAACCTCCAACACCACTCCAGATGAGCTAAGGAGAAATTCATTTTCATTTTCATGTTCTATTTTTTTACTTTTCTTAGAACAACATTCCTTTTCTAAGTTGATGGTCCCTGTAGAACATTAAACATATGTGAATTAATATATTATTTGAAACATTTTTTCTAATATTTTTAAGTATATTATTAATGAAAATTAAAAAAATATACTCATATTGGATCGATAGTATTTTTTTCATTCACCTGATTCATCCTTCTACAATTTTTCCATCAAGCTTTTACACTCTTCTAGTCCTAGATCATAAATAATATTATCGAGATTTGTCATTTTGTGGCTCTGCATGATACACAGTAAACAATACATATTCTTTAAACTTACATATAGTTCAAAAATAATAATTTTTGTAAAGAATTTACAAATAACTTGATTTTTTTTCTTTTCTCGATGTGCTATAAGTATTTTTGTTACTTGATCTCTTGTCAGCCATTTATTTATTAATATAAAACATGTTCCATACCATTCATTAATATATTTTATAAATAAATCACAAACTTTTCAGGTAAAAAAAAAAAATTCAAGAAAATGGTGCGCCTTTCAATAAGTACGCACCGACGTTGGTGCGACGTATTCTTATAAACGCACTGCCAAAACAGTAGAAACACCGTATGGTGCTATTGGTCAACAAGGAGAACCAGTGCGTTATATTTTAACCAACATACTGATTAACACAGATAAATTAATAAAAATCCTCTAGTGTTAGTTTTTGTAGCATATGATGTCATGAAGGGGGCAGTGCAGCATGTTCTTACAAATGGACCAAGAAAAAAAGGGACCACCGTACGATGCTCTCTATCAACAAGGAGACTCGATGCATTATATGTTAACTGGTGCACTAATTAACACAAAATAAAAAATTGGTTTTATCAAAGAGTACGTGCGCGGTTTGCTATAATGAGATAGCACACCGGTGCGCTAATTAAATAGGGCACACGGATTAAAAAAAGCATGTGTTTAAATTGTTTTTATCATAGTACGTGCGTGGTGTGCTGTGATAAAATAGCACACCGGTGCACCATTATACGCAGGGCGCACCGATTAAAATTTTTATGTCTTTTAAATTTTCATGCAAGCACTGACATGGTTTGAGATTTCACTATGAAAGTTGTCTCACGAGTTAGATGTCATATATATATATATGGAAATCCAAACCCTATAAATCTAAAATGAAAAGCTCTAATTTTGAAGTCATTGAAACAAGAAGAAACAAGGGTAGAAACAAAAAGAATGAAGCGTTTATGTAAGAATGGATTTTTTTTTTCCTCTGAAAATGAATAGTAAATTTAAATTTTTTACTTACTGTGTAAAAAATACGGCAAAAAATGTAAAAAAAAAAAACAACAAAATTTAGTCACCAAATGGTTTGAAATTATATGCTTCAGGGTTTGAATCACTAGAGGTTTGAAATTCTGATTGTCTCAATAGTTCTGTTCGAAATTATTTCTCTGCTCCACAATGCTCTCGTGCTCTCTTGCTCCAAGTATGTCTCATGCAAATCTCTCCCTGAAAATTTTTGCAAAAATAATGAAATAATGAAATTTTTTTACTATTTAAAGAATTATTCTATGAAATTAGATTTTCGAAAATATTTTGCTGCCCATTTTTCCATTTACCACTTTTTTTTCACTTAAAAAAAAATAAAGTTGTGCTTTTTTTTTTATTTGTGACCATTTGACACTGGTGTGTTAATTAATAGTAAGAAAAATGCGTCGGTGCGGTTATTTGTACATTAGCACCGATATCAATAAGTCCATTTTAAGGCACCAAAATTACTTTTAGGTGTGTACACCAAAATTTGTTGTTTATTTTTCTTAGATGTAGGGAGAAAATATCATAATTATATTGAATGGAAAAATCTTCAAAATCCAGCTCATTCCATAATATTTCTCAAAGTCCATCGTGGATTTCTCCCTATCCATATCGAGACGTGATATTTACTTCAGATTTTATTTAAATTTTCATTATATAATTTAATTTATTTTTTTTATCCATGTCAATCAGCTTAATAAAATTAATGTATACAAATTTTCAGGTTCACGCAGATTCAATATCAAGTTCAATTGCACAAAATATTCAAAAAACTCCAAAATGTCGAAAGCTACTATCAGGAGCAGCATACCGCAAGGCACATTTGGTAGATGAAAATCGACAATCGCATCACCCCCCAATTGTAAAATTGCATCTTATAGACACATTAACCTAGGGACAATGATGGTAATAATAATTGTTTGGTATATTAATGTATTTATTTCAATGTCAAACCAATTAATCATGCATTGTCGATGTTCTTACTAATTGATATCATAGATTTTGTACTAATCATGTTCAAATATATTTTTTGAAATGATTAGGATTCTAGTGATGATGAGCGACCTATGTACCATCTTTTGTTGCACCCCAAGACCATGCCAAATTTAGAGAAGGTTGAATTAATACAAAAAATCTGAGGGGAACGATACCAATAACGGTTGAATCAACAACCTATTCAATTCCCACTACATCCAGATTCACAAATTAAGAATGACTATGACAATAGTAGTTCTTCATAAGCTGGAAATGGAGGCAATCAAATAGAGGTTGGTATGGATGATCACTTAAGGGATACAACTGCCATGCAAACAATGTTGTTAGATGCATTCTAGAATGGTGATCATCTAGGGGATGATACTCATATCACTGATACCTTTTTCGAAAGCCTTAAATTTGCTTCCACCACCCCTCTCTTTGGACTTGGCGATGAGTCAAATTCTACACAGTTGGGGACAACGATGCTACTTTACAACTTGAAAGCAAATTTTGGCTTCTCAAATGCATGTTTCTTGGAAATTTTGAGGTAAGTTACCATAAAGTCCTCCCTTATATTTTGAGAAATATAATCACACAATGAACATTACAAATTGTAAAATTTATGAACGTTAATAATTATATCAAAATTAATGTATATTTAATATTTTCCATGATCACCAACTATAGTTTATTGAAAGATAAGGTTCTTCCAAGTGATAATGTCCTATCTGGTAGCTGTGAAGAGGCAAATAAATTTTTGAAAATGTTGCGTGTTGAGTACATATCATATCATGCATGTCCAAATGATTGTATTCTATATAGAGGATAATATGTAGACAAAGAGATATGTCCAAAATGTGGGCATGACAAGTATGATAAATCAAAAAATAAGGGTAAAGCACATGGTCCTCCTTTTAAGATATTGAGGGACATGCCTATAATCCCAAGGATTCAAAGGCTCTTTCGTTGCAAAGAATTAGCTATGTTGTAGGGATGACATGCCTCACACATAAGTGAGTTGGGAGTTATGTGAATCCTGACAGATTCAATATCCATGAAGCATATAGAGGATACATGGCCAAAAAATTCAAGGATGAAGTACAAAGTCTACGACTTAGCGTAACCATGGATGGCGTCAACCCATATTCCCCCCAGAACACAAAAAAATATTTTTGGCCTATAGTAGTGATCAATAACAATATCCCCCCATGGTTGTCTGTGAAGAATGAAGATCTTATTTTGGCTTTCAATTGGCTCTCGTAGTCCCTGGTAGAAGACTAGTGAAGAATATGGATGTCTACTTACAACCACTAGTAGATGAATTGAAGTAATTATGGGATGGGATAAATGTATACGATGTATCAAGACCCATTGCAGCAAGGAGGAGTTTTAAGTTGTATGGCATATGTGCTTACAGACACATGATTATCCAGGCTTAGAAGTTTGGTCTGGTAAATTGCATGTTTATTGATTTTTTTATATACGTAACAATGTTCTTTCGCATATTAGTTATTTAATTCATTGTAATTTTATGATCTTCATGATATTATTTAATGTGCCATGAATATATATTGTATACATTAACATCACAGGTCTTCTAAAAAAATAGTATTTTTGATGTAAATGTTGTGGACCTTCTCTGAAATCTAAATGGTCCAACGACCTACAAAAGCTAGTGTATGACTGCTCCAAGGTATTCCTCCCAGAAGAACACCCTTATAGAAGAGAAACATTCGCTTTCAATGGTAAAAGAGAGAGAACACAAACGCCTCCAATGACGACACTAGCTAAATGGCTTAGAGCATATCAGAGAGAGAAGGAGAAGGAGTTCATAGAAATTTTAGATTCAAATGGGGAGCCTATGTTCGATGATCTAGAATCCTTCGACACCTATGTTTAAAAATTTCCCATTGGCATGAAAAGAAAATCTATATTTTATAACCTCCCATATTGGGAGCATCTTAAGATTACCCACTTATTATATCCCATGCATATATTTAAAAATGTTTCATAATCTTTATGGAGGCACATAACATCAAAACAAAGTGACACATTTGTTGTTAGGAAATATCTTATTACTTCAAAAACTAAAAATAAACATTGGTCAAGACGATTAGAAAGTATAGGATCATACGCAGACATTGGTCCCTCTAATTCATGGTATTTCAAAGAAGGTGATGTACCATGGATTTAAAAAAAAATGATCTTTGTTTGGAAAACAAAGTTATAATGGGTGTGAGGGTGCCATCTTCATATGAGTATTCACTGCAGTGCTACTTCACTGTGGATGACCATTTTTCGAGGTTGAAATTGCATGACCATTTGAATCTTCTAAGAGTATGTATAATTTCAAAAGCATGATTTTATTATTTTTTATATTAATAAATTTTATCCCATGCATGGATCATAAAACATACCTAATTTTTTATATTATTGCATGTGTTTATAACTTTGCAGTGCCATTATCCTTTATTGATGCATGGGTGTGTGAAACATGAATTCCCCCAAGACCTAGGATGTTCCATATCTAAATTATCTGTATTTGTATGTTGGATAATGTCAAAGGACATTCATGTGGCTAACATTCCATGGTGGCATCAAGAGATAGTTGAGATTTTTTGTATGTTTGAGAAGGAATTGTCGACTTGTTTCATGGAATTACATGTTCATCTTCTAATCGACCTAGTAGATGAGGTTAAATTAGTTGGGGTGGTGTCTTGTCATTGTATGTTCTTCTTAGAGAGGTACATGAAGAAGTTGAAAAGATTTGTTTGATAAAGGGAAAAGCCCGAGGGGTATATGGCAGAGGGGTACATATCACATGAGTCTTTCTATTATGCCAGTGAGTACATCAAGAAGATCGACAACAGACTAGGTGTGGTGATTTGGGATGATGAAAGGGATGAAGACAAAAGATAACGATAGCTACTCCAAATGAATGTAAAAAGGTGCTTGATAAAGAGTAAGCGACTTAATTTTTTTAAAATTCACACAAAGTAAATATTCATGCTGAACTTTGATATAATGTATATTTTGATCCCATATGTACTATATGTCGATTTGATTTCATCAGCAAATATACAAATTGAAGAAATCAATAAATTTGTACTTTACAATTCTGAAGCGACAAAACCGTGGGTCACATGAAATGGGATAGTGATAGGAAAGAATTCAGATGGTTGAAATGTATAAGTGTGCCTTATCCTGATCATTTAAAGAAAATATTCCAAAAATATGCCCCAACAGTTGGGTTGCTGACCAAGTCAGAGAGAAATACGGTGCAACCAGTCATTACCCGCGTGCTGAAGAGGGTGTGCTAAACGTAGGGATTGGGTGCACCCACTCGGTAATAATATATTTATGTACATTTTAAACTTAATAATGCAGCGTTGAAATGTAATTAAATCAATATTTCATATTTTAACTGTTGGGTTACATGACACTATGATTTTTAAAATTTTTTATAGGTGCAATTGTTACCATCTATGTGGGCATATGGACACCATTTTCGCACA
>CM076569.1:744559487-744801116 GCA_034641835.2 Pinus albicaulis | reverse complement strand
TTCTGGGAAAATCTTGAGAGGGAGGGGGTGAATCAGTATTTACTGCATATTCAAAACTTTTTACTTTTTTCACTCTCTAAAACCCATACGCTACTTTCCTTTAGTAAACTTGCGTATACTCGCAGATATCCTTCATACAACTCGCGTATTAGCAAAGATCTAAATATGCAGATATTTATTAACTTAGCTCTTTGCAATATTCATTCATCTGAAGTTAAGTTAACAGTAAACATGTGTAGTAACAACAAAATAACCATCACACAAAGCATCACACATGAACACCAGGATTTTTAGGTGGAAACCCAAGTCGGGAGAAAACCACCGCTGCAGTTGCTCAGCCTTCAATATTTTATTATATAGAAAACATCTTACAACATATGTGCTGGTGCAGACTCTACCAGCACGCAGGCACCCACCTGCGCTCGTTTACCAGCCTCTCCTGGAAGGGAGCTCCAAACCCCTGACTCGTTTACCAGCCTCTCCTGGAAGGGAGCTACGACCCCCTGCTCTCGTTTACCAGCCTCACCTGGAAGGGAGCTACGACCCCCTGATCTCGTTTACCAGCCTCACCTGGAAGGGAGCTACCACCCCCTGACTGAAGGCTACAACCCTCAGCACCTCTATGGACCACGTTTCATCAATTTTCACACTGGATCCAAAACTTCCTTTAGGACACAACTTGCAGGCCACGTTTCATCATATTTTCAGACTGGACCCACTCCATACATTTAAGCACAGTCAACCATGAAACAAATACATATAACTCACTGACAGATATCAGAAAACCAGCAGAACAGATCAAACATTTCTTACCACAGACTTCAGCAAACCCTAGTTTGCATACGCACTTTCCTTTCACTGATGTCGCGTATATACGCGCCTTCTACCATACAAACCCGCGTATACTTCTGTACAAATTACAGAGCTAATTTCATTGCGCATACGCGCTTTCTCTTCAGCGAAGCCGCGTATATACGCGCTTCCTCTGCGGCGAACTAGCGTATGGTTCTTCAGACATTTAGGTCATTGCAATTCTTCAGAACAGATACATCACACAGATTTAACCCTTTACTTCAGACAGATGTTCGCCATATCTCAGATCTAATCATTCCATAAACAAATCTAGCAAATACAGATACATTTCAGATCTAGATATCACGCTTCATCATTTCTTCATAGGTGCATCATAGATTCAGATCTATCATCAAACCTTTACCCTTTCCATACAGATATACTTCACAGAGAAGTATTCATTCAAGCTCAGACATCTTGCTCCCACTCTCATGATTTGCACAATGAATTTCTTCTCTTTATATAGGTTTACCCTTTTTCAATACCATGAGCCAAAACCACATTACTTTCGATGGTATTCCTGGACGGGGTCATTTAGATGAATCATTACCCAATACAATGGGTCAATACCATGGTGGTTACCCTTGGTTTTTCACTTTTTGAGCGCTTTTGCCCATACACGACTTGGCACGTACTTTACCGCGTGCATACGCGAATTATCCTAGACAAATCCGCGTATTCCTTGAAACATACTCTTTTCATCATGGATCTAGCACATATTGAATTCCTTTCTTCATTACCTTCTGTACTCTCTGTAGATACATCAGATTTACATCTTTAAACAGGTTCATCAAGACATATTCTATCAAGCAAAACTCCATCAGGTGGGTTTCCATTCAAGGACAACACTCTATCAAGTGGGTACTCAGCATCATATTGTCAACACACATCATATCACATCAAATTTACATCATTTACCAAGTTCATCAAGTCAAGAATAACTTCATCAGGTGGATTTCCATCAAGGACAACACAAGTCAACAATCTCATGTCTTCATCTTCATTCAGTGGGTTGCCATCAAGGACAACACTCTGCATCATATTGCCAACAATCTCCCCCTTTGGACTTGATGGCAACCACGATGGTGTTTGATCACCAAAAAAGATAGGTACATTAAGAATACAATGACACCATGTCACTCTCCCCATTCTTTGACACCATTATCTTCATTCAAACACCATGTCACTCTCCCCCTTTGACATCAAGGGCAAAGGGCGGATCAAAAACAACACACTCTCCCCCTTTTCTCCTCATGTAGAAGAAGCGTTCTGCAGATCTGATGTATACTGAAGTGACCAAGCTCCCCTTGAGTTCATGCTGAATCTTCAAACATATTTTTCAATGAAGTACATGACTCTATGAACTTCCTATCACCAAAGACTCATACTTACATCAAAGATCCAACCAAGTGGATTTACATATGAGACTCAAATGCCCAACCAAGTGGGTTTACATATCTCAACTCAACTACCCAACCAAGTGGGTTTACAATTTTGACTCAGCTACCCAACCAAGTAGGTTTACAAAATTTGACTCAGCTACCCAACCAAGTGGGTTTACAAATTTTTCAAGTCCTTACATGACTGAATATTACAATTTTCATCATGGGTCTCAACAAGACCTTTTCATAAAATTACAAATATGACCATTTATGACCAATACCAGAAAGACTTCAAAGAACATATTTCAGAATCATCATAATGCCAACAATGCATTATACTTAGCAAAGCTAATGCTCCCCCTGAATCTGTGCATCCAAGCATCCTTTCCATATGACTAAGGCTCCCCCTTAGTTTGTGCATCTTGAACACTTTCAACCAATTATCAAGGCATCTTTAAAACATCAGAGATTGAAACAGTATTATAAGAGCTGGAACATCACCAGAGATATCAGAGATACCAGACAGCACTGCAGCTGTGCTGAAGAGAGCTGACCCCAAACAGAAATTTGTCAGCAATCAGACATACGCGGTTGTATGTGAATGAACTCGTGTATATACGCGACTGTGTTTTAGGAAATCCGCGTATCCAATACCATCTTCTATATTTTAACCAGATCTGATCCTCTGTGGGAAAAAGACAGTGTTCAGCTTCTTTCTGAGATCTTTGAATGCTTCCCTGGAATACAGATAGATAGAACAGTGTAGTTGTGTCTTCAAGCGTCATCCAACGGTTGTAGCATAAGCACATTAGTAACCAAGCCTTCAGATTCTAATACATTCTTTCCAAGAGAAATTATCATACCAGAACGACATCTTCAAATATGTGTCAAGCAATCATCCATGTGGTCCAACATCACCATGATATTTAAGATTTAACAAGAAGTAACATATGTAGGGAAAATATCTCAACCATAGTAGCAAACTCTGCATGATCTATTCTTATTTCTGAATCAAACGACTTCCAACTCATCCATGTGTGAGCACAAAAGATACTTTTCAGCAAACAGGGCTCAAAATCTCATCATAATAAACCATATACCAAGTCATCATCATTTGAGCATGAGTATCACAATAACCAAAGAATAAGCAGTCACAGTGCCAACAATGCAATCATTAGTATTCAACCTGCTGCTCCCCCTGAACCAGTGCTCCTCCTTAACTTGTGCAACCTGAATATGTTCATCAGCAAGTCATCAGCAACAATCTCTGTATGATCTGTCCTTATCTTTGAATTATAAGACTTTCATCTCATCAACGAATACTCTTCATCAAAAAGCAAACAGGTCTCATCCATAATCTTCAACATAAGAAACCAAGTATCATATCATCATAATTTAGAACTGAGAAACTAAGCTGATACTGAGTCAATAATACAGTTATTAACAGTCAGACTGATGCTCCCCCTGAACCTCTGCTCCTGATCTTCAGCTGTCATCCCAATTCTCTTATCATAAATGCATACGCGACTGTGTCTGCTGGAACTCGCGTGTATACGCGACTTTTGTTCATCGAACCCGCGTATGGAAAGTGAAGCATAGAAATTTTCACATTCCTTCATCTCCCCCTGAACTTGTACTTCCTGTACCTGTCTTCTTCATATCAGATGCTCTGTCAGAAATACATATAACCAGAATAATCAAATCAACCATGAGAATCATCATACATTGCTCCCCCTGTGACGATACATTACTAATCCCCATAATGTATCTCACATCACTCCTGCAGCCAATAAGAGAAGTAAGCTTTAGAAGCGGATGACTGCAGCAAGGTCAGTATTCCCTACGTTTCTGACCGGTCCTCCTTCTTTCTCCAGCTTTGCTTGAAACTTCTTATTGTGGGCTGGAAGTTATCCACTTTCTCAGATCTGTTCAACCTGCATTCCTTTTCTACATGTCCATACTTGTTACAAGAATAACATCTCATGTGTCCAGAGAAATAAGCATAATAATCATAATGAGTATTTCTAATCTTCCTCCTTTTACAATCAGCTGCTTTATGTCCATACTTGTTACATGAAAAACAATATCCCTTGAAGAAACCAGAGTACCTTTCTATGTAGGAACTGTTTGATTGAGGCTGAAATGATCTGCTCTTGCAATTTGCTGCAACATGCCCATAATTATGAAATTTAAAGCATTCAACTTTATTGACTGATTTCCTTTGAGATTTCATCATTGTTGGTTGACCTTTTGTTTCTTTCAACACTTCAGGTTTTGCATTGACATCCTCTGAATTTTTAGCACTTCCTTGTGAGCTAGATTCTCCTTTAACAGTTTCTTGGAAACCAAGACCAAGTTTGATAGCAGGAGACCTTTGATTACTCAGAATATTGTCCAAGATATTAGTACTATCTTGAAACCTCAAAAGTTTAACCTTTTCTTCTAATTTACCTTTGAGAATGTTTACCTCAACCTCCAAGGCTTGACATTTATTTGTCATGCTTTCTTCTTTCCTTCTTCCATCTTCTACTTGATCCTTCAGATTTAGAATCTCTTCTTTCAACCAATTTTCGTTTTCTTCACATGTTTGTTGCAGCTCTTCATTCTTCTTATTTGATTTTTCCAGATCTTCTTTGAGAGAGATGATTTTTGCTTCAAGGCCTTCCTTTTCAAATGGTTGTAGAGGTTCTGCATTCTTCTTATTTGATTTATCCAGGTCTTCTTTGAGGGAGATAATTTCAGCTTCAAGGCTTTCACTTCGATTGGTTACTTCATCCTGCAGTCTTTGGTGTATTTCTATCTATCCCTTCATTTTTTCTATCTGTCCATTCATTTTAGAGATCATCTCATTGTAGGCATATTCCTTCTCATTAAATAATCTTTGTTGATCTTCTTCTAGGTCCACAACATTACTTTCACTATCTACACCATTGCTTGCACAAAGAAGATTACAAGGACCCCAATCACTATCTGATTCATCTTCGTCAATTTCTGCTATACATGTTTTCTGAGATATCTCCTTTCTTCGAGTAGCCTTCTTCTTTTGCTTCTTTGCCATGAGAACTTTCAGATCATGGTCAGAATCTTCTTCATCTTCACTGGACACTTCGTCATCATCTTCATTTGCATAATAACTCTTCCTTTTTTCAAATTGTTTCCCTTTACCATGTTTTTCTCTATAAGGACATTTAGCAGCATAGTGACCAACTTTTCCACACTCAAAACATTTGAAAGGAAGCTTACCTTTGAATCTTCTAGTTCCTAGTTGGAGTTTTCTCACGAAATTCGCTTCTTCTTCATCGGATATATAGCTGGATTCTTTGACAACTTCCTTTTCTTTTCCTCTTGCAGATACCTTAAAAGCAGCTTGTTTGATTTGAGAAGGACCTCCTTGTCTCATTTCAAAAGCAGTTAGAATACCATGTAATTGAACAATAGTAAGAGTTTGCAGATCTTGCCTTTCTTCAATAGCTAAAACTTTAGAGTCAAATTTTGAAGTCAAGGATCTTAAGACTTTTTCCACCAGAGTAGTATCGGTTATGGTTTCACCCAAATTTCTCATTCGGATTTCTGATATCATCCGGACGTAAGAGAATAAGTAGAGCGATACTCTCATCCCTATGCATCTTCAAATTTTTCTACATATTCAATTCTAAGGGTTGGAGTTTTGCCTTTTACCTTTGTGTCTCCTTCATAACTTAGAATGATTTTGTCCCATATTTCTTTTGTTGAATGTAGCTACATCATTTTGGAAAATTACGGTTCGAGAAAATGCTACCTAATAAGACATTCTTTGCTTTGGCATTGATTTCATACTTCTTCCTTTAGCTACATCAATAGGAATACTTGCAGATACGATAACCTTCTTCCACGATTGCCCATATGCTGGAAGCTTGCAGGATATGCTTTTGTTCGTACCTTCCAAAATATTAGATTGATTCCATTGAATAGAGGTGGCTTTATAGACATTGCTCCTTGAAGACTTCCCATTGTGACGGATCTCCGCGAGCGATCGAAGCACGCGAGGAAAGGACCTCGCTACATTACCAATTGTTAGGAAAAATACTGCGAGAGGGGGGGTGAATCGATTATTTCTTTATGTCAAACTTTTACTTTTCTTTACCTCAAAGACATACACTACTTTCTTTAAGGCAACTGCATATAGACGTGGATATCCTTCATAAAACTCGCGTATACACGGAGATCTAATTATGCCATTAATTCTTTACTTGTATTCCATCATTCATTCATTAGATGTTCTATAAACTATAAGCCTGTGTAGTAGGAACGAATAAACCATCACACATAAGCATCACACATGAACACCGGGATTTTTAGGTGGAAACTGAGTCGGGAGAAAACATAAGCTGGAACATGACCTTGATATTTTATTATAAAGAAAACATCTTACAACATATGTCTTGAGCGCGGACTCCTACCCGGCACGCGAGCATCCACCTACGCTCATTTACCGGCCTCTCCTGGAAAGGGGAGCTCCGGCCCACGGCTCGTTTACCGGCCTCTCCTGAAGGGAACTGAGTCCACAATCTGATTTCGACTCACTGAAGGCCACATTTGAAGGCTACGACCCTCGGCACCTCCTAAGGACCACGTTTCGTGATTTTCACCACCGTTCAAAGCTTCCTTTAGGACACCACTTGCGAGGCCACGTTTCATCATATTTTCGAAGTGGACCCTCCATACATCACCAACGAGACCTTGTCGATTCGGATAACCCGGACGGATAGCGATGGCACGGTAGAACAGATCGGACATTTATACTTCGGACTTCGTGAGCCTAGCTTTTCATGCGCGTTTTCCTTTCACTAATTAAACGTATATACGCGCTTTCCAATCCTGTGCTTGTATATCTGCACATATTATAGAGCTAATTTAATTGCGCATACACGCTTTCTCTTGACGAAACCGCATATATGCGCGCTTCTTACACGGCGAACTGGCTAGTTCTTAGAACATTTAGGTCATTGCAATTCCTCAGAACAAAGTACATCCTCGATTTTACCCTTTACTTGACAGATGTTAAGCACTCATCTCGAGATCTAATCATTCCCGAAACGAATCTAGCAAATACAAATACATTTCAGATCTAGATACCCTTCTTCATCATTCTTCATTGGTGCATCATGCATTCGGATGTCATTCAACTATAACCCTTTCCAATCAGATATACTTAGGAGAAGTATTCATTGACTCGGAACGTCTTGCACCCACACTCATTCTTTGCACGATGAATTTCTTCTCTTTATATAGGTTTACCCTTTTCGATACAGAGCCAAAACCGTACATCAGATGGTATTCCTGGACGAAGTCATTTAGACGAATCATTACCCGATACAATGGAGTCGATACCATAATTGGTGCCTGGTTTTCTTTTTGAGCGCTTTTTCCCATATGTGACTTGGCACGTACTTAACGCGTGCATACGCGACTTCTCCCCTAGACGAATCCGCGTATTCCTTGAAACATACTCTTTTCATCATGGATCTAGCACATATTGAATTCCTTTCTTCATTACCTTTTTGTACTCTCTGTAGATACATCGGATTTACTTCATCGAGAACATATTCTATCAAGCACAACTTCCTTGAGTAAGTTGCCATCTTCTTCATCGAGTGGGTTGCCATTCAATGACAACACTCGGCATCATCATTTCACATCAGATTTACAATTCCTTTCTTCATGTCTTGTACTCTGTAGATACATCAGATTTACTTATCGAGAACATATTCTATAAACTGACTTGTAGTGATTGCCATCTTCTTCTTCAAGTAGGTTGCCATTCAGCAACACTCGAGCGTCATAATGGCAACTAACATCATTTCACATCGATTTACATCATTTACCAAGTCCATGAGTCAAGAATACTTTCGCCAGTTTGGGTGCCATCGAGACAACACATGCCAACACTCTCATGTCTTCATCTTATTCGGTGGGTTGCCATCGGGGACAACACTTTCTGCATCATAATGCCAACACTTTCCTCGATAGCATTTTTCTTTTCTGGAAAATAATTGGACTTTCTCTTGCCAATAGCCTCTTTCATATTCTGCAGCTAATGTAGGTTGCATTCTATCTGTGAAGAATTGATATGTTTGAGGTAAAAGCTGATTCTCTGCTTCACTTCGACTTGTTCACTAGGTACGTAGATACGTGTGGATTTTGTTCAAGAGTTTGTTGAATCTAGCGTTGAAATATTTAATGGGATTTTTGGGTTCTATCTTCAAATTTGAGAGGTCATTGAGTGATAGCTATTGATCGGTCATCTCCAAATTTGGTTAAAAAATGATCTGCCAAAATGTCCCAACTTGTTATGGATCCGAAGGTAATGAAAAGTACTGTGATCCTGCTGCTCCTTGAAGAGTATAAGAGGGAATAGTCATTCTGACATCTTCATGTGTGACTCCATTCAAATTTACGGCTGACATAAGTTATTGATATGTTCTTAGCTTGAATGTTAAAGATCTGGACTAAATTTTGGAAGCCATTTTCGAGTTATGCAGTAAATCATGTAAAGAGTGCGAGAAGCCATGTTGACGCCTGGAGTAGCCCATGGATACAGCCAAAACAATGGAGCAAACTATTGGAGGAGTAGTAGAGCTGAGTGTTGTTTGAATGAAGTTATTGGAATAGATGATGTGAGATTGATGATAGTGAGCATATGATGATTGAGAAGATGATGATTGAGGAGATGATGTAGAAACAAGCTGTACTTTGTTGAGTTGTGGTTTGAGCTTGAGTGATTAGATATGAGATGATAGACATATCACTTTCTAATTCCAATTGAATTGTTTTGTTTTTCCCTTACTAGGTAAAGGAAATTCTTGCGGAGGAATGCAAGTTTTTCACTTTGCAGCCTAGTAAGAGGTTTTGAAGGAGCAATTTTGAACTTACACTACCTTTAGATATTTCGGACTCTTCGAGAGATAATGAGAATCCTTTCAATTTATGAATTAAATCTTGAACCGGAGACTCGAGAGGTTGCTTGTACGAATGTTTTGAGATTTTGGTGGTGGGTGTATGAATATTCTTCGCAATTTCTTCTGCAGGATTTTGAATTTCGAGAAGAAATTGAAGAAGTTGATGAGGGTGTTTTGCTCTTAGAATGGCACGTGGATAAAGATTTACTTGCCATTCATAGCTCATCACCACTCCTTCCGCGCCAAAAATGTTGAAGCCTAGAAAATCTACCCTTGAAACATTGGGGAAAACCACTAGGTCGGGACCTTAGGGCAGAGCTCCTTTTCGTTTTGGTATGGTGGCTCCCATTGGTTAAAGGACCGGTTTTCCTTATAACTAAATGGGTTGGTGATGGGTTGATTTGGATGAGTGGAAATGGGACTAAATTGGGCGAAATAAAACTATCTAATTAAACTAAATCTTGATAAAGAAATTCTAACACTAACTTGAGATGAGTATAAGTGAATACAAATTAAAGTTGTTTAATTTAACAATAATCATGAAAATGTATTATTATTTCAAATTCAGATAATATGAAAACAAATAAAGATAACTCTTTTGTTTTAAGAAATTAAACATAGTTATATTAACATATTCATTCATATTGTATACCATCTATATATGCTTATGAAAGATAGCAACAATTATACTCGAAAATGATATATAAAGAAACGTTATGAAAACCAAATATATATAAATGATAGCGAATTTTAAAGCGAATATCATATGACAAGGAAATCAACGGTGAACGGATAGAAATACCTCATTCATCTTGGCAGAGAACTTTCTGGTAAAATAAATCACACTCTAATCCGGTAACTTTCGATGTAAATCAAATCAAGGTACGAAATACGAACACTTCAAAGATAATTTCGGCACAAAATCACCGGATGTGATGCTTTATAAGAAATATAGAAGACGATGGAGTACGGAAATGTAAGCTCAGTCGAAAATATTACAACTCCGGATCCCTTCTCTAAATGCATAAGAGAGGGATTTAAATAAGAAATTACATAAAAACGAAGATCCTACTACCTATTTATACTATAAATGTCTCCAATTAAGCAATGCTATCTTAAGTAATGCATTCATTGCTTTTCTTTCTCGTGATAGCCAAGTTGCAAATTTTCAGCATCTCTTGGAACCTCGGTGGATGACTCATCTCTGGAGATAGCGTCAGTGATAATGGCACTCAGGAAAAATTTTGGAATTAAACAATCCATGACATTTGAAAAAGTTTTAATAGCCATTTTATTGATTGTTTCGAAACCCAGTAAATCGTCCACATATTTCCCAAGATATTGCTTGTTTGTTGATTTGTTGACTTTTGTTCATCATTTCTTCTTTCCGCATCTTGTTTCGGTTTCTTTCACTTTGTTGTTGCTAGAACGTACGAAATGAGATTAATTGAATACAAAATTTGTCATTGATAAGTTGCGTTATATTACTCATCATGCTCTAGCTCTTGATATTTCTCTCTCGGCTTTCATTATACGATGTTCCCATTACGTAAACAAGATTTCTTTATGTCTTTCTTTCTATCCTAGGAAGATTAGCTTCTCTTCCTTTTACCTTATCTTTCAAGTAAATTCGGGGAAATCTTTTCATCGGCATCATCAATTTCTTTTTGAAATGACAATATTTTGAATTGAAAGGATGCAATATCACAAAATGGTTACACTGTGATATTTTGTACAAAATTCATTTAATTCTTGAGACAAAAGTTTATTAACTTCAAGAGCTTCCGATTTGAATTCACTTAATTTATGAAATATTTTAGACCTCTCTCAGCTTCTTGAAATTATTTTCTGTAAGTCTCTTTGCATTCTTCTTTGCAATAAATCTTGTAACTTGGAAATTTCTTAGTTCAATTGTTGTTGTTTGCCTAGCTTGCTCTGAGCTTTCTTCTTTTAATAGTAAGTTGTTCTTCTAACTCTTTAGATTTGAGTTCCAGTCCTGTAATGGTTGTTCCAATTGAGAAACGTCTTTTGAGCTTTAGGTGGCTTGTTCTTGAGAAAACATATGGAGATCTTTTGTGTCATCAGGCGAAACACGCGGCTTTATACATTATTGCGGCACTATATGCTCACATACATATTGAGACAACTTAGTGAGATCCTCGAGGGATAGTTCACTTCGGTATTCTTGCTAGCAGGGCTGTGTTGCATGAACTCCTCTGTGGGGTGGAAAACATGTCCTGATGTCCTTCTTTTTCATTTGCTGGCGGCCTTATGTTTAGGGCCCTCTTAAAATACATCCAAGGGAGGTCTATAAATCTTAAAGTAATCTTCCTGTAGGATGTTCAAAGAATTATTTGAACATCACCTTTCTTCTCTTTATCTTTATCCACTGCAGTCTAATGTTGACAAATTGATCATATTGTTTCAACAATTGAGAAGAAACATTAAGATCGGCGAGTATAATTTTCTCAGTATTTTCTTTTCCTTCGATTGTGTATCTTGTTTTCTACGTATTTGTTCCTGCTTTCAGTGGTTTTGCTATACGATTCTCCTTTTTGATTCGCACGATAGTATCGTACTTGCGCATTTTATTTTGTTTGTTTATTAATTTGTTGATCGATATTTCGATCGGATTTTCACTCAGTATTCCCTTTCGGCATCGGTTGTCATCGGTGCTCACGCTTTTAAATTATGTACGATTGTTTGATACGATAATCGGTGTGTAATGACTTTGCAGTGAATGTTTCTCCTGGTGTTTTTTTCCGGATGTACCTTCTTGTCTCGACCCTTGTAAAAGAACTCTTGGTTAGTGCAGAGGAACTTTCAACAATCTTTGACTTACGAATAACAAAAATTTATTCATTTCTTCCTTCTGAATTTAGACTTGGGCTAAATCATAAACTTGAGGAAAATCATTCAACGAAACAAACAAATCATCAAACGCATACGGTTCATGCTCGAATCGAGCAATCGAGCTGAACGTGTAGTAAACTATCATGATGGATCATCGTCTCCTGGAATGGTTGCAAAATTTGTACTATTTTAGCGACTTCCTTTTCTACATGTTTGAAGTCATTCAATGTAAGCGACCACAATTGAATGAATGGAGGCCACATTCTTTTCTTACTATTATTTAGAGGCTACGGATATTCCTTCATTGTTAATTGATAGGAGGTTACGGGCAAGAAGTTTGTACGGAACAAAAGAGGGAGAACATGAGGTTCCACGATACTCCCCGAAAATCTGATGTGTCCTGTTTTTCTTCTCCAAACCAATCTCTTTATTGAGATAAGTCGACTTTAGCTTTGTACGAATCTAGGAGGAAGCGATTGAAAATGGTACGAAAGACGAGAGATAAGGAAACCATGACATATTCTATCACATTGTCTTGGAAATGAACTTGAAAGTTTATGATATATATGAATCGAGGGTGGGATATTTGGGAGTCATTTCCATCCTAACGAGGGGAAACAATTAAAATCAAGAGCATCTAGAATATGAAGCCTGTGAAAAGAAAAAAAGGAGTGGAATTTCCGGCGGTTTTATCTTATATGTACTTGAGTATTCACAATGGCATTCTGTCGGAGAGAATAACAGCCCGAGTCCATAATGTCGAAATTGACGGCGGTGGGTGTGGGACCATTGTACCGAAAACTTCAACGGAATTGTCATTGCAAATAATCTACACATCATAGGTAACCGCAGCAATACGGAAGGTAAGAGGGAATCTATTTGAATACATACGGATGCTTCATTTCTGTGCTTCTGGGGATTTTTTCCTCTAATCTTTGATAGGATCGGATTGAACTTTATTATTATCGACAACTCTTTGATAAATTTTTTTTTGTTATAAACCTTCTACGGATCGGAAAAGATGATACATTGTCTTAATGTCTTAAGCACAACAACCCAAAGACACTCCATTGGAAACAAACATTAAATCCTTTATTTTCCACTATCGGTAGCCCATCGAATTACATCATGAGCATGATGTACTCAAAAATTTTAACGATTACGATGCAAAAAATGAATTTGCAAGTGATTTTTCAGAGTAATCTCGGAAGTGGGAATGCGAGCTATCTTCATCTGGGCCGTGCCTTTGCTTGTGACTTTGGGGTTTTCCTTTCTCCAATAGATTATAAAATCCTTCCCCGTCATTCTTGGAGCCCTTGGCATGATGTATCTGTAGCATCCCCTGATTTGTTGGCTTCTCTTTTGAAATTTGTAGGAGTCTCAACAAACTTAACGAGACGACGGTCTTGGTTCTCCTCGTTCTCTTTGACATTTTTTTGTTTGATACTATTTCCCTTTGTACGTAGTGAAGGGTTCGGGGTGTTCCTTGATTCGCGAGACAATAAACTTTCGGTCGTGATAAACAAGCAACTTGAAAGGAACGATTATGGATGCATGATTCATTATTTATTGATCTCGCATGACGCGTAAATGTTCTCTTTGGGTCACATCATGTATTTAAAACCGAATCAAAAACCAATATTCATTTGATTTGCTATTGAATACCAACGTACAATTGGAGATTTGATGCTTTGTGAAATATTATAATATTTACCTATCTTGAATTCTTCTAATATAATAAATGTTATGTATTAATCGCATCGAAAGTTTTCAAATGGTGCATAAATATCATAATAGATTTCTTCGATTGACGATTGGTGCAAAATTTTCCGATTTCGATTAGATGGTTATAGATCGCAATCGGGAGTTTCAATCAAAAAGAATTGTTAATATGGCTTTCTCGATTTCCGATGGTGGGGTCTACCATATAAAAAAATTTCCCCATTTAAACGGAAACAAATGTTTTTTCCTTTTGAAAAGTGTTTTTTATAATAACGACGCGTCGGATCGAAGAATTTGAAATTGACCGCAAAGAACTTATTAAAAAGTGTTAGATCATGTGATTGCGATTGGTTGCATCGCATCGGAAGTATGTAAATGGATAACTTAAACTCTTTGCGATTGAAGTTTTGAAGATCAGGCTAAATATATAGCATCCGGAGGATTTGGGTTTCTATGTCGAATTTTCTCAGGGTTTCTCCGATCTCCGATTTCAGATTATTATTCATTGGACTTTTACACTTGACTTGTTTTTATGATAAGGTCTTTTATATTTGATCGGGTCGGAAGTTTTTGAATGTTATGACTGGGTTTGTATACAGCGAATTATAATTTTCAAAACAATGAATCTTTTTATTTCTAATTCTTTTATTTCTATAAAAAAGAAAAAAAAGGGACCCTATTTCTAAATGAATTTTATTCTAAAATTAAGAAAAAAGGGAGGGTTGTTGTATGGTACAACGAGATAGATATCTTACACCTTTAATCAACGTAGTTGTACGCTATGGAAAAAATCTCTGATCTTCATGCAACACGTCATGGTCCTTCGGCGATTGCTTTCAGTACCTCCACGAGGATCGAGAGGAAAAAAGAAGCATACAAAATAATATTTGCATTCATAACTATATAATTGGTCGAGATAATTAAATGTATTGCGTAAGATTAATCACTTTTTTATCAGCACTTAAACGGGGAACCAAAACATAATTCATGTATTAATTTAAGAAAAGAAAAGATATTACAACCGATGAGCCTTGACGTCGCGACCTTCTTGATGGGTTCAATCAATGCATCTCAAGCAGCCATTCGGGGGATTAAACATGGCGAGGCAATCAACCTGGTCTCTCTGAGCAAAGGGTATCTCTCTTGCTCAATATCACCTGGCTTGTGTTGTTTCATCTATTCAACCATTTTCATCCCCTATTCAACCATTTAAGCTATTCAACCATTTCGGCTCTTGACCATTTGGGTATTCAACAATTTCGGCTAGTTGCATCGTAAGCAGAGATGTATTTATAGAGGAGGTTGGTATCCCTCATATAATGGAAGGAGGCCCTTATCCTTTGGGAGGTTTTATCCAAATGTAGGAAACGAAGAAAAGGAAGTTGCTCGACTTTATTCAATTGAAAAACCCATCTTGACTCGCTCACGAAGTGGTTAACGATGGAAACTTCGCTTCCTATGTTAAAAAAAAAATTAAAAACTAGCTTCGCACGAAGCAGTCCTAGGTGAACAATGAGTGCGTGCAGTGCCAATATCCCTTATTAGTGCGAGGCCATAAGCGCCTTCCGTATTGTGACCCAAAATCATGTGTTTTTGATGGTTTGTTCCGGGAATAGTTAAAAAAAGGAAATGTTCTTCTCATGGCAAGGGATACTGACCTTTTTTAGGCACGGCATTTTCACATAAGTCACAAAAATTTTCCTCCGATGTGAAATATGGGGATTGTAGGGACGGTGAAAAAATTTTGTGTAACAGATGCCCCCTAAGCATGAGGTCGAGAGAGAGGAGGAGTAAAATGCTACTTTACGAACTCATTCAAACCAAACAGCATCGTGAAGACTCGCAGTACAAATACAGCGTGTCGATGCATGAACATGTGCTTGTAGAGCACGACCATCCATATTAGGTACATGTAAAAGCCCCGGCCCAAGATCGAGGGTATGGACAAAACCATCCAACGGTAAAGATCAAAAAATAGACTCGGGTATGGTTGTAGCCATCCAATCTCAAAAGTCATGCATATAGTCATGATAACCCCAAAGTTTTCCGGATCTACAACTTTGAAGAGTATTACTCTACTTGTTGATCAACATCTGTTGGGTTATACAAATATAAGCCTGTCTGATCCAAATACATTTTCGTGTATTCTCTGGAAATAGATTTGAGCTTTGAGGGTTGATCCCTCCTTCGGATCCACAAGCTAGGAGCTTGAGATCTTATCCTCCTCTTGCCTTATCCTTAGTTTGTAATGAAAAGCAAACTTATACAAAAATTGTGCTATATAAGAGGGAGAGGCTGCAAGCTTATTTGAGTATGTTTCTTGATAGACTCCGGGTTGATGGAAATAGGGATGGTGAGGTGAGGGATGATCCCTCACGGATTACTATTTGAAATACTAGTATTTCCTTCCTCCTTTGGTTCTCCAATGATGGTGTGTAAACCTTGATGGGACTACTATTGATAGGAAATTCGATAATGTTGGCCTATTCTGGATCTATGAAATGAAGCCACTAGAATGTTGATCTTTATGCCCGGAGTGATAGGAATAAACCTACTACCCAGGGTCTCCAACTAAATACTAAAGACGACCTCACCTTACAAAATGATCTTTATAAATTTCATAATTCTTAAGGTAGATGTTCTGCGGATGATGGAAATGATAAGTGGCACGATGCGATGTAGAATAGTAGCCTCTTCCAACATATCACTCGATGAAATAGGATGGATTCCCAACCGAGAACACCACCATTGCTAAAGATCACTTGATCTTTGCTAAACAACCCGGAAAGCATGGAATGTCACATGACAATTCCGGATCTAAAGGGACCTCCAAATATATAATCGATAGCTTTGCCTTCATTGTTGCCTTCATCTCCTTTATATATTTTAGTCCTTCCCATGTCTTTGACCCCACCTATTATTTGTGTTGTGCATGTGGACATAATCCTCCATGTTTGACTATGTTGCCTCTCAGGAGTCACGCATCATGTCTAGATGAAATACACCATCTCCATCGTATGTGCATTAATTGCACTACATCCTCATCACCTTCATGTGAATACTATGATCTTTCATTAGATTCCTAACATGATCTTAGTTTCCTACCTCAACTTTGCATGATGTTATCTCATTAGTAGAACGTGATCTCAATCCATTCACATTAGTAGTTCTCCTTCTTTCCCATTATGTAGATATAAACAGTGTCCACGTTCACGCATAGAATGGATATTTATTCATCTTGAGGTTATGGGTCCCTTCACCCTTTTATTTAGCAATTTGATTAGAAAATTAAGAACTCTAATATTCCAAATATCATGTGGAAAATTAGAATGAGTCCTCCGGAGAAAAATTTTGCTCTTCCTCGGTAACTACAAAAGTAGATGAAAAAAATACATCATGTCCCCTCCAAATGGCATCCACATAAGGAAGGCATCCTCCATTTTCTGCCAATGCGTCATGCATGTTTGGTTCCAAATTTGTCTCTTAAGAATTCATAGAATGACCTCCAATTGTATGGTTAAATGTTCTCCTTCACATATGAAGAACTACATGACAACCATATGATGTCCAACGATAAATTATCGACACATAAGATACATAAAATAAAGTGGTTCTTCACCACAAAGGAAAATCTCCATCTCAAAATACATCTCTTCATCCCATGTTTCATGAAGTACATTAAGCATTGTCATTCCTTCACCTTTAGCCCTTTTGGCCTTGTTGGTTCAGGGAATCATTCCAAAATTGTAAAAGATATTAGAGACATATGGGTAGGCAGTATGGCGCCATGTTCTCCTATTAGTAACCACCGAAGTAGTGCCTCTGCTACCATCCTCCATCTCTTTCATGGTACGATGGGCAAAGCCAAACTCCCAAAAGAAACCAGAAACGAGAGATCTTCTTTGCTTCCTTCACATCTTCATGTAAATCATGGAGTAGCATCAACATGCGCAGAAGGAAATATAGAATTCATGCCACTCCCAATACAGAAAACTCCATTTATCACATATTATGAGAGTACTATGCCATATTATAGCAATCTGAAGACACATAAACATGGGAGATGTCATGTGATGGCAAACTCTCTTAAGGAATTTAAAGATGAAAATGCCTTCTTTTGCTGCAAACTATCGACATTGATACATAAGGCATGAGATAATAAAATATGAGCCTTTGGGTAGTACCCATACTCACCCCGAGCAACTAGTGCATCCATGCCTCCTTCTTCACTGAGTGTTTTTCAAGGCATGGATGAAAGAAGAAATAACTTGTGGGTAGCAAGAACTCACCCAAAGAGAAACCAATGTAACCAATTCTTGCTCGCCGTGTCCTTATATTTCAAAGTGGTCATCGACCCTTTGCTTATCATTCTCACCCACTCATCCCAATGTGGATGATTGTTGCAATAAGGTGTCATATTTTATGAAGCCAATTGCATTTTTGTGTATTTTTATTATATTTAGTCTAATGCGGGGGTTTTTGCAAGGTGGGTGAAAGCCTAAAGCATTGTAAATGAGTCAAGGTAGAACAAGGAGTACGCAAACCCACGGTTGTGGACCATTGAATGCATAAGCTAAAATACTATAGAAAGTAGTTGAACCTTTTTGTGTTGTGGGACAAACTAAGAATGATAAGAGATTGTTTGCCCAAATTAGAATCAATAGATGTGGTCGGGTTGTTGCGGTAGGGCCCTGCGCCTGTGCGCGGAGAGGACCTATGTCATTTTGTTGTGTGCGGACCCTCTGTATGTGCATAGGTTAGGTTTGTATGTGTGAGTAGATACGAAAGATTATTGAATACGGAAGTATTGTTGAAAATATGAATCCACTTGGAATTATTGTGATATGAATCTGTGTTGTTTGATTACTTAATATATGTTGTTGTGTTATTGATTTAAGGTAACGAACGTACTTGTGTTACTTATTTACGATGCGATCGGAAGTTGAGTCTATTTTAATTAATTCAATATTTGGAATAGTTGTGTTATTGTTATATGAGTTCATGATCTGTTGATTTATGTGAGTATCATTGATCTGTTGATTTACGTGGTAACGTTGCTATTGCGCATGTGGATGCGAAGGGCTCTGTAGATATAGGCTCGTATTGGGAATCAGCTCTTATAAGGGTGAACGTAGCTCTTCTTGACTTACCTACCCTCTCCCGAGGTGCGAAACTTGGTTCCGGCACCCCACCCATGCCTACTTCGAGTGAAGTTTGGCTTTGTGCAAGGGGTGCGGTGGCCGGTAGTATAGGGGGTTTGTTGGCAAACCTTGAACATACGAACTTGGGTTAGGACCCCTTGACCAACAATGGTTTATTTTTTGGACCTGGAGCATTTTGAGAGAGGGATTGGGTAATGCAGGTGTCTTTAAGGCTTTAAAGAGGAAATTGATTAATGGTTTGGTAATGACTCAAAGAATTTCTTTGTAAAAGAGAAAATCGCGGTGAGAGGTTGACCACCAAGAGTGGGAAGAATAAGTACATTTTTATGAGATACATGGGGTCACTGCTGTAACGGTGTGATCGAGCTCAGGGAGTGGCTCATGGTGGTAGAATTTCGGAAGTGTTGGAAGGATGGCGGGTCATGGAGTGGACCTAAACTAATCCGGCGATTTGCAAGGAAGTGACCGCAACACCATGCTAGAGTACGGTATACCATTGGGTAGACGGTGTGTGGAGGTTGTGATATAATTTACCATCGATCGGTTGTCGCTGCTACGAGAAGCGGGCGAAGATCCTTCAAGGGTTCGAGGTAAGTTTTTGAGACCTTCCTGTTGTTGATCGAAGATGTTATGCGAAAGAGTATTACTGGCAGCCATGCAGATGAATGACATATGATACGGATGAGAGCACAACACAAAGTGGTAAATGCTACGGAGACCAACACGAAAGGAGATAGATTTGTACGTTACGAAGTAAGGGAATCGGCTTTGCCAAATTCCTCTAGCCATGCTTACTTTCAAGGCGGCCTGGGGTAATAGTTCATACACCTCCGCCACCCACGGAGAAGACATGGCTGAACACATGAAGTTGCGGAAGAGCCTTTAAGGGTGTGGGTGATGATATGGATTAGTTGTTTGGTTTGGTGCGGGATCGGTATGGACTACGAACGTGGTAGTGATGCGGTGAAAGAGCACAAGCGCTCCTTGCCTTCGAAGGAAGAGCTTTGGTGGTACATGGGATGCATCGGTGAAAACAAAAATACAGCAAACCAGAGATGTAAGAATGCTCTCGCGGCGATTCGAGGAACCTAAGTCCTGCTCCCGAATCGTGGTCGATCTAATTATTTCAAGCAAGGGCCTTGAATCTATGTGGGAAGTCGATGGGTGACAAAAAGTCATGATCGAAGAATGGGAGTCCAATGTGATGACGGACATCACACGACGGTTATTTACTGTATGTTTTCCCTCACTGTTTGATACTGTGGACACCAAGCACAAAATGTGGAAAATGCCGGAAGATGCCATGAAGTTAGAAGGCACCTCGGGATGAGACTCGGTTGGGCATCCAACGGATCCGGGGAGCAGTGGAACGTGCACGTAGAGATCCGAACATAGCGAAAGGAACTAGGGGTGGAGGCTGGCCCCGAAATGGTGCATACAATGTCGGGTGAAGGGCCATACCCGAGGATAACTGCCCTCTTGTTCCATGAGACCATATCTTGGTCGGGGAACCTAACCCATTGCCTGGAGATGGGGACCTGGTGGACTGATGGCCCGAAATGAATGATTGTGGTGTGTGGTGCCGCCGCCGATGCAACCACTATCCCTGCCTTGTTGCGTACGTTCCGGAGGTAAATCATCGATGGTATAGGTTCTCACAGTTGATGGGACATGATGAACGAAGCTGTAGGACATATGATTTGATGATTGATCGAGAAAATTATACGATCGTCGGACCTGTCACCGAACCCTTGTAGGTATAGTTGGCTCCTCATGACGGCGAGGAGGAGGCGAGGTAAATGCGGTGGGGGGTAAAGTCATTAACCTATTCTCTTCGTCAGAAGCATGACACTTTATAGGGACTGCAGACACTAGGTAATCATCGATATTGCGGACAAATGGACCATGTGATTGAAGATTTCCCAGCCTTGATAACGAAAATGTCGGAAAAGTAGTCAACACCTACGCAGAATGTGTAGAGAGTTAAGGTTGAGCCGCGAGACGAGAATCCCAGTGTGAATGTGGTGACACACGGTGGGATGGCCCTGCCGGGGGGGTTGAGGAGGAGGGCTGCGTGGAACTTCGATCGGCAAACGGTTAGCAATGAGAATACTGGGCTAAAATATGGCAAAGAAACATTTGTCGCAGATTGCAAGGACTTTCTTGATGTGACTACTACTCGGCCATTTTGTGAACCTTAAGACGGATGAGGTCAAGCTGCCCACATGACATGTATGAAGCTACTGTTGATAAAGAAACTGTGGAAGATGCTTGCTTGTAGATGGCTACGCGACGTGATCCAATCCTTTGAGAACGCCTTGAAATGCGATTGTACGTAAAGTTGGTGACTACGAAATGAGTCGAGCTATTTTGGACACGGGGTCGGATGCGAACATATTTCTCATGAGACTTGGAAACGAATGAGAGAGCCTATGTTGAGACTGATCACTATTCGGTACACATGGAAAATCGGTAGAAAATCATCCTGGTAGGAAGGACATGCAAAAATTACGGGTGGATATTGCGGGAGGCAAAGGCTTGAGCTGAATTTCAAGTAATAGAAATTGTAGAATATGCGGACCCCTACTGCACTCTTGGGGGGCAGGCCACAGGCCCATAGATATGGTTAGCATCATCAACCACAAAAAGAAAAGCATGGTGTTTGAGAATAATGATACGAGGGTGATAATACGATTAGATCCTACGAGAAGGTGAACGATACATAAATGGGTGCGCGATAGCAGAGAGGTGGATCACATTACTGAAGTTGACCGCAACGGACAAATATTGGATCAACACCACGGTGGAGGTGTCTGTGAGAAAAGGATAGTGAATGCTTCTCAGGCTTTGATGAAGGAGATGGAGAATTGACGAGAGCAGTGCCTTGATGTCTCAACATTGTGATTCCTTGATCCTGAGGACTTAGCTCCATTTACTCGGAAGGTAAGAGACCTACCCTACTTTGATGGTTAGTAACATTAAGGATATTTTGCGAGAATTCAAAGCGAGAGGTTCCCGAGGGATGAAGGCTATGGGCCCTTAAGCTAGCCATGTGTGGAACACCCTACGCGGCGAGTGGGAGACGCATGAGGGAGGCATTCCGGGGCCCGGGAGGAATGTCGGGATATGATGATCATGTGATTTCGACCCGACAGCGTGTGGGTGATACATTCCTTGGATCGGAAGATCCATGAAAATATCTGTTTGCATGGGAAGAACGGTGGTGCGACGAGGACGACTAAGGAGTGGGTTCACTGTTAATTCACATTAGGGGAATTTTGAGGTCTAAAATGGGCCTCTGAAAATAATAAAATAATAATTGAAATAATAAAATAATATTTGATTACATCATCGAATTTTAAAAAGGGAAAAAGAAAAAAACTACTTTTTCAACTCGTATTTTTCCAACTTATCTCTACAAATTTTTTTATAAACTTTGAGCGGGAGTACTCGTTGGATGAAAAAATTTCATTCCTCATCAAGGAGTACCCATGTTGCATGCTGATAGATCCTCTGCATAAAATGAAAATACATGAAAAACATGAGTTGATATGTTCTTTTATATTTCTCCTTTTCATGTGGTGGTGCATCGAAAATGTCTGGTATGAAAATGCCCTTGAATGAAAATTAAATTTTCATCGAAGAATGTCTGCCTCCAAAGAGTGAGTAAAAAGCTGGAGATCAGGATTAGTCTGGTTGAAAAAGTAGTTTATTATTTTATTATTTTTAATATTTTTACCCTTTTACTTAAAAAAATGGTGAATCATCCCCCATGGTTGACATCCCCATCTTGAATCTTATTGGTTCTTATAAATTTTTTTTAGTTTGTACATTTTTTCTTAGGAGGCCCATTTTTAGACCTCAAACTCCTAATGTGACCCTAGGTAAACTTCCATTTGCATGGTACTTATATGCGGAGCTACATCGATGCACACACCATTGGGGGATGTTGAAGGAAGAGTTTATGGGAACATTTTGGTTATTAGGTAGGACTATGGCACTTGATGCGGTATGGACATTAACACTAGGGTGTGGGGTGGTGCACCTATTTATCGCACGAGTGCCCACATGGGAAACAGGATACCAAACGGTCGACTGCGTAGCCTAGCTGTGGAGGTAAGGATGATACATGGTGGTAACTCGAATGGGAAGGGGCGTGCATGACTACCAAGCCACTCGGGCTACGAATGGGTAACGATAGGACGCTTCCTACATTATTAAGAATAGGGATGCGAACACAAAAGGAAGATTTATCATATATTCGATGACTCTCCCGCAACAGGCTGACTACGTTCACTCCTCAGCCATACGGTATTACGAAAGGGTTGTGGGAATGTATGCTGACTACCGGCGCCTGCAGGAGCTTGTTTCATGAGTCTGGTTCGATTGGGATGACACTGTCGGGGAGAACATGTCTTTGGTTGTGAAGTACCTTAGGGAACAAGCCTGCATTTGGGGAGGATGCGCGAGAATAAGGTGTTTAGTCCCGAAGGAAGCTCGGCGGTATACGAGTGCACATAGGGGTGAAAAGTGGCCGATTTAAGACATTAAAATTGAGTAAAGAGGAAGAAGACTACCATTGAGTGGAGCGGAAGGCGTAGTGTGGAGCGATTCCTTGAGATTTTTACAATTTACTTGATGGTAAGCTTTGAATGACATTACCCTACGTTGGACGACCATAGCCACTATAAAGTAGGTTGGCTAGCTCGGACGGTTCCATATTACTTAACCTACTCCCTTAATTTTTTACTTGTTGTGGTTTGCGGGCTATGGCATCTTGTTCATGGAAGCGACCCACTCCCACTATCGATAGGCCCCAATCAAGTTTCCTTGTTCTTACTAAGATAACGGCTCTAGTCCTTTTAACATGGAAGCTTCGGTACCTACGAGTCCAGGCTGTTGGGAGGAAGCCATGATTGGGTTGGGGAATAAACGAAATCGATAGGATAATTGCACACTGCGGCTCACGAATGGAGGGGTGGCTTCATCACAGCGAAAAGGCACCCGAAGGGACCTGTGCAACAAAGTGACCTGCTACCAAACCTCGAAAACCACGGGACCAGCGAGAGGGGATCGGTGTGGTCGCAGAAAGGGACTCACGGTACCGCATGACTGGCAAATAAGGACATCGGCGGTCAACGGTAACGGCGTGCATGGAACCAGAATAACCCCGAGCTACCACCTCCCTACATAATACAAAATGGCCAGGTGAGCACGATAAAGGGCCCGAAAAGTGGCGCACAATGCCAAGAATATGATGCGACGGTCACGATGACTAACGGTGACCTCGGAAACAGATGGACACAATTACACTAGCCATAGAGGATAGATGGGCATCCATAGAGGAAAAATAGAAGGTTGTAACGGACACCTTTAATACCGGCTACGCACCCTCCTAGGTGGAAGGTAGATACGGCTGTGGAACCGACGTATCCAAAGACGGGGATCCTTGGAAATTAGCGATGTCGTGCTAGCACGAAAAGAAAGCATCTCTGCTCTTTGCTATGCCCCGCCCTTGTGGGAACCCAACTCCCAGTAGATATAGGGGTACACTTGGATGCGGCTAAGTTTCCCCGATGAGGCATTACAAGGTCTCCACACCGCCGTGTCCAAGGAGACCAGGTGAGACACGGAGGTGCATCGATAGCTCTCGGTATGGCCCGAGCGGGCCCTCGAGCGAAAAGACATGAAAATTCCTCACTATGTTGCGACGAGTGGATCTTGGTGCGGTCAAGTACGGACGGAATGCGAGGTCACGGTGCCGCGAGCCGAGGTGAAGACGGGGTTTGGCAATAAAGTCATCTCGAACGGAAATGTAGACCATCGAAGCACAATTTTGGAGAAGCAAATCTCTAACTTGGAGACACATTCGCGCTGCCACACGCAGCTGGAGGTTCGAGCACGGCGTGTTGCGCTGATGGCCAAGGCTACGAACACCATCCTGAGAGCAAATTTCTTGGAGGTGCCCAATTGCTAGAATCAGCCATCGTACGGATCACGGTCGGAACAGCACAGGGTCCTGCGGCGGTCAGATCGGACTTTCTGTGTGAGACAAAAGCACTGCATAGGTGGAGGCTACATTGCCCACCTTGAGTGCTGCACAACGGTTAGCACATTCATGAGACCCGGCCTTAGGGACATGATTGAGAAACTCTAGTGCCGGAAGCACGTTCTCGAGGAACGATTAAAGCCATGGGCTACCACGGCCCTCCATCTCTCCTGATATGCCAATGATACGGTCTAGCAGCTATTGACTTGGTGGAAAATGTCACTACGACTCACAGAAGGGCCAAAATCCCAAAAGCTTGTGAACTTTGAGTAGAGCGTCGCGGCAGTTCAAGTGCGCACTCCACTAGTATCGTCGTCAACTTTTTTATAGCACGGTGTAGAACCTACCATCGCGATGACTTGGGACGAGTCGAAAGATTTTTGTTGGGGGGTTGTTGGAACGGTCTCCCACACATGTTGCGCGGGGTCCATTTTGTGTATTTTATTATATTTAGTCTAACGCAAGGGTTTTGGGTGGGTGAAAGCCTAAAGCATTGTAAATGGGTCGGAGGTAGACCAAAGGTGCACGAAACCATGGTTTGTGTACATTGGATGCGTAGGCTAAAATAGTATAAGTATTAGTTGAACCTTTTTGTGTTGTAGGATAGAATAAGAATGATAAGAGATTCTTTTTAGTGTGAATCGGTACGTTTGGTCATGGTTTTGGGTAAGAAATCCCTGTTCTTGTGTGTGTGGAGGGCCTCTATCCTCTTTTGTGTGCGGACCACTGCCTCGGTGTGCGCGAAGTTTGGTTTTGAATTATTGTAAAATGAGTGAAAGATTAATGAATGGAAAGTATTATTGAATGTTGAATCCCTTTGGAATTACTATGATATGAATATGTGTTGTTTGATTACTTAATATATGCTACTTTGTTATTGATTTAATTTGTAAACGTACTTGTGTTACTTATTTATGATGTGATCTATGGTTGATATGTTTTACTTCATTAGAGAATATAGAATGTTGTGTTATTATATGAGTTGCGGTCTATTGATTTCTGAGTATCGTTGATATGTTGATTTCGGTGGTATCGTTATTTATTCTTTATGGATGCGAAGGGAATGCGCGTAGATATAGGCTACGTGATACAAGATGCGGCTACTATAAGGGTGAAAGAAGCTGCGCGGCTTACCTATCCCCGAGTGCGAAACCTGGTTCCGGCTTGCCCACCCATACTACTTCGGGTGAGACTTTGGCTGCTGAGCGGTCATTTCCGAAAAGGGCCGATAGTATGGGGGTTTGTTGGCCAACCTTGAAAATCTGTTGAACTGGGTCAAGAACCCTGGACATGATGATAAATGATGTCTTTGCATAAACATGATATCCTCCTTTGTGATCCTGTCCTCCCAAGCTGATGAACAACATTGCACTCCATGAAATGTTGAAGTGCACCTCGATGAGATCTCTTAATGAGACCTTATTCTCACCATGACCTTCAAAACCAATGAGGTTCAAGATCTACGTTGCCAAGTATAATTCTCTCTTTGAGTTGTGGGATGCTCATTGAGAAAGGGTCAGCAGAAAGGAGAAATGGTTTTAAATACAATATGTCTACCATTTATCATCTTATCTCATTGCTTCCTTGGTGAAGCTACCTTTAAATACTCCCAATAATAATAGGGCTTCTTCATTATCTTCGGTACTAAGTGGTGTAGATATGCATGTTAATACATATGTTGTCTCAAATCAAGGCACAATGATGATCTCGTAACTAGTCATTGTCATGGGTCCATGTCCATCCCATTTTCTGAAACTCTACCTTGACTCAAAGGGTTGAATATGGACAATAAATGACAAACAAGGATAGATTTTCATCTCCTCCTTTATCAGATCAAGGGTCCTGCAATGTTGTGATATGTTGTTGCTTCAAACCGACATTTGATCTAACCTTCGTTATGCATTGACCACGATGGCATGTCATAAGTTCCGATAAGATCTCTTGAAACAATAGGTGATGAATGTGTGTGAATACCTTAGATCGAGCGATGTGTAGAGGAAACTCTTGCCAGACAAGGGAGTTCCTCCAACGGGACAATGGTGCCTCCAGAAGCATGGTAAGAGAGATGGACTTGTGATCATACACCAATACACTAATATTTGGGAATCTACCTTCTCTTTCTCATGCATCCACAGATAATGCATGGGACTCTATGTGTTAAGAGCTCAAGACTATCTTGCAAAGTTGCGAGTGTCTCTTCTACGGATGTAAGTATACTGTGACTAGTGGTGAATGTAGTGACTTTTTGTCCGGAGTGACAATATTGACATCCTCCTTTGTTTCCTTGGGAAATTTCTCTCTTTGTAGCACATCTGTATCTTCTTCATCAAGGTATTCCTCAAATTGTAAAAACAAATGAATCTTTGGTCACATGTATGCTCATGTGACCTTTAATTTTAATCATTACCTTCATCTAAAATATTAAGTGCTACAATTTGAATGACCTCTTCTTGATAGGATGTGGCATGAAAAATGTATCTAACTCTTCACTCCAAACCTTAATAGTGATGAGGAAGGTCCATCGAATGTAGGAAAATAAGTCTATTGTCTCTTTCTTCTATTGCTGTTATATGATATTCTTTCTTCTTTCAGGTTCGAAGAATTCTTGGAGAGTTAGACTCTCTTTGAAAGCTCTAGGCTTGTTCATTGTACTCTTGAGGAATCTGGTAGAGTCTCATGAGTCTCGGGTTCTCTTCTTTCTTAATTTCTATACCTCCACCATTACTAAATAAGAAGTGGCATAGTAGATCTATGAGGGAGATCTATGATTCTCTAGTCTTATTTGTTTATAAGGGGGTAGCAGACCTTCCTCATGATGTACTTCTTAGGTCTTCTTTTTTTTCCTTCTTCATTTATTTGACTTTATTTAGATAGATATTGCTTGGATCTAAAGAAAGGAGTGGCGAGGCTCTCCTCCTTCATAATAGATCTCATATCTGCTTTATTTCTTTTGATGCAAAGATGGAAGTGACCACAATTTTGGCAAAGATCATGCTGCGAAACCAATGTAATATCCGAAGAGAGAATCGATGTGTGAAACCATGTAAATTACTGACTAAGTAAACGATAAATTTAAAGACAACATCATAATATACGGAAGAGAAGTTGAACCCATTTTACTATATGGAGAGGTTCCATTAGAAAATTAAATATTACAAAGCAATGCAACACATAAAATATCAGAAAAATACAAGCACACAAAAACACATAAAAACCGAGGAGAGACCTGAGATATACATGGTTCACCCGATTTTGGGCTACATCCACCCCAAACGACCCGGTCCTTCCCTTTCTATTATCGTGAAAAATGAAAGAGACAAAACCTACAACGAGATCCCGCCTTAATATCATACATTCCTCTCTCACGGTCTCCCTATGTGTTTCCCGCTCGGAGAATACACATATAATGCGCAGCCATGATACGATACCCTCATAAAAGAGGGTTGCCTTAAGGAAAAAAACCTAAACTAAACATAACTTTGCCGTCGGATCATCGCGCAATGAATGGCCCGATTGACTAGAAATTACTATACGGGGACGGGTCGGCCCCCGGGACCCCTCGCGGGGTCGGGGGCCCGGACCGCCGGGGGGGGGGCTGAGTCCCCGCTCCCCGTGTGCGAGGGTGTACAATTTTCTTGGGGTATACTTCCGGCTAAACAGATCTCTCCGTTTGGAAGAAAAATCGAACCACACCCAGAAGCAATCTCCCACTTGGGCAGTTGTAGAAACTCCACCGCTACTTCATTTGGACGATGACTCCTCTTTGGACTTTGGTTGTTTCCTCATCTTCATCATCATCCTTGAAGACCCAATTGAATTTGAGCATTTGTTCTCCCTGGTTACAACTTTTGTTAGCATATCTGTGAGTTGGCTAGTGTGTATCTTTCACGACACCAACTCTCCATGATAGAATAAATAGTATAGAAGTAGCAAAATTGCGAGATGTATGTGTTTAGTCTGGAATGAAATGTTGATTATCTTTGCAAGATGAATGGCACTTTGGCTATCAGTGTATAACGTGCCCATATCATGCTTCTTACCAAATTCACCCATAAGCCTTTGTAACAAAATCATTTCTTTACTAGCCTCTGTAGTAGCAACATACTCTGCTTCTGTTGTTGAAAGTGCAACAAAACTTTGAATTTTTGAAACCCAACTGACAGTTGTTCCACCTACAGTAAATACATATCCTGTAGTGCTCCTCCTGTTATCTCTGTCACCTGCCATATCTGCATCAACATATCCCTATAGAGCAATGTTTGAACCACCAAAGCATAATGCTTGATTTGTGGTACCTCTCAAATATCTGAGAATCCATTTTACTGCCATCCAATGTTCTTTTCCTGGATTGTTCATATACCTGCTTACAACTCCCACTGCATGTGCAATATCAGGCCTTGTGCGGACCATTGCATACATTAAACTTCCAACTGCTGATGCATATGGAACTTTAGACATATAATCCATGTCTTCTTGGGTCTTTGGGCACATCTCCTTACTAAGTTTGAAATGGATAGCAAAAGGTGTACTAACTGGTTTTGCATTCTGCATATTAAATCTTTTCAACACCTTTTCTATGTACTCATTCTGAGATAGTGTTAATTTGCGATTTTTCCTGTCTCTAGTTATCCTCATACCAAGGATTTGTTTTGCAGCTCCCAAATCCTTCATTACAAATGAATTTGCCAATTTTCTTTTGAGCACATTTATTTCCTACATGTTAGATCCTGCAACAAGCATGTCATCTACATACAATAACAATATAATATAGCTGCCATCATTTTGTCTTTTTAGATAAACACAATGATCAGAGTGACATCTAGTATAACCTTGTTCAGACATGAACTTGTCAAATTTTAGATACCACTGCCTTGGAGCCTGTTTTAAACCATAAAAGCTCTTCTTTAACCTACACACCAATTTTTCTTTCCCTTTTACCTCATATCCTTCTGGTTGCTGCATGTATATCTCTTCCTCCAAATCTCCATGGAGAAATGTTGTCTTTACATCTAATTGTTCAAGATGTAAATCTTCCGCTGCTACAAGACTTAAGATAGTTTTGATTGAAGTCATCTTAACAACAGGAGAAAATATTTCATCAAAATCAATACCTTTCTTCTGTTCAAACCCCTTCACCACAAGTCTAACTTTGAACTTCTGTTTTCCTCATCTTCTTCCTTGACATAAACCATTCAATGCAATGTAGTTTCATATGAGCAACCCTTAAGTCCCAAGTACAGTTATGCATTAAGAGTCATCTATATTGAAATTTTGAGATAAAATGGGCTCTCTAAAGGAAATAATAAAATAATAGCTAAACCAATAAAATAATATTTATGAATTTGCAATTCACTTTTTGCACCACAATCCATGTAACCATAGTTAAATCAATTCAAAAGTTGTACTAAAATAAAATTAATAAAAAAATTGTATTGATGTGATTATAAATAAAAATGAGGTTTTCAAGAAAAATTCATTATCATTGAACAATTAATGCTTTTGTACTTTGTACTTAAATAGCTTAAAATAAAATATAAATATAAATTTATAAATTATTAATTATATTATATGCTATTAATTAAAATTTATATTATTTAAATTGTATAATAACATGTAATTAATATACTATATAAAAATAATATAATATAATAAATGTATAGGGATATGCATTGTTTCTTTCAAGAAATATGAAATGACAATAATATATTTCTATTCAAAAAGTGTGAAATGACATTTATTATGAGTACTTTACTTTGAATTTAAAAGTACTTAGAGCACTACCATGGTTAACCATGAGTTTTTATCTACCATTGAAAATGTGACAAGTAAGTATGTTTAACTCAAGCAATCCCACTCAACCATTAGGGATGGTGTCATCCCCTAGAATGTGATTGGTTCTCATAAAGTGATTTGATTGTGCAACCATTAGGAGACCCATTTTTAGACTTAAAATTCCCCTAATCTCTTCCATGGCTAGCTCCCACTTCTTCCTGATTTCAACCTCCATTTCTTCTTCATAACATTCAAGTTCACCATAATCAATCAACAATAAATAATATAATGAGGGAAAGTATCGTTCAGGGGGTCTACTTATCCTAGTAGATCTTCTAACACCACTTTCATGTGTTTGAGGTGCATGTTTCTATTGTGGTGGTTGTTGTTGTTGTGGTTGTTGATTATTATCATTTTCAGGCACCTTTACTTTTTCAGTTATCTCATCAAGAACCACGTATTCCTTGCTTTCTTTTTCCTGTTTCTTTTCCTGCAATTGATTCTTATACAAGACCTTTTCATTGAATATTACATCTCTGCTCCTAATGATTTTGTGATTTTCATAATCATATAAGCGATAACCAAAATCATTAGCACCATATCCAATAAAGGTACATTTCTTTTATTTTGCCTCAAGCTTTGTTCTATTTTCTTTATTAATATGGACAAAGGCCTCACAACCAAAAGGTTTTAAAAAATAGTAGTTTACCTTTTTACCTGTCCATGCTTCCTCTGGAATACCACCATCCAAGGAACTTGAAGGCCCTCTGTTTATTAGATAAACAACAGTATCTACAGCATCTGCCCAAAATTGTAAAGGCAATCCTGCATGCAATCTCATGCACCTTGCACGCTCCATGATTGTTCTGTTCATCCTTTCTGACACACCATTTTCTTGCGGTGTTCTTGGAACTGTCTTCTCTCTACAAATTCCATGCTCTGAACAGTACCTATCAAACTCTTTGCTGCAATATTCACCTCCATTGTCTGATCTGAGACACTTCAACTTCTTTCCTGTCTCAATCTCAACCAAAGCTTTCCATTTCTTGAAAATATCAAATACATCAGATTTATTCTGAATACAATAAATCCATGTTTTTCTAGTTGTATCATCAATAAAAGTAACATAATAACGAGAGCCACCAAGAGATGATACCTGAGCAAGTCCCCATACATCTGTATGGACAAGCTCTATTTTTTCACTCTTCTTCTTCCCCTAGAATCTACACTAAAGCATTACCCGATGTCTCACCGAAGGTTTTCCATCGCATTTCCTCGCTAAGGATAGCACCGACAACATCATCAAACTTTAAAGTACTAGATCCAGAGACAAAGTTACTAATGGCCATTACTAAACAATTCCAACTCTCTAGCAATGAGCACAAGAATAATAGAGCTCTAACTTCATCATCAAATTTTACCCCTACAGAACTTAACTAACTGGTAACTGTATTAAAATCATTTAAATGGTCTGCAACAGATCCACCTTCCGACATCTTCATATTAAATAGTCATTTCATAATAAATACCTTGTTTTAGGCCGAGGTTTTTTCATATAATTTCACCAACGTCTGCATCAAACCCTCTGTTGTTGTTTCCTTCGAAATATTGAAGGCGAATGATGCCGCAAGGCATAGCCACACTGTTCCGAGTGCCTTTCTATCGATAATGTTTCATTCTGCGTTTGTCATGGTCGCCGGCTTCTTTAATTTTCTGCTCAATGGTAGGTACAGATCTTTCTAATACAGATAATCTTCCATCTGCATCTTCTACAGCGAGAAGTTTTGGCCATTAAATTTCTCGACCCTAAACTTAGCATCTTCCGCCATTGCTCCCACTCGAACCAAGAACCCTTCTTTCCTGTGAGTTTATCAGCCAAATATACCTTCGACTCTAATACCAGTTGTTATAAAGTTAAATATTACATAGCAATGAAACACATAAAATATGCGGAAAATACAAGCACACAAACCACATAAAAACCAGAGAGACACAGATATACATGGTTCACCCAGTTTGGGCTACGTCCACCCCAAACAGCCAGTCCTTCTTTTCTATTATCCAGCAAAAATGAAGAGACAAAACCTACAGCAGATCCACTGTAATATCCTCTGTTCTCTCTCACAGTCTCCCTATATGTTTCCCGCTCAGAGAATACACATACAATGCGCAGCCGCAATACAATACCCTCATAAAATCGAGGGGTTACCTTCTAGGGCAAAAAACCCTAAACTAAACATAACTTCTACCTTCAGATCATCTGCCTAATGAATGGCCCAGATTGAGTAGAAATTAATATACTTTTGCAAGGAAATTTTACATCTATTTTTGGCTTCGGGGGAGCTTCCCCTGAAACCCCCGCCGGGGGACCACTGGCCCCCAGACCCACTAGCTAGGGGGTCAGCCCCCCCGGGACTCCGCGGGGGGGACAAGTCCCCCCCCCCCCCCCTCGCGTGCAAGGGTGTACAATTTTCTTGGGGTATACATCCAGCTAAAACAAGGATCTCTGAATTTGGAAGAAAATCAGGCTCCACACCCAACAAATTCAGTTACAGAACGTACAAAATATGGGTAGATCTAGCCAAAGAGATGGCCTAGAATCACCCTACAAGTATGCTACAACTAGTACTGCATAACTAGTGAACTTATAGGAAGCAATATTGCGTTGTCCCTTCTGCTGCTAAAATACAGGAAACTGCTGCAAAAGGAAATACAGATCTAGCGAGCTCAGGAGCTCTGATGATGATAAGATTCAAGATCTGGCTAATGTAATGGGGACCCAAGATAACCCAGAAAGGATTTTCTAGATCTACAACTTTGGAAAATCACCCTCCTAGGGTTTGATCCTTTATCTACTGGGTTATATTGATTTGAAGCTATATCTAATCCAAAGATGGCTGAAATTTGTTCCACAAATAGATCTGAACTTTGAGGGTTGATCCCTCCTTTAGATCTACAAGCTAGGAGCTTAAGATATTGTCACCTCTTCTTCCTCCTTCAAGATATAGCAAATAAATATGAAACTGCTACAGAAATTGAATTGTACAAAAGGGAGAGGCTCTATGCCTACTGAAATATGCTACAATATACTCCATGTTGATGGAAATAGGGATGGAAAGGTGAGGGGATGATTCCTCACGGGATTACTAGCTAAAATACTAGTAACTTCCTTCCTCCTTTGGATCTGCAATGATGGATTGTGTAATCATTGATGGGACTACTTCTGATAGGAGGTCAATAAAGTTTGGCTTGATGCCATATCTGAAATGAAGCCCTAGGAATGCTGATATTTAGGCCCAAGGTGATAGGAATAAACCTACATTGTTTCTCCAGCTGAAATACTAATGAAAACCTCCACCTTCCAAGCTGATCTTCAGAAATTGTGTAATTCCTGAAGGTAGATGTTCTACAGATGATGAAAATGATAAGTGGCACCAATTCCTGATGTAGAATGAAGTATAACCCTCTTCCAATAGATCACTCAATGAAAGACGAGGGATTCCCGACCAGCCACACCTTGTGCTAAACAACACTTGCAATCTTTGCTAAACAACCCAAGAAAGCATGGAATGTCACATGACAATTCTAGATCTAAACAGACCTGGAAATATATAATCAATAGCCTGCCTTCATTGTTGCCTTCATTCCCTTTATATAGTTTATGAGCCTTCCCATGCCTTGGCCCACCTCTAAACTGCGTTGTGCATGTGGACATAATCCTCCATGTTTTACTGCATTGTCTCTCCAAGTCCTCCATCATGTCTAGATGCAATTTACACCTTCTCCATCATGTGTTTATTAATTGCACGACATCCTCCATCACTTCATTGTGAATTCTCTATGATCTTTCTTTAGATTTCTTCCATGATCTTAGTTGACTGCTTCAACCTCCATGATCTATCTCCTTAATGAGACATGACCTCCAATCCATTCACATTAGTAGTTGCTGCACTACCCCATTATGTATATATAAGCTTAATTAATCCACATTCACGCATAAAAAGTGGATATTGATTCGTCTTAAGGATTATGGGTCCCTCCACCCTTTTATTTACTTAATTCATTAAGAAAATTAAGAACTCTAATATTCCAAATATCATGTGAAAATTTGGGAATATTACAATTTTCGAGAGTCAAAAAAGAGCTGAAAGATGACTCCAATAGTGACTTTTTCATGTTTTTGCCAAGTCTGAAAAAGTATAAAATACAACTCGTTACTTCATCATCATCACATTGAGGACCTTTCGCTGCACAAGAGATGCACGTAAAACCCATTTTCCGAAATAACACGGAAAAATAATTGAAAAATATGATTTAAAACCTAATTAGGGTTCTGAAAAGTTATAAAATGCCAAAAAAGGTAAAGAATAAATTACTTTTCTCTTTTACCTCTTGTGAGAAATTTGTTACCCTTTTTCACTGTGATTTTGCAGAGCTGATAGCGTGCAATCAGGAAAGCCAATCGTGAATCCGTCTGTTCCAAGTAAGAACTCACATCCTTCCCTGCATTTTGATAGCATTTTCATTACCTGCAAACCCACTTTTGTATATCTATGGGGGGATTTTGAAAAATCTAGGGCGTGGTGGTCGGCGCGAGTATTGGGCACAAAATCGCGCTAACAAGCCTGAATTCCAAATGGGGGCATGTCAACCACAGCTACCATAATAGCTTGAAAAAATTAAACAAGTAAGCTAATTTTAACCATTAAAATGCATTGGATTTGGCTAATGACAACCATATGGATGTTTTTGTAGGTGTGAAAGGACAAAATGGTGATTGAGTGGAAAGAACGAGAACACTGTGAAGAAGATGAGGCACCCATGGGCAATGTGAGATGCATGGAAGCTCTCAGATATTGCGGGCTCAAGAAATTATTTATGGCACTATTTCTCAGAGCTCAACCGGAGCTGTTGCGGTACCTGATTAATGTCTAGGACATTGATCAGGAAAAATTTATTATTCACGACTAGGAACTTGAGATTGAGGTCTTAGATATTTAATTCATAACTAGATTGTTACGAAGGGGGTCAGTACCAATCCTAACCGATACTTGGCCCACAATGGAAAACATGAGTATGGTCATTAACATGGTGTGTCGAGGAGCACGGAAAGGAACCAAGAGTGGGAAGGTGGATATACAAACCATCCCCGATCTGGCACTAAAATTAGTGCTACACACTATCATGCGAGCTGTAGGAGTTCAGGCTCCACATGAGGCCGCAAAAACACAATTACTTATTGTCGTGGATTGTATGGCACCGACACACTACAACTAGGCAGAGGCAATAAAAATCAACATAAAACGTCAGCTGACAAAATGCAAGAATGATAAATTGAAGCAGTTCGGCTATGGGTCCATATTGGTACCTTTCATATTTGAATGGTTACCAATATTCCAATGTCATAAGGTAATAGTTCTGACACCACCAACCTAGGAGCCACGGATGGTCCATTGGGCATCTTTGATGCCAAGGTCAAGGGGTGGTCAACATATGTCCTGGAGACCAGAGTTCTTTGAGTGGCTCTGTCGAGAGCTGATTTTCATGGAGGACTGGCCCTACTCTGGCATGGATTTCACCGATGATGCAGATCTCTCGCTCCCAGAAGGAGAGTATTGGGACAAAGTACTGGGTAAAACTCATTTTTTATTTTGATGAGTATTGTAATTTTTTTATTAGTCATGTTCTGACATTAATCCATGTAATTGTAGATGTTGTCCCAGAAATACCTGCAGGCATGTCTCCAATAGCACAAAGGATTCCTCACGACTTTGATCTGGCCCCTCATGGTGAGGGAAGTGAGGAGGAGGAAATCATACGCAACTTGGATGGAATCTCCCGTGGGATCCTAGACTATACGCGATTTGATGATGTTCCTCGCGCGTACCAGAGACACACTGTAGGGGTGTAAAACCATGTTCACCACTTTGTTAGGCAGCTTGTACGGGTAGTGATGTGCTATCATGAGCATCACGCCAACTAGACACCTAGGTTTCCATTTCTGCATATTTTTTGAGAGACATGATGTCTCAGGATGTAACCAAAACACACATATTTTTTGAAGTTATTATGCACGTAGATGCAAACAGTCGATATATATATATATATATATACACACACACACACACACACACATCTACTTTCCTATATGGATCTTTTCATGCAATGATGATTTTCACAAATTACGCAAATGTCTATCTAACACAATATTAGCTATTGTATCAGTTAACACATTCATTCGTCTTGGAATATGTTAATATGTAATGTAATCAAAATTTATTTCCAGTAAACGAAAATGCAAATACAACCTTAATATATGAGGATGTCTAACATAATAATACCCATTAAGTTGAAGAACAACAAGCTGTGAGTCTAGGTTAACAATAAATATATGAATGTCGAGAGCAATGGCCTCGGTTAACAGTTCAATAATAGCACTATATTCAGCGACATTGTTTGTGGTTAGTCCTAGATAGATATCTTGAAGATCTATCAACTGACGAGTAGGATCATAAATCACCCAGGCTGCTGAAGGCAGGTTTCGAGTACTGTAGGAAGCACCATCCGCAAAACCGACATAAGGGGTAATAGACATCTGCACAATAAGAAACGATCCAAAAAGCAGGAAAACGCTCGCAAAGCACATCAAGCCAAAATGTACAAAAATGAAAAAACACCTATGTACAAAGAAACATGCACGAATGACTCATGCATAATTACTGGGGCAACGTTGTTTGGGCTGGTCCGGAAGGAGGTTATGTTTTTTCAATAAATAAGCCCCATTATGCAAAATTCGTTTAACAATGACAATGTAGGGCCCATGCCACACGGGTTGAAATTTTCCTGCCCCCAGTTTATCGTGAGCTTGGTCGTACAGGAGGACGAGGTCTCCTTCTATGAAGGAACGAGGGGAAATCGACTGGTCAAAATTACCTTTGACCCACTTTTTTACTGTGCTTAGTGACTTCGTAGGCAATTCATCAGCCCTCTCTAATGCAAAGATGCTCTCAGCCACAGCGAAGTATTCGGCAACAATTCAATAGCTAGCTTGAGAAAAGTACTATGATAAATGGAAAGGTAGAAAACCCAAACCATAGCGCTGGAATGATTGAATCCATTCGCATCCTTGCCGAGGTTCGATGGGTAGAAAGGGTTGAAAAAAACATGAGATGTACGTTTAATTTGTGCATCCCAATCACCTGACAAACTGTGGTAAAACTTTATTCAAGCTTTAACTGCATTGTTCTTTGATGGCTGTCTGTGTTGAAATAACATATTGACCAAAGACCAACTGTACTTTGATCAACTACACCTACATATAATGCCAAAAATGGAGGCTGCATGATTGGTAACAATGGCACGAGGACATAGCCTGAAAATGACATGATTGAATAGAAAGCGTATTTGTTGTCTTAACATCTAGGTCACCATTGAGCATTGCTTTCGCCCATTTGAGCAATACACGTATTCCACGACTATGATGATATAAGCCCGCCCCCCGGTCAGTGATGGTTAAACAAAAAAAAATCAATACCCCACTGCAAAAGGGACCAATGGTAATGATAGGGTGAATATGGGAAGGCGGTGTGCACATATTGAGCTGATAAATCTGGAAATCATGGAACTTATGGAGAGTAACAATGTAGTCTTTAAAGATAGTGGGCCGGAAATACCCAACACATATAATTTTCTGTGAAGTAGCATATACAGACATGTGGCCACCACACGCGCCACTGTGATAATAATTTAGGGCCTTTTTAGCCTCCTCGAGAGTCAAACACCAACAGAGAATGGAATCAACTTCGATGTGGTAGAGTGTATCTCTGACTACATGATAAGGTTGTGAGTGATGGCGAATGCATCGGCAGGCATCCTTCACCAACCCAGATCAGAAGGTAGAAGTATGAAGATATACGATGATATCATCATACCAAGGATCGAGGGTGCTAATTAGAAAAAGTGTATCATCCGGAATGCGTTCCTCGGAACCAGACAGAGTGGAATTGGAAGGGAAAGAGCAGATCAAATCAGAAAATACTAATGACTTCTTCAACTTGGCAGTAGTTGAATGCAAATTGAACTCTTGGAGGATGACAATCCACTTTGAGTACTTTCCCCCAAGAAATTGACGAGTCAATATGTAAGTCATAGGGTTGCAATTAGAAATAATAGTCACTGTACACAACAGAATATAGTGACAAAAACGCTGAATAGCTTGAACAGTAGCCAATGCCAACTTCTTGACTTGTGCATATCACGTCTCAGTATCGAGAAGGTTATGAGATAGATAGTAAATGACATGCTCGTCACCATCATCATCTTCTTGTACCAAAACCATGGCAATCATCCTAAATGCAGCAGCCAAATAGAGGGAGTAATCACGATGATAATTTGGAGGATGCAACAAAGGAGCATTGAAAAAGAAATTTCTTCAGTGCATCGACGGAATTTTGGGCGATCTCATCCAAGAGGAACGGGACGCCTTATTTCAGTAATCGTGTAAATCCTTTGGCCACTTCAGCATAATTAGGTATAAAAAGGTGTAGGAAGTTAGCTTTCCCATGTAGACTATACAACTGATGTAAGGGGGAAGGAGAGGGGAGATTAATGATAGCTTCAAATTTGCATGGATAGAAACGTATCCCGTATTTGGAAACGATAAACCCTAAGAGTCTATCAGATTCAACGCAGAAGACACACTTATGTGGATTGAGCCAGATGTTATAGCGTCGACAGTGAAGAAAAAAATGGCAGAGATGATCAGGGTGGTCCTTATGCTTAGCTGAATGAGCGAGAAGGTCATCCAGATAAGGCTCAATAATGCACTTGATATCATGGAAAGCATATGACATTTCTCATTGAAATGCAGCCCCAGCATTTTTGAGACCGAAAGGGAGCTTCTTATATGTGAAAGTACCCCAAGGACAGATAAAGGCGGTCTTGTGTTGATTGGCCGGAGAAATTTTAATGTGGTTGTACCCAGAAAACCTGTCCATAAGGGAAAATATCTCACTCCCATCACATTCATCAATGATTTGGTCAATAAAAGGAGTGGGATAATTATCCTTAGGGCAGGCATGGTTGATATCACAGTAATCAATGCAGACACGAATAGTACCTTACTTCTTATCCATAGGGATAATATTGGAAACCCATTATGTCAAGGGAATCAGATAGATAAAACCAACTTTAAGAAGTTTTTCAACTTCACCCTTAATAGCGGCCACCTTTCCAGGGTGCATAGGATGAAGGCGCTGGCGAACAAGCTTTGCAACACGATAGGTATGAGTTTCATGCACCACTATACTTGGATAGATGTCGTGAATTTCTTCATAAGACCATGTGAACACGTCGTGAAACGCGTAGAAGATACTAGTGTAGACCTCGATCTCATCGGGAGAACAGGTCACCCAAATATGGATGTTCTCCACAACCCCCAATTTGATGGATATGTCAATAGGGATTGTCTGTGTGATGTTCCCCAGGTTACCTTCCACGAAGAATTCATGTGTCAGGATGGGCATTTGAAGTAGAGGAGAAGGAACTTGAGAAGCGAATCTCTCAAGACACATAGACATGGCCCCAAGGGTGAGCATGAACGAGGAACGATGATGACTATCGTCCCAAGGAGGATCCTCAAGAGACACATTTTCCACGATGGCTTCATCGGAGGGAAATATCTCACTTAAAGGATCGAGTGAATATGAATCATTGAGCTAAGGGGATTGAGAATAAATGTCAAGAGACATACTCAAAGCAGCATGATCAGGATGTGGAGGATTCAAAGCCAAAATAAGTTCACAATAATCAATCTTGATCGGATTTAATGTTATCAAATCTCCAAATGAATTAATCTGGTCAGGTGAAGGGATGATCCACGAATTGTCAGACCTGGAGATCATGTTAACCTAAACAGTGTTGGGTGGAGGAAGAGGAAAAATACCCATGGGGGCAGGATATTTGAAGAGACTTGGCCCTACGCTCTCATAAGGCGTAGTAATTTGATCGACCTACGAAATATTTCTCTTAGCAGATGAAGAAGTGAAGAAAGGCAACTCATCAACAGTGATAATCTTTCCTTCGTGCAGAAATCACAAAACATGAAAGAGAGTGGATGGCACGCACAACATGGCATGAGTCCAACTGCGACCGAGGAGAAGATTGTAATTGAGATTGGCATCAACTACTTCAACCTCGACATTGAATTTTTTTCCTTCTAGAGTGATCGGTAAACTGGCGAGAACACTATGAGGTTTATATTCCCTTCCATCAAGTGCTTCGAGAGCATTTGGAGATGAATTGAGAGTTGGAGAACTGATATCTTTCCAGTAGGCAGATGACATGACGCACGTAGACACGCCCTTGTCCATGAACGCTCGATGGATATTTAGTTCATTAATCCCAACTTTGATGATGAGCATAAGATAGTGAGGGAGACATGGGATGAAATCTCCAAGTCGAAAGTGATAAGGCTTGAATCAACAGGATCAACCCCACCGATGGTAGATAGCAAAGCCTTCCATTGAGACAGACAATTCTGAAGTACTTATAATGCAGAAATCACTGATGGCACCTGAGCCAGATCCTCAAGAATACTGTAATGTTGAGCAGCACGGGCATTAGGATTGTAAGAAGACTTGTGGAGTACACTTTTGGAAGGTGGCTGTACAACGGGCTTAGTACTGGGCCTTTCAATCTGAAGAGGGCCAGAAGTAGGCAGAGGAGGAGGACCATCAGCGATCTCTTTTCCCGTTGCCTGATGGGGTTCAGTATAATCTTTAGACTAAGTAGCAATAGAAACAGATGCAGAACCGTTCATCATGAAAACCTAAGAGCCAAATGGGGCAGAGGACTGAGGTTTCTCTACCAACTGAGTCTGTTGTAAGGGAAATGTACTTTGTGAACAGCCAGAGTTCCTTGGGTGCCTTTGAGAAATCGACTCACTTCGGCGCATCGAGGACAGTCCTTGGTGTAGTGCTCTTAGTCAAAAATCAAGCAAGCATACTTCAGTTTACGTTGTGAACCATCATCAGAATGAGCTTTCTAAGAATCCTATTTCGGGGTATTGGATTTGGCCTTACCTTTACCCTTATTTTTACCCAGATTGGCTTGAATGACATTCATTTCCATGGTTTTACCAGAATTCAAGGTCGGCTAAGAAGCAATATCATTTGAAGGAGTAGATTTTTTCTTCCTAATATTTGGAGGAGAAGACTTCTGAGAATTCTGAGACACAAAACCGATGATATCATCGACGGATGGCATCGCGGGTTCTTTGGAAGTTCCAGGTTTAGGAGCATCAAGCAAGAGTTCATACAACGTGTCGGACTGATAATACACAAGATCAAGGTATTGGGCATGATCAATGGCTTGTTCCTCAGTGACGCATGCCCCCATAGCAATTTCATTAGCAATCGGAGCAACGAAAGAGGTAGTAAACCAATAAGTTATAAGTTGATCAGGAATCTCAAACTTGATCAAGCGACGACGATGCCTCCATTCATGAATATGATCAGATATATGAGTATCTCGATCTTGCTTCGAGGATGTGAGGAGGTGCATCCCAGTTTCATACCGAACTAGTAACTGAAAGTGTGTGAGAAATTTCGTGGCTAAAGAATTGAAATCTTGGAAGACACCACAAGATAACTCGATGCACCACTTGGTAGCGGCAATAGTGATAGTCCATTGGAAAAGACGGAGTTAGATAGAATCGTCAACACAAGAGTTAGACGAACACCAAATATGGTTGGTCATAACATGCACTTGGGGGTCTTCTCTGGACTTGACCTCAAACTTGGGACAATCACTAGGAATTTTGGTTGGATCTAGAGGCCAATACGGGTTATGAAGGATTAGATAGTTCGTCAACTTTGACACATCAGGTAGTTCCAACGTACCAAGAAAATGAAATTGAGGATTAAAAGGCATTGCAGGTCGCTAATAGAGACCAGTATTATCATTCCACCCAGGTTGAGAGAAATCCTACCCCCATATTTTTTGTCCCAAAGGATTCTTTCCATAGGGTTTATAAGCCTGATAGTTATTCCCATAGATGGGTTGACGACCAGGATATTGATTCTGAGCATACCACTGAGATCCTTGCTGAGAAACATATGAATTTTGTTGTAGAATGTAAGCATTGCCTTGAGGTGGATTATACACCATCTGGGATTGACCTTGAGGATAATAACTAAAACCTTGGGGTGCACTATATACTGCTTGAGATTGACCTTGAGGAGGATAAGTAGTGCCTTGAGGTTGAGTAGGTTGTCCCTGCAAAGCAAGTTGAATTGGATGCTCAGGTTGGGAAGGCTGTCCCTGCATAGCAAGTTGGCCTGAATACTGAGGGCCACCAAGTTTCCCTTGTGGAAGAGGTTGGCCCGATGGTTGATATGGGCCAGGTTTCCCCTAAAAACCAAGTTGACTTGGCACAAGACCGTACGGTTTTCGTTATTGTACAAAATTTTGGCCTTGCTAAACGTAAGGTTGATGTTGTTGCAGAAACGGTTGTCCCTGTGGTGGATAGATTCTCCCCCTAGGACTATAAGATGGTCCCTGATGAAATTGAGGGTGACCAGAAGGACCATAGGGTTCTCCTTGTTGGGCTAAAGGTTTTCCCTATAAGGGTTGTCCTTGCAGACCATAAGGTTGTCCCTGTGACCCAGATGGTTGTCCCTATTGGACCGAAGGTTGTCCCTGAAAGGGTTGTCCTTATAGGCCTGAAGGTTGCCCTGGATGTTAAACAAGTTAAAATTTTCCGGCCCCTAGCTTATCATGAGCATGGTCTTACAGGAGGATGAGGTCTCCTTCAATGAAGGAACGAGGGGAAATCAACTGGTCAAAATGAGCTTTCACCCGCTTTTTCTGTGAATCTATGACCAGAGCAGCAAAGCGGTGAGTTTCATCAACCCTCTCTAAATATAGAACACGTTCTTCTTCTAGCGAAGTATTTGGTAGCAATTCAATAGCTAGCTTGAGCAAAGGTATTTCCCATTCAATCAGAAGGGTAGCTTCTAGACCATAGACAAGATGGAATGGAGTGAATCTGGTCGCATCCTTCATTGAGGTTTGGTAAGCCTAGAGAGATGAAAACAACATGAGATTCCATTTTTACTTGTGCATCCCAATCGTACGTTGAAGCATAGTGACGAGAACTTTATTCACGGCTTAAACCTGGCCATTGGCCTAAGGGTAAGTACGACATTGAGCTATCGTGATGCAGACCCAACTTAGAAGTAAACTCTGCCACCATGTAATGCTGAAAATCGGAACCATGATTGGTAACAATGGCCTGAGGGAGGCCAAACCTAGAAATGACATGATTGAATAGAAATTGTGTTGTTGTCGTTACCGAGTTCCTCCTTCCCAGGGCTCGTAAAATCTACTAGGATGGATTTGTCTGAAGGAAAAACCTACATGACAAGCATATGCTATCCCCTTCAAGCTTGTTTTCCAAAAATAATTGGGGTACTCGCCAGCAATGGTGGAGGAAAATGGAACCATTTCTCAGTCGTGTCGGCAGTATGTCACTATTCAACATGACACTCATCTGCATTCGTGTCGGGTTGGGGACATCTCATTTCTTCATTTTTGGCTCCATGGGTTTGGGTAATGTCTTTTGACCTCTCATCTTCTCTTTATCGCATCATCATGACCTCAGATCCCTTGATGTCAAATACTGCCAAATCCAGAGTCGTCTCACTGATAGGTTAAAGATAAGTTTTCCATTTTCAGTTTTCGACCTTCCTCTAATCATATTTTTGCTCCTAATTCACTATCATCATTTCCTCTGTCTCGTGTTGATGATGTGGAAACCACTATGGCCCACCTTTGACCGGGTCACTTCTTTTCGAATTCAGCTCATTATCCAAGAAGTTGATTTAGAGACCCCTTTCGGTACCTTGGAGCTTGCATGCCTAAATGGCAATTTCTTCGCATTCGACAAGAGGTCCAAATCATTGGCCTTTGATCGAGTGATTCTGAAGATGTTTGATGCTAGATCATTGTTCACATTCCATGGATTGTACTAGTTGTACCTTGAGAACCATTGTCATTATTAGTGGTTTCTCTCATGCCTGTTAACAACTTTCATCATTGGCGGGCAATCAGGTGACTTTCTTTCATGTTCGACTTCATCTCACATATTTGCATGCTTGAATTTGTACTTGTTTGGGTCGAGATGGAGTGCAAGTCCCTGGATTTTGTATAATGGAATCCAGCTTGCGAGATTATTTTGGTTGATCATGACAATATGCATGACTCTTTTGATTGGATGGATGGGACCATGCCTGAGTCTATTTGTTGATCCTTACTGCTGGATGGTTGTGTCCATAACTCGGATCTCAGTTTTATATGTACTCTATTATGGATGGCTGCGCCCATGCCACATGTTCATGTTTCAGAGATATCAGTTGTATTTGTACTTGTAGGTCTTCCGACGACGGTGTTTGGTTTGAACACATTCTCGTAAAGCATTTCCCTCCTCCCTCTCTCTTGAACCTCATGCTTTAGGGGGCATTTGTTACACAGCATTTTGTCACCATCCCTGCAATCCCCATCCCACACATTGGAGGACCATTTCTGTGACTTATATGTAGTTTCATGCCTTGCAAAAAGTGTCATTGCATCCCTTGACATGAGAAGAACATTTCCTCTGTTGACTATTCCTAGAACGGACCATAAAAAACACATGATTTTGGGTCGGCGTTGGTAGGAAATTATGGATTCACACCAATAAGGGAATTTAGCACTGGGCCTCCCGCCTATTGGCACTCTGTGTCAGTCGACTACCTACGCTGAGCTGTTTTTGGAAATTTTTTTAAATATAGAAGTGAAGTTTCCATTTCCAACCACTTCGTGAGCGAGTCAGCATGCATTGTTCAATTGAATAACATCGAGCACCTTCCTTTCGCTTCTTGTTTCCTACATTTGGGGCAACCTCCCAAAGGATAAGGCCTCCCTTCCACCATATGAGGGATCCCAACCTCCTCCTCCCCTTCTATAAATACATCTCTCTCACATAGATGCAACTAGCTGAAATGATTGAATAGATGAAAATGGTTGAATAGCTTAAACAGTCTAAATAAGCTGGTGTGAGATTGAGCAGAGAGAGACCCCTTGTCGAGAGAGAGTCTAGGTTGATTGCCTTGCCACTTCCAATCCCCCTACGAATTCTCGAGACGCGTTGGACTGAACCCGTTGAAGGAGGATACGACGTCAAGGCTCATTTGGTTTTAATCTCTTTCTTTCTCTCAATTAATATATGACTGATGTTTTGGTTCCCGTTTTGTGTTGATGTGATTAATATTACATAATATGTTTAATTATCCTTGACCAATTAGATAGTTAATAATGCAAATATTATTTCATATGCTACTTTTTTCCTTTGATCCTTATGCAGGCACCTGAGTACAACTACTGAAGGATCGCGACGTGTTGGGATGAAGATCAAGAGACTGCTGCCACAGCTACGACAACTACGTTGGATTAAAGGTAGGATATCTATCCTGACTCATTTCATTCATTAACTAGGAATCGACGCATTAGCATGTCCTTTTGATGCTAGACCCACTCTAGGGCTAGAGGTATTGCCTCTGTCCGTAGAGGGGATTTACCTACACAAGCTCCTTAAAAAATGAAACAATCTCTTTGGAGAAAAGTTCCTTGTCTTGTGTCAAGCTCCTTAAAAAGTGAAACAAGGTTTTCAGAGCACGGTTAATTTTCTTATGTCAAGCTCTTTAAAAATGGAACAAGCTCTTATGAGGATAGTTATTTTACTATGTCAACCTCATTTGAAAAAGAATTAGCTCTTGTGAGGATAGTTATTTTATTATGTCAACCTCATTAAAAAAAGAAACAGGTTCCCTTTTCAATTCAATTCTTTGATTCGATCTCGTAAGATCCCAGCCGAGTCTTTCCCTTGATCTCGTAATTAAACCTTCATTCCATCCACCTATTAGTAAATAGCAGTCTACTCTTGTGAATGAACTGAAGCTTGGGGGGCATGTACCTCGAATTGAGTCACCATGTTGGGGGCATGAAAATCTTGTCAAGCATAGTTTATCTTTGTTTCAAGCTTGTGTAAAAATGAAACCAACTTCAACTAGAGTTTCATGATTTCAAGCTTGTGTAAAAAATAAACCATTCTTATTTTACCTCTCGTGATTTCCATTTTATCAACCTATTTTTCCAGATGAGCCTTGGTTTTCTCATTCCATTTTCACCATCTTCTTGGCCAATCATACGCCTTCACTTGATTTTTTTACCCTTTCCTGAGGAATCGATGCAATGAGTGGTATTTTTAGCCAGCCTCTTAAACTTTAATTTTTCTTAATAGTTCCGCTATCACCGGAACTAGTTGCTACCCTTAATACCACTCATTCCTCCAGGAGGAGTCATCTTTCAGCTCTTTTATGACTCTCAAAAATTGAAAATATTGCCAATACTCTTGTCATTTTGAAATTGTTAAAGGCTACGAAACGAGATCTACCCAGTATATGTTTACCCTTTTTCGGGTTGTGATAGATTATTTACAAAAAATGAATACCTTAGCCTATCGCGACTAAGAGGTTCTCTCATACATATTTTTCTATCTTTTCAGATCTGTGAGACTACCTACGAAAAGGGACTACTGGATTTTTCTTTTCCACTTATTTTCAAACTATCTAAACATGAAAAGAAGTTGATTTCTTCCTTTCTCAGACTCCTTAAACCTAAATGACATCGGAAACCATCACTATGACATTACCGAGTTCCTCCTTCCTAGGGCTCGTAAAATGTGCTAGGATGGATTGTTTGAAGGACAAACTTACATGAGAAGCTTATGTTATCCCTTTCAAGCTTGTTTTCCAAAAATAATTGGGGTACTCGCCAGCAATGGTGGGGGAAAATGGAACTATTTCTCAGTCGTGTCAGCAGTATGTCGCTCTTGAACATGACACTCATCTGCATTCATGTCAGGTTGGAAACATCTCGTTTCGTAATTTTTTCCTTCATGGGTTTGGGTAATCTATTTTGACTTCTCATATTCTCTTTGCCACATCATCATGACCTCAGATCCCTTGATGTCAAGTACTGCCAAATTCTGGAGTCGTGTCATCGATATGTTCAAGAGAATTTTCCTTTTGCAGTTTTCAACCTCTGACCCTACATTTGGTCCTGATTCACTATCATCACATTTACTCTGTCTCGTGTCGATGATGTGGGAAAAATTATGGCCCACCTTTGACCGAGTCACTTCCTGTCGACTTCAGCTCATTATCCAAGAATTTGACTTAGAGACTCCCTTCCGGTACCTTGGAGCTTGCATGCCTCAATGGAAAGTTCTTCGCATTCGACAACAGGTCCTCATCATTTTCCTACAATCGAGTGATTCTATAGGTGTTTGATGCTAGATCACTGTTCACATTCCATGGATTGTACTAGTTGTGCCTTGAGAGCCATTGTCATTATTGGTGGTTTCTCTCGTTCCTGTTAACAACTTTCATCATTGGTTGGTAATCAGGTGACTTTCTTGCATGTTCGACTTCAACTCACATATTCGCATGCTTTAATTTGTACTTGTTCGGGTCAAGATGGAGCATAAGACCCTGGATTTTTTTTGATGAAATCCAAACTACGAGATTGTTTTGGTTTACCATGACTATATGCATGATTATTTTGATTGGATGGTTACGACCATACCTGAGTCTATTTGTTGATCCTTACTACTGGATGGCTATGTTCATACCTCAGATCTCGGTTTTATATATGCTCTATTATGGATGGTTGTGCCCATGCCACATGTTCATGTATTAGAGATATGAGTTGTATTTGTACTTGCAGGTCCTCCAACCGTGGTGTTTGGTTTGAACACATTCTCATAAAGCAGTTCATTCCTCCCTCTCTCTCAGACCTCATGCTTTAGGGGGCATCTGTTACACAAAATTTTGTTACCATCCCTGCAATCCCCATCTCGCACATTGGAGGACCATTTTTGTGACTTATATGTAGTGTCATGCCTTGCAAAAAGTATCATTGCTACCCTTTCCATGAGAATAACATTTTCTTTGTTAACTATTCCTGGAGACCATAAAAAACACATGATTTTGGGTCGGTGCTGATAGGCAGTTATGGCCTCATGCCAATAAGGGAAATTAGCAGTCGGCCCTGAGCCCATTGACGCTCTCCCTCAATGGACTACCCGCACCAAGTTTTTTTAGGAATTTTTTTTAAATATAGAAGCAAAGTTTCCATTGCAAACCACTTCATGAGTGAGTCCGCATGGGTTGCTTGACTAAATAACATCGAGCACCTTCCTTTGGCTTATTTTTTCCTACATTTGGGGCAACCTCCCAAAGGATAAGGCCTCCATTCCACCATATGAGGGATCCCAACCTCCTCCTCCCCTTCTATAAATACATCTCTCTCACATAGATGCAGCTAGCTGAAATGGTTGAAGAGCGGAACTTTTTTACAATAGCTCAAACGTTATGAATAAGCTGGTGTGATATAGAGCAGAGATGCACCCCTTGTCGAGAGAGAGACTAGGCGGATTGCCTTGCCACATCTAATTCCCAGATGAATGATTGAGACACGTCGAACTGAACCCGCTAAAGGAGGTTGTGACATCAAGGCTCATTTGGTTGTAATCTCTTTCTTTCTCTCAATCAAATACATGACTAATGTTTTGGTTCATGTATTGTGTCTATGTGATTAATATTACACAATACGTTTAATTCTCCTTGAAAAATTAGATAGTTATGAATGAAAATATTGTCTCGTATGTTGCTTTTGTTCTCTGATCCTTGTGCAGGCATCTGAGTACCACTGTTGAAGGAACGCGATGTGTTGGGACAAAGATCAGGATACTGCTGCCATAGCTACGACAACTGCGTTGGATCAATGATAGGATATCTATCCTAACTCATTCCATTCATTAACTAGGAATTGATGCATTAGCATGTCCTCTTGCTGCTAGACCCATCCTGGGGCTAGAGGTATCGCCTCTATCCGCAGAGGGGATCTACCTACACAAAAAAATGTAACAAAAATGAAAAAATACCTATGTACAAATACATGCAAAAATGACTCATGCATATTACTTTTTAAGATACAACCCATTTTTGGGCTGATCCATAGGATGACCTTCATATTCCATAAGCTCATAAGCCCCATTCTGCGAAATGCGTTTAACAATGTAGGGCCCATGCCACATGGGTTGAAATTTTCCTTCCCCCAGCTTCGACACCCATCTCGTAGGTCGTTGTTATGTCCGTCCCAGTCCAACCCACCGTTTGTGTGGCTTTGTCTGCACCGGTTGTTAGTATGAATCTATCATCATCAAGACCTTTTTTTGTCTGTAGTTCTATCTTTATCAATCCTATGATACCTGTTATGCCCGCCACGAGTGGATCATGGCCCCATGCTATGGAAATCCCATCTACGTGAACTTCACCTATGGTTTCTACTTCCATTCCTAGCGATTATACATTCGATGAGTATCTGTTGGCTATTCAGTAATGGTATGCTCCCTCCCCAAGTCCTCAGTAGCAGAATTCTACACCTCAGGTTTCTCAGCAGACGCAAGCTTCTGGTAATCCTCCACATCATTATGATGTATATGGTAATCCTATTTATTTGCCTATGATTGATCCCAATCAACCTGTTTACTATTCGGGGCAACCTTCGGGCCTACAAGGACAACCTTCAGTCAAATAGGGACAACACTTTGGTCCATAAGGACAACCTTATAGTCCATACAGACAACCCTTATAGGGACAACCTTCGGTCCAACAAGGAAAACGCTATGGTCTGTATAGTCAAACTCAATTTCAACAGGGACCATCTTATGGTCCTGGGGGGCAAATCTATCCACCACAGGGACAACCTTTATGAAACATCATCAACCTTACGTTCAGAAAGGCCAAAATTTTGTACAACAAGGACAACCCTATGGTCTTGCACTAGGACAACCTGGTTTTCAGGGATAACCTGGCCCATCTCAACCATCGGGCCAACCTCTTCCACAAGGGAAACTCGATGGCCCTCAGTATTCAGACCAACCTGCTCCACAAGGACAGCTTATCCGACCTTAGCATCCGGTTCAACCTGCTCCGCAGGGACAACCTGCTCAACCTCAAGGCGCTACTTACCCTCCTCAAGGTCAATCTCAAGTAGTATATAGTGCACCCCAAGGTTTCACTTATTATCCTTAAGGTCAATCCCAAATGGTGTATAATCCACCTCAAGGCAGTGCTTAAATTCCGCAACAAAATTTATATGTTTCCCAACAAGGACCTCAGTGGTATGCTCAGAATCAATATCCTAGTCCTCAACCCATGTCTTCTTGAACTTGTAAAATGTTTCATATTTGTATTTGATGAAATACACCCAAATTTTCCTACTAAAATCATCAATAAATGTAATAAAATAGAAATTTCCACCTACTTATTGTGCATTCATAGGAACGCACAAATATATATGCAACAACTCTAGTTGTTATTTGGCTCTATAAGAGGTTGATGAAAAAATTTCTTTCGTATGTTTACCGATTATAAAATTTGTACAAAAAGAGATATGATCAAACAAAGTAGGAAAACCTTTCACCAAAGGATATCTTTGCAACAGACTCATAATTTTAATAGGTAAATGACCATTTCACAAATTCCACAAGTCAATGGCATTTTCTGTTCAAACATTATGTGCATACAAATTCTCACTTCTCATTTTTATCTAATACAACATGTTATTTCTCATAGGAATCTTAGCAAAAAGATATTTATGTTGATCATAAATTGTGCAAGCAGTGTTGTGAAAGCTAAAATTATAACCATGTGCATCTAACTGACCAAAAATCAAAAAATTATGCTTGAAATTGGGTACATAGTAAACATTATATATTGTGTTTGGTTAAGAAAGGCACAACACCCTTCCTGAAGCTTTCATCACCTAAAGAAATAGAGGAACTGAAATATGTATCAAGATATGAAAACAAATCACTATGACCAGTCATATGATTACAACATCTACTATCTACCAACAAAATATCCTTCTTAGGTACTTGGACAGTCAATTGGCATGCCAAAAATAAAGCATCGGATGTTTCAACTCAATGTTTGTGACATTGTCTTTTTTTTTACTAAAAGAAAATTGTAATTTTTGGCATTTAGACTTATAATAGCCATATTTTTTACAATAGTGACATTGAATTTTTTATTTATCTATCCACCTACGACTATGATCAGTTTGAGACTGCCCTTAATATGTTTGAGTTACCTATGATCTATCACCATTTATTTGAGACTATCCTCTTCCTTTTCCTTTCTTGCCACGAAAACCTCTGACTCTACCTCTATCCATAGAAACTTTATATTTGAAAGCATGCTCTAAATTACTGACATCTAAATTAATTCTTTCTTCATGAGTTGATAAAGAACCTATTAATTCTTCCATAGGAAATTTTTTTAATTCTTTCGACTCAAAGACAGTAACTATCATGTCAAATTTTTTGGGAAAACTTCTAATAATATTTTCAAGAATTCTTTGATCTTCTAATTCTTCACCATTCATCTGAAGCTTATTAAAAACACCCATAACTTTAGTCATGAACTGATCAATTATTTTTTATTTAGTCATTTTAAGTGTTTCAAATAGAGTTATGAGAGTTTATAATTTATTTGTCATTATTTTCTCATTACCTTGATAAGAAACTTTAAGTATATCCCATATTTCTTTAGCAGTTTTTTCTCTAGTGATTTTAGGAAAAAAAGGTCATCCAAAGAATTTAAAATAAGTACTTAGCTCTACCTTATTTCTGTTTAAGTTCATCAAATTGTCTTCTTTGAGCAGCATTCATAGCAGCTATAACATTTGCATCATATTATCTGAACCCTGATTCTACAGTATCCCAACAACCTAAACCTTTTAAACATGCTTGCATTTTAAGACTCCAAAAATAATAATTATTTCCCGTAAATAATTATGTAGGGATGGCAAACTGACTTTTTGAAATCATGTTTAAAGCAATCAAAAATCTGACTCAAAACAACACCTTTTAAAAAAATTCAAAAATAAATAATAGGGCACTCTCTTTTCCCCTCTACAAGAAGGAGAAAAACACGGGACGATAATAAGTTTTACAAAGGTAGAACAAATCCCAATTTACTAATGAGATTACATCACATGCATTGGCGTGGATTTCTGAAGTCATGCAATATTCTGAGGGAAACCGAAAAACAATGGTTTTAGTGATTCTACAATGACCGTTAAAGCCATACACTTACCATGTTGTAACTTAGCAACAACTTTGAAAAATCAAAATGATGCTCTTCAAAAATAAATTTGACGTTTTCAAAACAAACTCGCCTCTCTTTCTTGCCCAATGTTTGATCTTGAAGTAAAATGTGGTAAATTAGAGAGCATTAATGAGAAAATATTTTGTGACAAAGTATTGACCTACCTTCTATAGGATGCACTCTTTAAAAGGTGAGTATATACACGAACAGGATGGTAGGACTCTTTTCTCTCCGACGATGGAGGCAAAGCTACTTAACCAGCAGCAACAGCAAACTAAAACGTAGCGCCTCGTCCTCTTCACACACACAGATATGACATCATTCACGGAGAAATGGGTTAAGCATAGGTTGAACGCAGATTGAACAGGTCCTTTCTCTCTTTTTTCAATGAGCGACGTGCGGAGATAGGGCTCCAGGACTCAGCAAAACAAACACCAATCAAATGCCTCCTCATGAAGGTCCAGCATCGTCCATATTTCAACACAAAAAAACCAACAAATGGATTAAATAGATGCTCCTCTTCTATGATACCATGAGAAATTATGTGCGTGTGTGTGTGTGTGTGTGTGTGAGAGAGAGAGAGAGAGAGAAGAGTATACTAAAATGATGAGAGCAACCACACACACCAAAAATGTTTCATTGTGGAGATGTATATATACATTTAATTGACAGTTATAACTATAAGTTGTTCAACTAACTTCTAACTAATTCTTTAGAAACTAATTCTTAACTCATGATTAATCTTTAACAAAACAAAGGGGTCACATACACCAAGTTGATGTCTAGCTTGATGGTGACCTTGCAATCAAACAAACAAAAAAGACAGAGTAATAGTGGAATTTAATAAAATATAAAAAATATTTTAAAAACAAAATCATTACAATAGTTAGAGTGAAAAATAAAACATATCAAATTTATAATTTAATTTTTGTCTGGTGAATACTTTAGTTGTGGCCAATGAAGGGAAATTTTTCCTATTATCATTTTTAGGAGACAATGTCGACTATTAAAAAATATAACTTGATAACATATTTATAATTATATAAAGAAATTCAATAATCCTAGAAAATTTTAGAGCATGCATACTGTGTGGATTATAGAGTTCAAAAAGTTTGGGCCAAATTTTAAACAAAATCCACCGAGAAAATATACCAAAAAAATTCAAAACCATCATCGGGTTAGAGTATGCTCTCCAAACCAGATTGAAGAAATTTTTCCTTTAAGTTGAGATGGTTTGAAAAAGGTGTATGTAATTTGAGAATGAAGTGGGAAGTAAATGTGATGTAAAGAACACAATCTACCATTCTATCCTGACACATCTCTTTCCCCCAATGGTAAATTGTAGTCTACATGGCCTATTCCCAAAAGCAAGATTCTGATTCGCCGAAGCGCCGACTCCCAGCCCGTTACTACCATGGGTTCCATGGACTTCGTTCCTTCCATCAGTGCATTTATCGTGGCCTCCCTTGTGTTCTTGGCCTACATGGTCTTATGAGAGCATTATTGTTGGGTTCGTGTAGGATGCACTGCCATTTACAAGTTTGATGGCTCTATTCATAGAACCAAAAAAATTAATATAGTTAACAACCCAAAAAAAACTTAAAAAATATAATTTGGTAAAATCATTGAAGAGATAGGAAAGATACTAACCAGTATTCAGGAGAAACTTCTACACCTTAATCATTGAAAGGTTATGCACCAAGTGGAATAAACTCCCAAACCATATTTTATTTCAAAAATTAGGCGTGAAATATTTGGCAAAATATATAATTTGAAATCCTATGACATTCAATACATATGTGGGGCTTGTCTTTTCCACCAGTTGGGTTCACATCCGGGACTCAAAGCTACAAAGCCATAGGAAAATGGGGAGAGTCGTGAAAGTGTTCGAACTTGGAGGCGATAAAACCCATGATATGTATGACCATTATATGTTGATAAGAATGCAAGTCAATGATTGGTTTACTACATGTCCGGTAAGAATTGTCACCAACATAATACGACAAAATATAATTGGCCTCTCATAGGCCATAAATGTACGTGTTTGTATGTGCCCATCGTTAAGTAACTAACCTACCAAAATTCAACTGTGGAAATTTACAACCTCATGCATTTAAGGCACATTAGCACACGGTGATAAATAACTGGCGTGTCCATGGACCATAAATGCATGGGGTTGTATATGTTCACTGTCAAATAACTTGCCTACCAAAATCTAACGATGAACATAACAACCCGTGCATTTAAAGCCCATTCGAAAACCCGTTATTTTCAACCACATAATACCATCATATGTACCAATTCACACTACATCACCCTATCATTCTATAGTATAGGATCACCGTAATAATAAATGAATTCCATACACATTCAACCAACATATAATATGCACAACACATGTTTTCTAACATATTTAGGCTGATAGTCCCTCCTTTGAATCAGTTCACCTCTAAATTTGGTATACCCTTTTCATTGTAATTTTGTTAAAATTTAATCTTATTTTATTATAATTTAGTTCTAGAGAGTAAGTTAGAAGAATAATTATGCTAGTTATAACTATCAAATAATTATATATCTAGACCCATCCTCAATGAAACAGTGATGTGGTGTATTCTCATCGAAAATTCGATGTTTTTCTTCTCTCTCTATTTTCATAAATTTGTCATGGTATCAGAGCATTGGGGTTCTTCTTGGGTGAACTGTTGAGATTTTCTTCCACCCTAGTTCCTGCTAAGTTTGGTTGTAAATTTTAGAACCGCTGCCCCTCAGTTCCTATTTTTTGTTGTTGGAAACAATCATTTTCCTTTCCACCGTGTGTTGACAATGGTTGTCCCCAAAGGAGGTTAAGGAGTTCTGCTATAGCAGGAGTTCATCCGCCATTAAAGCGGCTGGAGACAACCAAATTCCGAGCAGCTGAAGCAATATTTGTTGAAATATTTTGCATTGAAACCAACTCTTTCCATATTGGCAACGTGTTGCCAAACCTTCGCATCATTTGATCAAAAATTCCAGTCCTGACTTCTTAGAGCAGTGGGACCGAGCAATAAATCTGAGAAATATATTTGTTACATGTGATGTTAACGAGAATATTCTCTTACGCTAAAATTAGAGTTGTTTTAACGGTTAATTTCATTCCAACATTTGCAAAAGCTATTACATTTTTAGCACCATCGCCATCAATTCATCCTAAACTGTCATAATTCATATATTTTTCTGCATCATTATCTGCCATCACTACAGTGTTGAACCAAAATGTGTTTATCAATCATTCTCGAGGAATGGCCATCGGTTAATAGCAATATCCATTGAAGAATATGTATTGGAGACTTGAGATACATGTATCGTGAGAAGGGCTATCTTCTCCACAATCTGTTTCCCTTTTTTTCTTGTGTCTTCTGCAATGACCATTCTTGAAAGATGTTGATATTAAAAAGAGAGAAAACAATATATATTTTACACACCCTAATCGAAAGTCTGTTTGTCCTATTTATTTTGAAGTGTTTAAAAGGTGTTGTTTTTAGATTTTTGATTGCTTCAAACATGGCTTCGACGAGTTATTATGCAATTCCTACGCCACTATTTAGTGGGAATAATTATGATTTTTGGAGTCTTAAAATGCAAGCATGCTTGCAAGGTTTAGGTTGTTGGGAAACTGTACAATTGGGGTTCACAGAACCTTATGCAAATGTAATTGTTGCTATGGGTGTTGCTCAAAGAAGACAATTTGATGAACTTTAAAAAAAAAAATGGTTGAGCTAAGGCTTTCATTTGAAATTATTTATATGACTCTGTTTTTCCTAAAATCACTGTTATTAAGACTGCTAAATAAATATGGGATATACTTAAGTTTTCTTATCAATATAATGACAAAGTAAAGATGGTAAAATTACAAACTCCCAGAACACAATTTGAAACACTTAAAATGACTAAATCCTAAATAGTTGATAAGTTTATGTCTAAAGTTATGGGTGTTGTTAATCAGCGTCGGATGAATGGTGAAGACCTAGAAGATAAAATATTGTTGAGAAAGTTCTTATATGTTTTCCCAAAAAAATTGACATGATAGTTACTGTTTTTGAGTCGAGAGAATTAACAAAATTGTCTGTGGAAGAATTAACTGGTTCTTTATTGGCTCACGAAGCAACAATTAATTTATATGTCAGTACTTTAGAGCACAATTTCAAATCTAAAGCTTCAATGGATAGAGGTAGAGGAAGAGGTTTTCATCATAGGAAAGGAAAAGGAAGAGGGCAGTCTCAATCTGATGATAGATCACAGGTAACTCAAACACATTTAGAGTAGTCTCAAACTAATCATGGTCATAGGTGGATAGATAAATAAAAAATTCAATCTCACTATTGTAAAAAATATGGCCTCTATAAGTCTAAATGTCGAAAATTATAGTACGTTTTAAGTAAAAGCAAAGCCAATGTCACAAACACTAAATGTGAAACATCGAATGCTTTATTTCTAGCATGCCAAGTGACTTTGCAAGTACCTAATAAGGATTTTTGGTTGGTAGAAAATGGATGTAGTAATCATATGATTGTTCATAGTGATTTTTTTTCATATCTTGATACATCTTTCAGTTATGTTACTGGTTTGGGTGATGATCGTCAAGTCAAAGCTTGAGGAAAGGCTATTGTGCTTGTCTTAACCAAACAAAATGTGGTGAAGAATATCTATGATGTTTACTATGTACCCAATTTCAAGCATAATTTTTTGGTTGTTGATCAATTAGATGCACATGGTTATGATGTTAGCTTTCGAAACAATACTTCCACGATTTCTGATAAACATAAATCTCTTGTCGCAAATATTCCTTTGACAAATAATAGGTTGTATCAATTACAAATGAAAACTGATAAGTTGTATGCACATAATTTTTCAATGCCAAATGACACACACTTGTGGGATTTGCGATATGTTCATTTACCTATTAAAATTATGATTCTATTGAAAAGACAGTTTAGGGTGAAAGTTTTACCTACCTTGTATGACCATATCTCTTCTTGTAAATTTTGTGTAATGGGTAAACATAAGAGAGATAGTTTTTCATCTGCCTCTTATAGAGCCAAAGAACAACTAGAGTTAGTGCATACAGATTTGTGCGATCCTATGCAAGCACCATCAGTTGGTGGCAGTGTTTATTTTCTTACAATTATTGATGACTTTAGCAAAAATATTTGGTGCATTTCATCAAATACAAATCTGAAACATTTTCTAAGTTAAATCAGTTCAAAGCCGAAGCTGAAAAACAGAGTGGCAAGTTTATTAAAGTTCTCAGGTTTGATAAAGGAGGTGAGTATGAATCAAATCAATTCGTTGTTTTTTGTAAACAAAATGGTATTAAAAAACAGACGATAACTAGTTATACTCCACAACAGAATGGAGTAGTGGAAAGAAAGAATCAAACAATTATGAATATGCCTCGAAGTCTACTCAAAACATGAAATTTGTCTAAATATTTATGGGATGAAGTAGTTGCATGTTCTCTATATATTTTGAATAGGTCACCAACTTCCAGTGTTCAAAGACTTGTACCTAAAGAAGCATGGAGTGAACAAAAGGTAATTGTTTCACATTTTCGAGTATTTGGTTGTATTTATTTTTCTTATGTTATAGAAAAATTAAGAAAGAATATTGATGATAGAAGCGAAAATTATATCTTTATAGGGTATAGTGACCAATCTAAAACATACATATTGTTTAATTCTATAACTAAGAAGTTTGTCGTAAGTTGAGATGTGAAATTTATGGAAGACAAATCCTGGAATGAAATGGAGAACAATACTTGTCCTAATCCTTTTGTTATGTTAGACAAACATCAAGCACTCCAATATTACAGGTTGAAGACAAAACTGGTAGTAGTTCATCAAGTAGTAGCAATTCATCATCTTTAAATGGGTCTGATTATGATAATCCAAAAATGAGAAGCTTAAGTGATATTTATGCACAAGACGATGTTGATGATGTTGTAAATTTTTCATTTCTCTCATTTCAAACTACTTGTTTTGAAGAGGCTATAAAGGAAGAATAATGGGTAGATACAATGAATAATGAAATCGATGTTATTGAAAGAAATCAAACTTGAGATTTGGTTGATCTACCTGATGATAAAATTTCAATAGGTGTAAAATGGGGTTTTAAAACTTAGTTAAATGAGAGAGGTGAAGTTGATAAACACAAAGCAATATTAGTTGTCAAAGTTTTTTGACAATAGCCTGGCAAAGATTATGGTGAAACATTTGCACCTGTAGCAAGGATTGATACTATTTTATTTGTATTAGCTATTGCAGCACAAAAAAAGTGGCCAATTTACCAAATGGATGTAAAGTCTTCTTTTTTAAATTGTGTATTGAATGAATAAGTGTATGTTGATGACCCACCTCATTTCGAAATTTAAAAAAAAAAAAAAAAAACATAAGGTGTACAGGTTGAAGAAAGCATTGTATGGCTTGAAGTAAGCTCCAAGAGCTTGGTACAACCGAATAGACCATTACTTGCTAAATAATGGTTTCAGAAGGAGTGACCATGAACCCACTTTGTATATCAAAAATTATCATCAAGGTAATATGTTAATACAGTTTCTTTATGTTTATGACATAATTTATAAAGGTAACATGAAGTTAGATGAATTTAAAGCTGCAATGAAAAATAAATTTGAAATTACATATCTTGGATTAATGAGATTCTTCTTAGGTATTGAAGTGAAATAAACACATTATGGTATCATTTTGGGTCAACATATGTATGCTACTGACATTTTGAAAATTTTTAAGATGGAAAGGTGTAAACTAGTGGATATTCCTATTTAGGTTGGTACAAAGTTGAGTAAAGATTATGTGGGTATTTTTTTTAATTCGAATTTTTTTAAACAACTTGATGGTAGTATTATATATCTTACTACTACTAGACCTGATATAGCATTTGCAGCTAACTATATTTCCAGGTTTATGGAATCTCCTAAAGACTTCCATTGGAAAGGTGGAAAAGGGATATTAAGGTACATTGCAGGTACAACTACTTATGGTTTATGGTATGCAGCCTTTACAGACAATAAGCTTGTTTGTTATACAGACAATGATTATGCAGGATGTATTGATGATCGAAGAAGCACTTCTGGATATGGTTTTCTATTTCGTAGAATTTTTATTTCCCTATCATACAAAAAGCAACCCATAGTAGTGTTATCTTCAACATAGGCGAATTCAACATCATGTCAAGCAGTGTGGCTAAAGGGACTTCTCTCTGACTTCAGATATACATAAAATGAACCTATTTCAATATTTTGTGACAATACTTCCATTATTTCCTTGTCAAAGAACAATGTATTTCATCAAAAAAGAAAACATATCAACACTCGTTTTCACTTCATCCATGAACTTGTTAAGAATGGTGATATTGTTCTCAACTTTTGTGATTCCAAGGAACAGTTAGTGGATATCTTCAGCAAACTGCAAGGAAAATTTAATTTTGAATTTCAATGTCAGAAGTTAGGTGTTAAAATAATGTAGCCCTCAAGATTAAGGGGGATTGTTAAATATTAATCTTAGTTTAGAAGTTAGTTCTAGAGGGTTAGTTAGAAGAACAGTTCTGGTAGTTATAACTATGAAATCATTATATAGCTAGACCTCTCCACAATGAGATAGTGTTGTGGTGTGTTCTCATAAAAAATTCAATGTTTTTATTCTCTCTCTATTTTCATAAATTTTTTGAAATTGACACAAGTGATTACACCTGTGGAAATTTCTATGTTTAATGGTATTGCCTCATGGTCTTCAATTTCAGGAAAAATGGTGGGCATTTGTGTGCATTTGAGTTATGGGAGTGGAGCACCTGCCAAATGAGAAGCTCGTCTATGTTGTACTCATTTCCAAACATCCAAAATCCACAGATGCATGAGAACAACTCGTGTGGCTGGTAGTTCAAGGTTCCCAGACATGGATAATGTAATGATCCCAAACCAAACACAAACAAAAATTATTCACGCGACTCTATTCCTCCTCCTTTCAAGCCAAATACAACTAGAAAGGGGAGAGTCATTTTGATTCATGTTTATGATGGCAACGAAGCACGATATCTATCTACGAAATCAAAGGTGGCGACTCTCTGGATGGAGCAGGGTGTTGCTGCTATGAAAATACAGTCCATGTTTAGATGGTTTTGTGTTTGAAATTCAAAGCGCTTAGAGAAGCTGAGGATTATAAGCTAAGTGAAGTTAGAAGCTTATTAAATAGTGAGTTGTTTTACAAAATCTACAACAAAAACTTAGTTGATACATGGAAATGAGGATGAGTGCCTAAAACTTAACCATGAGATCACGTCTTTTTTGCTCAAGCTCGATGCGATTCAAGTATTTATTTTGACTTCTTTTATGGGGCATGAAACCTTGCTACAAATTTTCCATTATGTTTAACTAAATAATATTATTATTTTATATGGAGGACGTGAACTCATTTATGAGGGAGTAAAGGAGAGATGTAAATTGTTGTGTGTTTGAGCTCCAAGAGACACTCGATGCCATAATTGCAGGAAAATATTTGTAGTGGGGGAATTCAGAGTGATAATGAGCATATCCCTGAAATGGTTTCTCAATATGCCTTGTCTTGTGATAGTTTCCTATAATCACATTTTGCAAATATTTCATTGTTGCTAATGATAATGTCAATGAAGGATTTCAAGAGGTGATGATTGTGCATGGCAGATTTGTGCCTAATTCAGAAATATCTGAAAATGAAAATCCCGAGCAACATGTTTCCAAATTAAGAATGAAGATAATTATGATCAGGACAGTGAAAGAGTGAATGAATTAGCCATTTTTTATTTTGAACTAGACAATCTTGAGAAACGGGTTTACAAATTAAGAATAAGGAGAATATTGATCTCGACAATGAAAGCATGAGTGCATTAACGAGCTCTGATTTTCAACTAGACAACCCTAGACACGAGGCTACAGAAAATGAAAACACCAATAGAAGATTGAGGAAAATGGAAGGAAAGATCTCATGTCTAGAAGAAGAAAACTCAAAGCTCCTTAGGCGATTAACAATGAAAATCCTTAAATTTCAAGGAGGAAAAATAGAAGATTGAAGGAGGAAAAATATTTCAAGGAAGAATTTTTTTTCAGTAATAACAGTGAATCATTTTCTATGTAATACAATAAGATTTTAATTACGTAATCAGAAGATTGCAGTTTATGGTTCTAGTTTCTTATGATTTTTCATTTGATCATTGTTGATATAGTACTTGTAAATATAAAATAGTAACTGGTGTATGATATAAATTTATATCATGTAAATTTTAGTTTTTAAATTCTCACAACATTTTAATCTTTATTTGGATTTCTTATCTATGTTTTTGGTTTTGCAGTCGGAGATCTCAACCATTTAATCTCATGAGAACCATTTAATCTCTACAAACATGAGTGGAGTGACATGTTGCTTGATATTTCTTGGGAATTTGTTATGAAACGAGCTCCAAATATAGAATAACAGAGAGATCAACACCTTAGAAATAAGACACTTCGAGGGGGAAACCTCCTTTACATTACATAAATGAACAATTCTTGGATGATAGAAATGAAAAAACCTCCTTTATATATATAGGATTACATGGGGCCACAATATAATCCTCACCGACCTAACAATAATAATATAAGGGCACAAAAATAAAAATATGGGAGTTGTTAGCGCTCGAATCTACCTTAGGCTGAAATAAGGTAAAACTCAAGGCAACATCAAACCAAGCTTAGCCTCGTAGCTAGCCCTACGAGGACAGGAGAGGGCTCTCTCAGGGTCTATCTCGGCAAAAGGTCTTCAAAGGGGCTGAGATGAATTATAATGGATACTGATTTTAGGCTATTAAATAGATAGGAAGGTTTGATTTAAATTTTTTGGGTTTTTGTTGGAAAAATGGGAAAAACAATTTTGGGCTTGGGGATGAGGCCAGATCTTCGCAGAATTCAAATTGGGGCAAGGTAGGCAGTAGTCTTGATGCTTTTGATTATGTGTATGGATGGATCAGAATGAAACGGAGCTGAAGAGGGCAAGGGAGAACAAGGATCCTCTCCAAACTGGCGAAAACATATAAAACTAAACAAATTTAAAGGCAGAGCACTGGAATCAATGAATTCTATCTCATTTACTCATTCATTTAGTTTCAGAAGAAAAATAAGGGAATGGCATACATTAAACATTAAAGAACTTAAAAATAATTGAGAGAAAACACCATAAAAAACTGAAAGCCACAAGAATCCCAACAGGTGCTGCAAAACCTCTGATCTTTCCTTAGCAAAAAATGCAGAAAATATGTACAATAGTGTGCCAAACTTTTCCCAAGAGTCCAACCCTGAAAGTGTCTCAGAAAATACAATAAATAGAAAATTCTAACCCCTTCCCATGCCTCTAGGGGTCGAGCACATTCTTCTAGGAGAATTTTGAACCAATTCTAAACAAAGAGCTAAAATCTAGGCAGCCAAACAACTTGCCTCTATAAGCTAGGAAACTGATCCATTCACTTGATTTTCACTTTTTTGTGAATGAATCATCCAGAAAAATTAAATACATGCCAAAATTACATCATGTTTACCAAATTACATCAAGCTAAATCAAAAATTACATCAAGAGGTGAAACTAGTCACAACTGGCCGAATTCCTGAGCTGGAAGGTGAAAAATAGGCTGAATTCCTCTATGTGTCGCGCTCCAAAGCCCTATGCACCATGCTACTTTGGACCTGTTTTTGGAGCACTTCAAAAAACCCAAATTGATCTCATGATAGCTCGTTGGAAAGCCCTGGATGTCTTCTATCCAACCCAAGTGGAATTTTTCAATTTGAAGCTCATTTTCCCCTCCAAAACTTCAATCTCCCAAGAGTACTTCCTGTTGGTGCAAAAGGTGGCAGAAAGGTGATTTTCATGGTGTTTTTGGCCCTTTTGATCATCCAGAACTTAATGAAATGCTTCAGAAATTTCTGAGAATGCATAACTTACCATGAAAAATCCAAAAATATCAATTTTTCCTCCAGAAGGTGTCCCAATCATAAGCCCGCGTCGGGTGGCGCGACGCATCGGGGGAAAAAACCTGTTTTGAGACCAAAATTTTCAAAAATGACAAAAACTTCTCCAAATTTGCTGAAATTTGGACTGACTATCCCCCCTAATGCCTCATGCTCAGCCAACGAAGCCTCGGCCAAGATCCGAAGCGGATCAGGCCTCTTTCGTCGTTTCAGTGCTTTGCTCAACCTTGCCTTCAGGATCTTCATTTTAGCTTTGCAAACGTGAGTACGGGCCCAAGAGTGATTTTTAATATGATGGAGCATGTCTTTGTCTCTATTTTCCCTTGCCAACAACTTCTCCAAATGAATTTTAACATGTGTGAGGCAGGTCTCTCGTTCAACAGGTGTCATGTCACCTGGTCTCTTCCGGGCCAATGCACGGTCTTCCCAGATTTGCCGCAACTCTACAAGTGTATGTTGATCCTCTAGTTGTTTGTTCCACTGCTGTAGGTATTTTATCACCCACTATGCTCTCTACAATTTCTCTATCAAAGTACCAATCTCATCTTTCTGCTCCTGGATGACCTCCCTTAGTTTCGAGCTAGGAGAGCTCGCATCAACATCGATGAGTATAAAATCAGAGTCTCGGCCTCCTGAAGGGCCCTCATCGTGCATAGGCCCATTTCCTTTGTCCTGAACCTGTACCTGTGCTGATGTCGAAGGCGAGACCCCTTCCACACCATGTGGAGATAGTACTCACGCTGCTGATGAAGTCAACGAGACCCCTTCCACCCCGGGTGGAGATACTACTCGTCGTGTCACTGCAAATAAGGCTCTGTGGCCTCGCTGATATGTCACATACACTGGAGCACTGATATGCTCAGTATCAGGAATATCAAACTGGTGTGAAGGCTCTCCCTCATCATGAACTACCTCGGGAGGCGGCTGTGGCGCTGCAAAGAAGTCACGGGAGATGAACTCATCCCATGTGATGCCCTGCTGTGTAAGCTGATGTACCACCATGATTTTGATCAGCGCGTAATGATATATGCTATTATGCTGCTGTGCTGGGGTCTTCTTCTGTACAAGAAATGTCATCTGCTCTATGTTACGATACATGAAGTATGGAATTCTCATCAACCGCACTCTCGTGAAGTGCATCAACAACCGGATGTGATATGCATACAAGCGTGAAAAGCGCCCTTCACAACTGAAATAACGAATGATGAGTTTCATCAATGGTGCATACTCATCCTTCAGAAATCGGAATGGAAATACCCTGCTCAGCTGCCTCATATATCCAGGTCTGATATATGGCTCATAATAGGCTCTCTCCAGCTACTGCCGCTTATTCCACTCTTCCCCGATGTTTGGTATCCCAGTCGCCTCTGAAATGGTCTCTGGTGACAAAATAAAATCCACCCCAGCAAGTTTTACACAACCGTTATGAAAATTTAAGACAAATAGGCGAGCTAACTCATGATGATGCTGAGTCTGGGAAATAATCTCACAATAATGGAAACATGACTGACGCTAAAAACAATCCATTGCAAGCGGGCAAGCCTGCAATTGGGTCAAAGAAGTGGGCTCCTCCCTGACATGCCTGCCACTTTTGTGAGATTTCCTTGGCGCATTAAGCTCTTCAGATGAATCACTGTCCTGCTCATACCCCTGCTCATAAGGTGAATCTGTCTCTGACATGATGCTGAAAAGTGTTTGTCAACTGTATGCTTGGTTGGTTAGGAAATGAGAAAATTGGTGTATTTGTTTCAATGCCCAACGTGTCACACATATATATCAAGATGCTATAATAAAAACCATAGTGGGAAAAGGACTATCAAGGGAGTTTGAACATGGAGACAGCCACTGCTAGACTGTATGGGGATTTTACAAGTGAATAGGAATGAGTGTAGTGATGGGGGGGGTATTTATTAGGAACAAGAGCGAAAATGAAATGGCAACATATATATGAGTCCAATGAAATTAAGGACAAATAAATACTCCTTGCAGTGTCTGACAATTTGGCTTTGTCAATGGAGGGATGTGGGAATAAGTAATAGGGTTTGGGAACTCAAAACATGGGAAGGAAATGGTATTAGGGATATGGGATAGTGAATATGGGACTGTGGGACTGTGTTATAAGAGAAATGATAAGCAGTGAGACAATGATATGGTAATAACAGTGACAGCAATGATGGAATAGGAGGGAAGCCATGAGGCTGTGGTGTATAATAAGTAGTGACACCAATGACAGTAGATGGCAAGAGCATATATGTCAATAACATAAGATTTGAAACACCAATTTGCACGTTTTGAAAGACCTCCCTTTAAACCCTTGGAGAAATTTTGGATGTAAACATGGGGTTTAAACTTTCCACCATTCAAACACTAAACCCTTGCTTCCAAACCACAGCAGTACAATTTAAAACCATTGAACGAGCCTGGATAACTTACTTGAAGGAGCTAGCAATGAATCCAAATCGATTTCACACCAAGCAGATTTGATTTTTTTGCCTTAAGGCTCTAAGAGCCACGCGCAAACCCAATGTGCCGTGGCCTTTGGGTGCACCACGCCTGTGGAAAATTGCAAAGGAAATTCCGGCTCAATGCGCCGTGTTAATCCTGTGCGCCGCGCTCTGTTCCTATCCGTCGCGCCTCTTTCTTCACACACAGTCACGGTCCTTCAAATGCCAGTTTGCTATTCCAACTCAATTTTCGACTTTGCTATGAAGATTTATGAATTTAATTTGACACAAATGATTTATATAGCCTTGGAAAATATCTTGCAAGAGTTGGTTTTAATTTTTACCTTCTCCACAACCCATTTTGTAATGTTTTTCATTTTGGCACTTTGTCATTTATTGAAACTCTGTCTTTTGGCTTTTTCACTGAATTTCTGAGTTTGGACTGATGAAATGATTTGATTTTTTTGCAGGGATGTTGGCGTTTGGACTTCGGCAAAGACCAGAGGCTGCATTGAAATTTTTATGGCAGAAAAAATACATGATTATTACAAAAAATGAATTCGACAATTTCTTATTAAAAACAGAGTTTTGAACAAGAAATGTCCTCAAATGTGTTTGATGATAAAAATTTGAACTAAGAACCTCTTCGAAAACCATCCTCATGGCCTGCGGGCATTTATTAAACATATCGAAAGACTGAACCCTAGACTCTAAAACTAAAATACTCTTGTTGACCAAAATAATCATTTATGACCATGAATGACGTGAGTTGAACTTTGATGAATTTTGAGGAGTTTTAATTAGCCCAGCAGGTACAAGCATGAGGGAATACAAGAAGACCAAACCCTTTCGTCAGTCAATGGCATGCCCCTAGCGAAATGCAACGAAGTGAAGTGAGCGAGACACCTAAAAATGATATGCAAAAAGCGAAATGATCTCTGACGGAGGGCTGTAAGGACCGACTCTAACATTGGCTCCAATGGGGATGGTGGCTCCAAGGAGATGCCAAGAACGGCAGATCTCTGGAAGAGCTAGACAGTGCCTTCATCCATTGGGCGATGGAGTCATTATTTCAACAGATAACACAAAACCTTTGACACATTTATTGATTGAAAACTTGACTGAAACCTAACTGAAACCGACTCAACTTTAAAACTGAAATGACTGATAAAACTAACTTGAAAAACTTCAAACCAACTAACCTCCTTCTTCAGAATTATAGCCTTCACTTCGGGCCCCAAACTAAGGAAAAGAGATTAGTACACACTTGCGATGAAACAGAAGTAGAACGATATATACAATGACAAATGAAATCAGCGGAAAATACTCAGAAATGGTATCGCTTGAGCAGCCGACCATTGATCAGCCCTCCAGGACAATCATCCCCATTCATTTCCTTGAGAAGAAAGGCATTCTGACCACGATACACTGCAATATTAAAAGGACCCTTCCAAAGGTTTTCAAACTTGTCGTGCTTGCCTTTTCCTCATTCCGAGCATCCCACTTCAGGACCACCTCATCCAACTGAAACTTATCTGCTTTCGCCTTCCTGTCATAAATATTCTTAATGCGCTCCTACAACTTGAATGTATTTTGAAAGACCTCCTCCCGTGTTTGCTATAAATGAATCATCTGATTTATCCTTCGCTGCATGGGATCTTCCTCACTACCAGCTTCTTGAAGCAATTTGACTACCGGGACAGCAAGAGAAGTGGGAAACACTGTGTCTACTCCATACACCAACTCAAAGGGGGACATACCGATGGATTTTTTCTGACTTACCCTATCAGCCCAAAGTGCATTCACTAATTTCTTGTGCTAGCCTTTCTTATTGATTTCCAGCAATTTATTAATGATATTTACCAAAGACTTATTGGAAGACTCCGCCAAGCCATTTCCTTGTGGATGGTAGGCTATCGAATGTCCCAAGCTAATGTTATACTTATTGAAAAATTCAACGATCCTTTTTGACTTGAAGGCCGCTGCATTATCTGTGATTATCTTACTAGGACAACCAAAACGTGACAGAATGTTATTCTCAAGAAAAGAAATAATTACCGCATACATAGCTTGTCGGGCGGGAATTGCCTCGATCCACTTCATGAAGTAATCCGTTGTTGTCAATATCCATCTATGCTGACCTGAAGATGCCGGATCGATTTCTCCAATGAAATCCAATCCCCACTGCTGAAATGGTGCACTAACTTCAATTGGTTTAAGAGGCAAAGGCTGTAATTTCTGCTTCCCTTCGAAAATTTGACATTCGTGACAATTCTTAACAGCCTTATATACATCAGAAAATAAAGTAGGCCAACAGTATCCCGCTCTCAGAATCTTATTAGCTGTGGTTTTCCAAAATAGATGGCCCCCGCAGTCTCCTCTATGAAATTCCTCCAAAACTCTTTTGGCTTCTTCCTCTACCAAACAATTCAATAACATTCCACCAGGGTCTTTCCAATATAATGCAGAATTCAAAATACAAAACTTTGCAGCCCTCAACTTCAAGGTTCTACTCTTATTTCTAGGCATCCCGGGCGGTGGAGACAAATCTCGAAGTACATATAAAATGTCAGCATACCAAGGGGAAGAAACAAAGATATCAGATTCCTGAAATGATGTACTTTCCTCATCCTCATCAGACATAGTAGCGATCAAATTTATGTCTAAAGCATGCATATTTGTTTCAGCCATGAGCTTGGCTAATCCCTGTCCTTTGATTATCTTGGTCGGTTTAATATCCACATCATACTCTAACAATGCAGAGATCCACTTACCCCGTCTTCCTTCTGGATCTGCTTGTACCAAAAAATCTTTGACCGCAGCATTAGGAACATAAGCGATAATATGGGAATGCAGTATATACACACGAAAATCTTTCAATGCCTTCACAAGAGCTAGAGCCTGCTTCTCAATGATGTTGTATTTTAAGGCTCCATCCCTTATAATTCGACTGGAAAAAGCAATGGGCTTCTCAACTCCATCTCTTTTCTGCATTAAAACAACTGCCAAAGTGTGCTCAGAAGCAAATGAAAACAAAATGAAGTCTTGTGTGTAATCCGGGCTGATTAAAATGGGAGCTGAAGAAAGAGCTAACTTTACCAAATTGAATGATTTCACTGCCTCTTCCGTCCACTTCACTTGGCTGTCATTTTTCAGCATGTTTGTGATCTCTCTAACATGCTCAGCAAGATTTGGAATGAAACGACACAGAAAATTCATCTTACCATTAAATGACTGTATTTCTTTCTTGTTCCGGGGCTGTTCAATTTGCTGGATTGCTTCAACATGTGCAGGGTCAACACGAATGTCGTCTTTCGATATGATGTGGCCAAGAAGTTTGCCTTCATCCATGGCAAACAAGCTTTTTTTCGGATTCAGCGAAATGCCATATTTTCTGCACTTCTGAGAAACAACTTTCAAGTGATACAAATGTTCTTCATCAGAATTTGAAAACACCGTCAAATCATCAAGGTAAACAACCAAAAATACATCTTTCTCATTGGAGAAAGCCATGTCCATTGCACGCTGAAAAGTGGCACCTGCATTTTTCAAACCAAACGGCATCTTGGCATAATGAAACGTTCCCCATGGAGTGGTGAATGCGGTTTTGTCACGATCGTCCTCATGAACTAGAATTTGATTATATCTTGAATAGCCGTCAAGTAGTGACATCCTTGATGCTCCAACTACTCGCTGCAGTATATGGTCCATTTTTGGCAGCAGATAATTGTCCTTCAATGACACCTTATTCAAATTTCTAAAATCAATACTCAAACGGATCTCACCTGTATTTTTTCTCATGGGCACCAAATTGGAAATCCAATCAGAAAATATGATAGGTACAATGATTCCTAACTTATACAACCTGTTTACCTCCTTCTCAATCGATGGTACAGCTTCGGATTGATTCTCCTCAACTTCTGACGGAAAGGCTTCTGATTTGGTTTAATAGGGATAGTATGCTGAATGATATTAGTGTCATATGTCTTTAAATCTGAGTAATCCCAAGCGAAAACATCAGCAAATGAAGACAACAATCTCACATATTCAGCTCTTACCTCCGGTGACAATGACTTGGATAACTTTACCATCTTGGGGTTTTCAGCTGTCCCAATATTTACTTCTTCAACACCTTTTTCAGTCGGCCTCAACGTCGATTTGCGGGCTATGTCATCTTGATCAAAGAGTTCCTCTAAAGGAATCAATCCTTTAGGAATGAGGTTATCTTTAAGCTGTAGCACTTCCATCTAATTTATTTGCATATCATCATTACCATCATCATGTTCTGTATCTATGGAGGTATCTTTAAACTTACCCTTGTTTTGCAGGAAATCATTAATCTCCTCATCGTCCTGAAAAACTTGCCAACATCTCTGATTATCCGGAACAGTAGGGCGGTGCTTCACATGGATCTCGAACTTATTGCTGGAATTCATTGGAAATTTTAAATTGCTTGCTGCTTTAGCAAGTCCATCAGCAACACCATTTTGGATGCGAGGCACACACGTCAAGGTATAGTCTGAAAATAACTTCAAGATGTCTAAAACTGCATTACGGTAAGCCCTCATGCGAGGATGCTTGGCTTGAAACTCACCCTTTACCTGTTTTATCACCAATTCGGAATCACCATAGACTGCAATTCTTTTCGCATTCAGCTTTCTTAGAATCTTTAGGCCAGCAATCAGAGCCTCATACTCAGCCTCATTGTTAAAACAATCAAATGCTAGTTTGTAGGAACATACTCGCACATTGCTCGGCACCTTATTCGAAGCAGAAAATGGACTGCTTACCCTAACACCAATTCCAGCACCATCACTACCCACTGTGCCATCGAAATCCATGGTCCAAAGACCATCTTCATCATCCTCTAAGTGCTGAAATTGCGCCAGCTCTGTTTTTTCTGTTTGCTGCCCATCGTCTTTAGCTGATTGCTCAAAAATAGCTTGCTTTTCTTGATTTTATTTCTGCAGAACTTCTCTGAAATTCTCAGTAATCTCGGGTATATCTTCTGCTTGAACTAAATAACTATCTATAGCATTAAAACTATCAGCAAACAAAACAAAAGACTCTAAGTCTGTATGTACATAATTTACAGGATGATTGATTGGTTTCTCCTTGCTTGTTATCATGTATTTCATCTTCTGTTCTCGATATAACTTTCTCATTTGGCCAAAGACAGGAATTGTTGCATAGGAGAAATCTAGCTGTAGTGTACCTTTCAACTTTTCTCCCCAAGATCTAGAAAGGAGCATCCCAAATCAGGGAGGAATGTTTGCCACAAACACGTCCATCAAGACATTCTTTGCAGGAATCTGATCTAAACTGACAACCAAATCTTTGATGAGCCCGATGCATCTCACTCAGCTGGAATCAAATGAGTACAAATCATGGTACTTCCTTGTAATGTCTAAACCCAACTTTTCCGTGATTGCTTTTGGCATAAGATTGTGCGAAGCACCGAAATCAAACATGGCATTATGCAATACAAATTCATGCAACCTCAAACTGATATAAAAGGGAGGAACATCGCTATCAGGGGACTCACCATCTAAAGCAGGCCCAAATATCAATTCAGGCTGATCATCTTCAATATTCACCGTGTCAAACATTGGATCAAAATTCAAAATTTTAGAGACTTGACCTCTATAACTGTTGTTCTTCATAATTTCTGTCAAGGGAATAGATACCTTCAATTTAGAAATTTCATTCTCCAAACTAAAAGCTGAAACCTTTTCGACCTCTTTGACTGGAAATTCTTTCCTTTCATCCTTATCCTTCATTACGTTTGGTTGATTTGGCTTTTCTGTTGATGATGATTTGTTAACTGCGGGATCAATTGTCTCTTTTCCTTTCTTCTGTGCTACAGGTAAATCTATCTTCGGTGGTAAAGCCTCTTTTCTCTTCTGAATTGGGTTTATGGGCACATCTCTGTTTCTTAATGAGTATTGTTTCTGCTGAGCGGACAAAGCATTCATATACCCTCTTTGGTATTCATCTGATTCTTCCTCAAGAGCTGCATCATTTGCTAAAATAAAATCCTCATCTTTCTATGCAGCTGAACTTTATGCATACTCTTCATCTTCAGTGATGTAAATGGGCAAATCATCAGGAGTAAAAAAGTGATTTTCTTCTCCCACTACATCATCTTCATCGTCTGAATCTTGACCAACAAAATTTTGCTGAAGAGGTGTTTTAACTTGCTGCTGGGCTGCCGGCTCTTGTGCTCTCTGTTCACGCTATTTAATTATGAACTGTGGTTACTGTTGGCCACGGTAGTTTGGATTTCGAATCTGCGATTCGGGCTTATCAAGCGTCATTCTTTTGAACATTTTTTCCATTTCGCGAAGCAAGTGCTGTTCTGATGTAGATGTGGAAGCTTCTTCCTTTATGGTCACTCTCTTCTCTGCTTTCAACCTGGCTCTCTTATCATTTAGATTCGCCTCAACACTAACAGCAATCTTCTGCATATCTTCCAAGGTAGGCGGATCTCTGTCTCGTAATGAATAAGCCATCTCCGGATCGAAACCATCAAGGAATTTAAGGAGAGCTGACTTTCTAGACGGTCTTAAGTCATCTGGAATTGCATTATAAACCGTTTTGAATTTGATAATATAGTCTTGAGCGGACTCACCAGGATTGCACTTGATGCTGTTATACTCAGCATTGATCTGAAGTGGATCTTTTTTAATTTCCCAACGATCTAGAAACTGTCGGTGAAGTTCTACCATTGTAGTAATGCTTCTTGCTGGAAAAGCTCTAAACCATTTTCTTACCTCCCCTCCAAAATTTTGCACAAAAATTCTCATGGTTACATTCTCTTCATCGATCTCATGAAGATCGAAAAAGTCTATCATCTTATCTACATGCTGTTGTGCCAGAAGACTCTGCGGAGTGCCATCAAATATTGGAATCTTGCTCTGATAATCTGCAGGCATATCATTCAAATGCTGCGGTAACACGAGAGGAGAAAATCGAGCAGCCATGGCCCTCAGCGGATTTATAATCTGTCTTGGAGAAACAGGTGGAATGGGAGCAGTTGATGAACGAGGTGTATGCAGTGGAGATGGAGGAGGAACTACTGCTGATTGTTGATCAGATATTGATGGTTGTACTGGAATGGTTGGAATGAAAAAAGGTTCAGCTTGAAACTGTGAATCAGAAGTAACCACTGATGGACCAAGAGTTTGAGAAGCGGATTCTATGAATTCAGGGATGTTGGTTGCCACGATAGAATTCTGAAGACTCAGGATATAATTATCAATAGATCTATTTGCTTGCTCGATTTCTAGATACTTGATAAACTCAGGATTGATGACGGTAGAACCAGTAGTGCTTTCGGACTTGGTTTCAAACAATGATAACTCGAACTGATCGTCAAACTCAATATCTTCAATGTATTCAAAAACAGTGGGGTATGAGTGAGATTTGACCAAAGGAATGATGGGAGCTTCTCGACGGAAAATTCTTGGGATTAGGTTGGGGTTTTCATACACTGGAGGTGGATTTGGATCAGGATTTTATCTAGTATGCCTTTTTGAAGCCAGTGTGCTGATCTATTTCAAAAATCCAAGGGACACAACCGATTATTTTCAGCCTATCGACCTCTAGACTCAATCATCCAAAAGTTTAGAACGAACAAGTGTACTGGGGTAATTCGCCAATCAAGTGACACATTCACAAGCTAAACTGGAGATCGACTGAAGCAGCGTTTATCTACTTCTGCTAATGCATAGCAAAAGCGTTTCGAAAGCTACCTGGCATGACTTCAGAATCCATCTATAACTCATGAAATGAACACACCAACAAGCAAACCATTGAGATTTTTTTCCCCAGTATGGTCGCCACTATGTTAGCGCTCGAATCTACCTTAGGCTGAAATAAGGTAAAACTCAAGGCAACATCAGACCAAGATTAGCCTCGTAGCTAGCCCTACGAGGACAGGAGAGGGCTCTCTCCGGGTCTATCTCGGAAAAAGGTCTTCAAAGGGGCTGAGATGACTTATAATGGATACTGATTTTAGGCTAGTAAATAGATAGGAAGGTTTGATTTAAATTTTTTGGGTTTTTGTTGGAAAAATGGGAAAAACAATTTTGGGCTTGGGGATGAGGCCAGATCTTCGCAGAATTCGAATTGGGGCAAGGTAGGCAGTAGTCTTGATGCTTTTTATTATGTGTATGGATGGAACAGAATGACAAGGAGATGAAGAGGGCAAGGGAGAACAAGGATCCTCTCCAAACTGGCGAAAACATATAAAACTAAACAAATTTAAAGGCAGAGCACTGGAATCAATGAATTCTACCTCATTTACTCATTCATTTAGTTTCAGAAGAAAAAGAAGGGAATGGCATACATTAAACATTAAAGAACTTACAAATAACTGAGAGAAAACACCATCAAAAACTAAAAGCCACAAGAATCCAAATAGGTGTTGCAAAACCTCTGATCTTTCCTTAACCAAAAATGCAGAAAATATGTACAATAGTGTGCCAAACTTTTCCCAAGAGTCCAACCCTGAAAGTGTCTCAGAAAATACAATAAATAGACAATTCTAACCCCTTCCCATGCCTCTAGGGGTCCAGCTCATGCTTCTAGCAGCAGTTTGAACCAATTCTAAACAAAGAGCTAAAATCTAGGCAGGCAAACAACTTGCCTCTATAAGCTAGGAAACTGATCCATTCACTTGATTTTCACTTTTTTGTGAATGAATCATCTAGAACAAGTAAATACATGCCAAAATTACATCATGGTTACCAAATTACATCAAGCTAAATCAAAAATTACATCAAGAGGTGAAACTAGTCACAACTGGCCGAATTCCTGAGCTGGAAGGTGAAAAATAGGCTGAATTCCTCTATGCGCCGCGCTCTAAAGCCCTATGCACCGCGCTACTTTGGACATGTTTTTAGAGCACTTCCTGAAACCCAAATTGATCTCATGATAGCTCGTTGGAAAGCCCTGTATGTCTTCTATCCAACCCAAGTGGAATTTTTCAATTTGAAGCTCATTTGCCCCTCCAAAACTTCAATCTCCCAAGAGTACTTCCTGCTGGTGCAAAAGGTGGCCGAAAGGTGATTTTCATGGTGTTTTTGGCCCTTTTGATCATCCAGAACTTAATGAAATGCTTCGGAAATTTTTGAGCATGCATAACTTACCATGAAAAATCCAAAAATATCAATTTTTCCTCCAGAAGGTGTCCCAATCATAAGTGCACGTTGGGTGGCGCGACGCGTCGGGCGAAAAAACCTGTTTTGAGACCAAAATTTTCAAAAATGACAAAAACTTCTCCAAATTTTCTGAAATTCGGAGTGAAAATCCCCCATCATGCCTCATGCTCAGCCAACAAAGCCTCGGCCAAGATCCGGAGCGGATCAGGCCTCTTTCGCCGTTTCAGTGCTTTGCTCAACCTTGCCTTCAGGATCTTCATTTTAGCTTTGCAAACGTGAGTACGGGCCAATAGTGATTTTTCATATGACGGAGCATGTCTTTGTCTCTATTGGCCTTTTCCAACAGCTTCTCCAAATGAATTTTAACATGTGTGAGGCAGGTCTCTCGTTCAACCGGTGTCATGTCACCTGGTCTCTTCCGGGCCAATGCACGGTCTTCCCGGATTTGCCGCAACTCTACAAGTGTATGCTGATCCTCTAGTTGTTTTTTCCGCTGCTCTAGGTAGTTTATCACCCATTTTTCTCTCTACAATTTCTCTGTCAAAGTACCAATCTCAGCTTTCTGCTCCTGGATGACCTCCCTCAGTTTCGAGCTAGGAGAGCTCGCATCAACATCAATGAGTATAAAATCAGAGTCTCGGCCTCCTGAAGGGACCTCATCGTGCATAGGCCTCTTGCTTTTGTCCTGAACCTGTACCTGTGTTGATGTCGAAGGTGAGACCCCTTCCACACCATGTGGAGATAGTACTCGCGCTACTGATGAAGTCAACGAGACCCCTTCCACCCCGGGTGGAGATAGTACTCGTCGTGTCGCTGCAAATAAGGCTCTGTGGCCTCGCTGATATGTCACATACACTAGAGCACTGATATGATCAGTATCAGGAATATCAAACTGGTGTGAATGCTCTCCCTCATCATGAACTACCTCGGGAGGCGGCTGTGGCACTGCAAAGAAGTCACGGGAGATGAACTCATCCCATGTGATGCCTTGATGTGTAAGCTGATGTACCACCATGATTTTGATCAGCGCGTAATGATATATGATGTTATGCTACTGTGATGGGGTCTTCTTATGTACAATAAACTTCATCTGCTCTATGTTACGGTACATGAAGTATGGAATGCTCATCAACCGCACTCTCGTGAATTGCATCAACGGCCGGATGTGATATGCATACAAGCATGAAAAGCGCCCTTCACAACTGAAATAACGAATTATGAGTTTCATCAATGGTGCATACTCATCCTTTAGAAATCGGAATGGAAATACCCTGCTCAGCTGCCTCATATATCCAGGTCTGATATATGGCTCATAATAGGCTCTCTCCAGCTGTTGCCGCTTATTCCACTCTTCCCCGATGTTTGGTATCCTAGTTGCCTCTGAAATGGTCTCTGGAGACAAAATAAAATCCACCCCAGCAAGGTTTACACGACCGTTATGAAAATTTAAGACAAATAGGCGAGCTAACTCATGATGATGCTGAGTTTGGGAAATCTTCTCAGAATAATGGAAACATGACTGACGCTGAAAACAATCCATTGCAAGTGGGCAAGCCTGCAATTGGGTCAAAGAAGTGGGCTCCTCCCTGACATGCCTGCCACTTTTTTGAGATTTCCTTGGCGCATTAAGTTCTGCAGATGAATCACTGTCCTACTCATACCCCTGCTCATAAGGTGAATCTATCTCCGACATGATGCTGAAAAGTGTTTGTCAACTGTATGCTTGGTTGGTTAGGAAATGAGCAAATTGGTGTATTTGTTTCAATGCCCAACGTGTCACACATATATATCAAGATGCTATAATAAAAACCACAGTGGGAAAAGGACTATCAAGGGAGTTTGAACATGGAGACAGTCACTGCTAGACTGTATGGGGATTTTACAAGTGAATAGGAATGAGTGTAGTGATGGGGGGGGGGGGTAGTTATTAGGAACAAGAGCGAAAATGAAATGGAAACATATATATGAGTCCAATGAAATTAAGGAAAAATAAATACTCCTTGCAGTGTCTGACAATTTGGCTTTGTCAATGGAGGGATGTGGGAATAAGTAATAGGGTTTTGGAACTCAAAACATGGGAAGGAAATGGTATTAGGGATATGGGATAGTGAATATGGGACTGTGGGACTGTGTTATAACAGAAATGATAAGCAGTGAGACAATGATATGGTAATAACAGTGACAGCAATGATGGAATAGGAGGGAAGCCATGAGGCTGTGGTGTATAATAAGTAGTGACACCAATGACAGTAGATGGCAAGAGCATATATGTCAATAACATAGGATTTGAAACACCAATTTGCATGTTTTGAAAGACCTCCCTTTAAACCCTTGGAGCAATTTTGGATGTAAACATGGGGTTTAAACTTTCCACCATTCAAACACTAAACCCTTGCTTCCAAACCACAGCAGTACAATTTAAAACCATTGAACGAGCCTGGATAACTTACTTGAAGGAGATAGCAATGAATCCAAATCGATTTCACACCAAGCAAATTTGATTTTTTGGCCTTAAGGCTCTAAGCGCCGCGCGCAAACCCAATGCGCCGCGGCCTTTGGGTGCGCCGCGCCTGTGGAAAATTGCAAAGGAAATTCCGGCTCAATGCGTCGTGTTAATCCTGTGTGCCGCGCTTTGTTCCTATGCGCCGCGCCTCTTTCTTCACACACGGTCACGGTCCTTCAAATGCCAGTTTGCTATTCCAACTCAATTTTCGACTTTGCTATGAAGATTTATGAATGTAATTTGACACAAATGATTTATATAGCCTTGGAAAATATCTTGCAAGAGTTGGTTTTAATTTTTACCTTCTCCACAACCCATTTTGTAATGTTTTTCATTTTGGCACTTTGTCATTTATTGAAACTCTGTCTTTTGGATTTTTCACTGAATTTCCGAGTTTGGACTGATGAAATGATTTGATTTTTTTGCAGGGATGTTGGCATTTGGACTTCGGCAAAGACCAGAGGCTGCATTGAAATTTTTATGGCGGAAAAAATACATGATTATTACAAAAAATGAATTCGACAATTTCTTATTCAAAACAGAGTTTTGAACAAGAAATGTCCTGAAATGTGTTTGATGATAAAAATTTGAACTAAGAACCTCTTCGAAAGCCATCCTCATGGCCTACGGGCATTTATTAAACATATAAAAAGACTGAACCCTAGACTCTAAAACTAAAAGACTCTTGTTGACCAAAATAATCATTTATGACCATGAATGACGTGAACTAAACTTCGATGAATTTTGAGGAGTTTTAATTAGCCCAGCAGGTACAAGCATGAGGGAATACAAGAAGACCAAACCCTTTCATCAGTCAATGGCATGCCCCTAGTGAAATGCAATGAAGTGAAGTGAGCGAGACACCTAAAAATGATATGCAAAAAGCGAAATGATCTCTGACGGAGGGCTGTAAGGACCGACTCTAACAGGAGTTACAGAGGTACAACAATAAGAACAAGGGGGCTACAATAACAACAATAAGGGACTACACTAGTAATATAGGGACCTAACATGCTCCTGTCCTTCAAAAAAGTGTTGTCCTCAACACTTGAGTAGATATGGATGCTTCTATATAAAATTCTCATCCTCCCATGTAGAATCTTCAATGGGTAAGTTATTCCACTTGATGAGATACTCTGAAATTTATCGATTTCGTAGCTGTCCATTTCTTGTTTCCGTGACTGCTTCAGGTTCCACTATGATTTTTTCTTCCTCATCAAGTTCTAGCAATATTTTTTGAACTAGAATTTTTTCACCTATAACCTTCTTTAAGCATGAAACATGGAAAACTGGATGCACTCGCGAAGACATAGGAAGCTCCAATTTGTATGCCATAGTACCAATCTTTTGCAACACCTTGTAAGGACCATAGTACTTTGGTGATAATTTATTATCCTTATTAGCTTGCTTGAGGGACATTAGTTTTTATGGTTGTATCCATAAAAATACCTAGTATCCTACATCAAAACTTATCTCGCTGCGATGTTGATCTGTCTGTTGTTTCATCAATTTTGTGCCAAATTTAGGTTATCTTTTAAGAGTTGGATAACTTGTTTTTGATGATTGATGTGATCTTCCACTGCTTGAACCTTAGAATTTTCTCTTAAATATGATGTGATGGATGCTGGATGATATCCATAAAGTACCATAAATAGGGTCATTTTTCCTGCAGTATTGAAGGAAGTGTTATACCACCATTCAGCCAGAGGTAACCACTTCACCCATTGTGTTTGTTTATCAGATACAAAACAACGAACATATCCTTCCAAATATTTGTTCACTATCTTAGTTTTCCTATCGGATTGAGGATGATAAGATGAGCTATGAGTTATTTGAGTACCCAAACAAGAAAATAATTCCATCCAAAAATTTCTTGTAAAAAAGGGATCTCTGTCACTTACAATAATCTTTGGGTTTCCATGTATCTTTTCAAATGTTTTGATAAATTAAGTAGAAAGTGTACTTGCTTTAAATGGATGAGATAATGCACAAAAGTGTGCAAACTTGGTAAGTCTATCAACTACCACCATGATGACACACTTTATTTTGGACTTAGGTAAACCTATGATAAAATCCATTGAAATATCCTCCCAACATTGACTTGGAATGGATAAAGGTTGTCGAAGACCCGGGGTCTTAATTTTCTCAACTTTATTTTTCTAGCCAACCAAACATTCTGCCACAAAATTTTGAATATCATATTTAAGGCCATCCCAAAAAAATCTTTCTTCACCGTGTCATAAGTTTTTAAAAATCCTGAGTGTCCACCTAAGGAACAAGTGTGAAATTCCAAAATAATCTTTTGTTTAGTTGGGAATTCTTACAAAGATATAAGCGATATCTGTACCATAAGCAGTCATTTTTCCAACTAAATGTATAAGATGTACTAGGATCTTGCTACAACTTTTGAATGAGTGTCCACACTTCTTCATCCTTCTTCCATTCATCTCTTGCTTTGGTTATCTAATCTGGATGCATAATATAAATGGCACAAATCAATGCTTCCACCTCTTCATCCTTTCTTGATAGTGCATCTGTAACAACATTTAGCTTCCCTTTTTTGTAGATGATTTCAAATTCATAACCCAACATATTTGTGACCCATTTTTTATTCTCTTCTAAAGATAGTCTTTGTTCCAAAAATTATTTAAGGCTATCATGATCACTTTTTACCTTGAAGTGTCTTCCCATTAGGTAAGGTCGTCATTTCTTTAGTGCATGTAGTATTGCCAACATTTCCTTCTCATAAATAGCTTTCTGTAAATACTTTCTTTTGATTGGACGACTTTCAAAAGAAATGGGTCTTCCTTCTTGCATTAAAACAACACCAATTTCATTTCTTGAGGCATCACATTCCACAATAAAGGTTTTTGTGAAGTCTGGCGTAACTAAGACCGGTGTTAGGAACTTTGCCTCTTTAAGATGTTCAAAGGGCTTTGTTTCTTCAGGAGCCCATAAAAATTCATCTTTCTTCAATAATGTTGTTAGAGGTGTTGTTATTCTCCTATAATTCTTAACAAACTTGCAATAATACCCCATTAACCCGAGAAATCCTCGCAAATATTGTATGGTTGTGGGGACTTTCCATTCCTTAATGGCTTTAATTTTGTTAGGGTCTACCTTAACACCCTCGTAAGATATAATATGACCCAGATATTCCACCTCTCGTACTCTAAAGAAACATTTAGAGGTTTCTGCATATAATTTTTTCTCCTCCAATAGTTTGAGCACCCTGTCAACATGTTGAACATGATTCTTCCAGGACCTGTTGTAGATTAGTATATCATCAAAAAATACTAACAAAAATTTTCAAAGGAAGGGTTTGAAAATGGAATTCATCGACCCTTGAAATGTAGAAGGTGCATTGGTAAGGCCAAAATGAATGACCAAAAATTCATAATGACGCTCATGAGTTCGAAATGTTTTTTTTGGAATATCTTCAGTATTCATTCTAATTTGATGATATCCTAAATGAACATCCAACTTGGTAAAATAAATTACTCCATTTAATTCATCAAATAATTCATCAATCACAAGAATGGGAAATTTATCTTTAATATTGAGCTTATTGAAATTCCTATGGTCCAGACACATGCGCCATGATCCATCCTTCTTGTTCACCAATATTGTTGGAGCAAAGAAATAACTTTGACTCCGTTGAATTATACCAACCTCTAACATTTCTGCAATCATATGTTCAATTTCACTCTTTTACACATAAGGATATCTATAAGGCCTGATGTTAGGAGGAACACTTCCCGGAATCAAATGAATAGCATGATCATGATAACAGATAAGTCGGATTTCTTTGGGAGTTTCAAACACCTTGGAATAATTTTCCAATACTTTTTAGAGATATGGAGAAATAGATGATTTCGATGTTGGAACGTCTAGTGAGCATAATTGTGCAGTTACGCCTCATTGTTATTTTTTCAGAATATTTTTCATGACATTATAGCTTATTATCTTTCCCAACCTCCCTACGATACCCAGTAATTCAACTTCCTTTCCTTCCATAAAAAAATTCAAGAAAATATCTTGAAAACTAAGAGCTATCGTCCCCAAATATTGTAACCATTGTACTCCTAGTACGACATCAACACCTCCCATCAGAATGGAAAGAATTGGAATATTCAATACATATTCCCCCATGGTTAGCTTGATGCTATGGAATTTTCCAAATAAATTTATAGTTCCTCCATTTGCAACCATCACTTGACATTCTGGTGCTGGGTATAGGAAGCAATTCAATTCCTTGGAGACCTTACAATGAATAAAATTATGGGTACTACCCAAGTCAATCAACACTATTACCTTTTTCTTCTTGATATGTCCTTCTATCTTGAGAGTTTGAGGAGTGATAATTCCTACCAATGCATTACAGGATATGGTTGGACTCATTTCTTCTTTCTCTAGGGTTGGTTCCTGGTGTGTATCCTCTTCTTTTGAAGTTTCTTATTCATTGTATTCCTCCTCTTCACAATCTATGTATAATAATTTATTGTTAGCACACTTATGACCTTTAGTGTATTCTCTATCACAACTATAGCAAAGCCCTTTTTCTCCTTTTTCTTCCAATTGTTGTGGTGTCGACCTTGTAGGTTGTGGAAGTCTAGGAGTAGCAACACTTCCATATTTATAGATGTTAGTGGTACGTTTCCTTGTCACCATAATTTTAGATTCAATTTTTCTTGCCAACCTCAGTGCCTTCTCCAATGAATCAGGTTCCCAAAGGTGAACCTCATGTTGGATGTTATCCTTTAAAGTCCCTATGAAGACATCAATCCTGTGTTCCTCTGGAATATCGGCTACCCATATATTCAATTTTTGGAAGTCCTTAACGTGCTCCACCACTGAACCATTTTGTTTGAGATTTATCAGTTGGTAAAGAAGGTGTTTCTCTTTGTATCCTTATAATGTGCTATCATTTCCTCCTTAAAAATTGACTAAGGGACAATTTTTTTACGGGAGAAAATCCATCAATACCATAAAAAATTTTTTTGTTCTAAATATAAAGTTGCAAGCCGTAAATTTTTTTTGTTTTTCACATTATTGAGATCAAAATATTGCTCCATCTGTAGTATCCAGGTTATGGGATCCTTGCCATAAAACTTCCTCATATCGATCTTTCGAATATGGTGGGTCTTCAATGCAACATTAGAGTTTATGAAATCATGATTAACATTTATTTTGTTCTTATCATGAATTTCCTCTACTATATTTTCTCCATTAGGAATAATTTATTGTATCAACTTTGTCAAACCTTCCTTCAAACCTTCCATGTCTGCTTTTATATCATTCTTCATGTCTTCCATTTTTTCTTCCATGTCTCCCATGCCATTCTTCAAACCATCCATATTAGCTTCCATGACTTTCTTCAAGCCATCCATATTTTCTTCCATGTCTTTCTTTAAACCATCCATCTTAGCTTCCACACCTTTCTTCAAAACTTCCATTTCATTTTTTTTTGCTCTTTCCGAGAGCAAAATTTGGTGCATTTTCTCTTCTAATTTTGATATATCATGTTGCACTTCTTCCTCTTCATGAGTCATAGTAGAGTATTCTTATGGCTTAATGGGTGTTGAATTATTTTTAGGGGGAATTTTAGAACCCAATACTAATATATGCTTCAATATTCCCTTGGAATCACTTCAAGCCGATTTTTCAAACAAGACTTATGCAATTTGAAAAAAAATACACACTTTTTCTTCATTTTGAGGAGCTCAATATTGAAACTGAATTATCTCTGTGATTTCGGATCTTCAATATCTAAAATTTGTTCATATAGTAGCCCTCTGAACCTTGTTTCAGATTCCACAGGTCTGACTTGATTTGGATTATTCAAGGCAAGGTTATGCCCAATATCCCACAATGGCCTAATTATGGACTAGTTCAGTAGAGTGAACCTTTACGGCATACCATGTGTCACTGTTTCCTCCTTCGACTCTGAAATTGATATACAACAAACTAAATTATGTTTTCTTTCGGTTACTTTTTACATAATTCCAATCTGATTCTCAGAGAGAGAGAGAGATTTATGACTATTTTCCCAAGTTCACCTCTTTTATATGAAATTCAGGAGCCTGAAAAAACCATAACTTCCACAGATCACATCTCCGAAAATATTTTGAACCAAGATCTGAAATATTTACACAAAGTTCCTAAGGATTTCTTCAAAATCTTTTTTTTCTTTTAGTGTCTGAACCCTCGTAGAAAAAAAGTAATAGAGAAAATTCCACGATGACATGTTTGAAGCAAAGAAATGCTAGAATCCAAAGCTCTAATACCAAATGTTATGAAACCAGCTCCAAAAATAGAAGAAAACAGAGATCAACGCCTTAGAAATAAGGCACTTCAAGGGGGAAACCTTTTTTACATTACATAAATGAATAATTCTTGGATGATACAAATGAAAAAAAATCCTTTCTATATATAGGAGTCCATGGGGTCACGATATAATCCTAGTCGGCCTAGCAATAATAATGTAAGGGCACAATAATAATAATTTGGGGGCTACAGGGGTACAACAATAACAATAAGGAGGCTACACTAAGAACAAAAAGGGAATATCCTAGTAATATAGGGACCTAAAAGCAACTGAGCTGAACTATTTCCCTCGCCTTACAAAAGGAAGATAAGGATGAGCTACTTGGAAATATAGTCAATAAATCTCTAAGAGGATGCGAACTGTTTATCCATAGAATCCATGTTTTCAAATAACCTTGAATAAAATAAAAAATGACAGTTTATAAATGTGGACATCTCAGTAAACTTTCATGTTTGTTATTTATGATAGTAAACATTAATATATTTATGTTCATATCCAAAAAAAACACTCTGAATGGCCACTATTCAACCACTGTTGGCATCTTCATTCAGAGAAATGAGATTGTCACAATCATATCCAAACAATGATATTAGAAGGCTAGGTTTCTCTCTATTATCGTGCAATTAGAGATCTATCTTTTCTTCCACCTTACCATAGATGCATACGATCTAATAAATGTTCATATTCTTCACTTTACTTCCAACAACCAATGCTTCATCAAATAAATGTATTACGTATTTCTAGGCAACCTCTACTCCTTGTCAGTGTCGTTGATCTACCACACTTCCACCATTGGCCTGGGAACTGATAGACATACAGTTTAATTTATCATCTCATATATTGGTTAGTCTATTTTAAAATATGATAGATTTAATTTTCTCTGGTTGATTTTTAGAAGGCATTCACATTTTGAGTGTCCCTTATTTAATTTTCAGCATGTTGTTGTAATGACATTCTATAATTCTTTGTTAATCAACGGTGATATAGTTACATATTATAAACTTAAGAAACAAATACACCAAAAAAATAATAATAATAATTTAATGTCTCCATTGCTATTTGCTTGACTATGAAAATTAAAGTAGAATTTTTTCAATTTAAAAATCCCATCAACCTCTGTTTGCACATTTTGGGGAAATTGCTAATATAAACTTCCATACAAACATACTAGTCAACACGGCCATTGCACCACTGCCTATACCATACCACCATTCAATGCATCATGTTAACTATTTTTCAATGCACCTTGGGCCATAGAAACTACAGTTCAATGCACCAATATTCAACCATGCAAACACATAACTATAAGTCATACACATTGAGTCATTTAGTCTTCCACTAGCGATCAACACTCCAACAACATCCATGGTATTCCACCAAATGTATAAAAACATTCAATGTTTAACACATAGGACATACATCATGCAACACCACGATCCAACAAACAACAACGTTCATATTCATTAAATGGAAACCAACACCACATTCACCATACTAGTCGATGATCCTCAGTCAAATTTTCCAGATATAAAACGTTTTTCACTACAAACTCTACGTAGGAGGCAATGCACCAAGGAATGATAATCACTACAAGACGATATAGAGAATAGGAGGGAAAAAATTAAAAAATGCCAAATAAATGAATATGAATATGAATAGGCATAGGATGGCAGGGATTTGACAAATAATATAGTCTGCAAAAAAAAATTGGCAGAAAGGAGTTACAAGGGTAGAAAGGGAAGTTTATAAAATGAGAAGTTTGCTCTGATACCATGTCTGGCGTGGAATTTTCCAATCTAAGTAATGCCAAATGCACTAAATATAGCCATGTATATGTAGATTGAATTTCACTCTCATAATTGTTTTTCTAAATAGAAATTAATATATGATTATAGTTGACCCTCATAGTGTTGAAAAATGTCTTAATGGTGATGGCTCACAAGAAATCCCAAGGGCTCAGTGGGTTTCCTTTCTAAATTTTACAAATCCATGTGGGACTATGCTAGGTCTATCTTGGGACTATGTTGGGTCCAAATTTCTCAAAGTTGGCATTAATTATCAAGAAAAGCTTATGATGTTAGGTGAACCTTCTTCGGTTACTAGTTAGTAGCTAATTTCATTTAACTTTTCTCAATGTGTTGTACAATATTTTGGGTAAGGTCCTAACTTTTAGAACTAGGTATTTCATTGGCCTTTTGATTTTTCACATTTTTAAGGGTGTTGTATTCTAGAAAATGTTATTATACTTTGAAAAAATATGGAATGGGTTCATTGTATAATGTTGAAATCTTTGATCATCAATTTGGATTTGGAAAATAATGACAATTGTATTGAATGGTCATTTATTCTTGTTATGTTGGAATTTATTGAATTTGGCCCATCGGTCGTGTAGGAAATTGAAACACTTTTTCCAAATTCTCAACATGCATGTTTATTAACCAAGCCAAACATAATTTTTTGGGTCAAGAAGGTAAGGATTCATCTTAAAATTGGATATGATGTCCAAGCTTTAGGTTACTTGCTTCAATACAACCTCCCATGGATTTAGGGTATTCCTCTCCCTAAGACAAATGATAGCATAATAGTTTATCATTTTGAAAAAGACCATTTTATGGCCATATTAAAGGAAATATAATCACTATAGGAAACTGTTGATAGTGTTTATATATTGAATGAAACATCAAGATTCAAATTCCAATGTTTTAAACAATGTTTCAATCCATTGTCCTAGGAAGCCCTTCCAAACTGTATTATCATCAAGGGCTAGTTATGCATATATAATGAGTAATTATTTAAAATTTTGGAGATCATGTTTACCTTTTAGGACTCATCAAATGTTGTGCGGGATGTTGTGCTTTAATGAATCACCAAGAAATCATACAAAGGGATATCTCAACTTCTAGTGTCCCTTGTAGAAATATTCAATATTTTCTCCATGGTCCTAGCTTCTACTCATGTTTATTACTTTTCATTCTCGAAACCTTCTAATGCAACTTATCATTGTTTAGAGAGGTTCTTGCTTTATTTTATTCAAGCTATCTTCTTGGAGAAGACTCGTGATTTCATCATATTTATTGGAATATATGCTACATTTTAAATGAGTGGGGAGGTTTGGGGGTGATTCAACCCAAGTAAGAAGCCTAAGTGTTATCATTCAAGTAATTCTAAAGCCTTATAAGGAAAGGAAAAATAAAATTTCCCCTTGTGTAAATGAATTTTACCTAGAGCCTCATTAGGGAAGAAAAGTTTGTGAAACCTCAACTTTTAAACTTTATTTTGAATCCCTAAAAGTGGCTTGAAGCATTTGGGAATCCTAAGAACCCATCAATCGGAATTTGTGCTTCATGGGGGTTCCCTTTAAGAAAACCCATATTTCAATGATCATTTCATTTGGGGGTTTCCTTTAGCTCAATTTGAAGGAAGTGTAAGGCCACTGCATTGAAGGGATTCAACTACCTTTTCCACATGCCTTAGTGGTAATTGACCTACAATGCATATAGAAGGCAAGGTTCATGGCTAAAATAGTTATCTTTGGGTTCCATTTCATGAGAGAAATATGCACCATCTACATGTTAGTGTTGGGCATTAGATAATCGAGTGCTCCCCGTGTGTGTTGCGGCATGTGATTAACGACCTCTTGAGGATCTATTAATTCTAGCGATGTGTATGTTTACTTACACATGTAGGTTAAAGGTGCAATTCGAACGTTTAGGTGCACTTTTTAGGTGCATGGGGACTTTTGATGCAACATTGTTGAACATTAGGAATTTTACAAGAAATTCATTAACGGGGAGGAGGCACTATCAAGCATAGTCAAAGTGGATAATGTGGGGACTTGTGTCCAATTAGGCTTAGAGCAACTTACAAGTGCAAGAAAAGATTGTATAAATATTGTATGCCTCAAATGTGTTAAGGACTCAATAATTAATAAATCATTTACAAATAATATAAATGAGCTCTATAGTTTTTGATAAGTTTAGGTTTGGCATAGCAAGGAAATTACATTCACTCTGTGAGGAGAATAAAAATATAAGACTTGTAGGAGGTAAGATTTCCATTGCTTTAAGTGTTGGACTGTGAAAGTATTTTAATCAAGTAGAAGAAAATAGTACCTTGGACTCATTGTACAAATATAACATATTTGTTTGCAAGAGGTTGCAACTTCTTTTTTTATATCTATAACATTCTTCATCTAAATAAAGTTAAGCCATTTCCTTCAATGCCACTGATACATTTGTATTGTGAACTCTTTATGTGTTAGATGATGTCGTTCTTTTCTTTTCATTCTGTTGAATAAGTTCTAAAGTATTATTGGGATGTTTTAAAGGCTTTGGTTGAACAAGTACCTAAAATTGAATTAACTTGGTTTAGTAGGACTTAGTTGCATTTGATATATTGTATCTTAAGGTGAATTTATGGGCAAACCTTTAGTGAAGAGGCATATTTTGGTTATAGGAAAAAGTAGGCCAAGTTGTTATAATATGATTCAAGGAAATATTTCATGACCTCAAGTATCCAAATAGATTGGGGAGAAACTCAATTTTGCATTGAAATTTTTCGTAAAATTTTAGGTGTCTTGTTAAATTTGGAAAACTAGGTCCAAACTCCATCTTGTGATGCTCAGATGAAGATTCCAATATTTGTATTGGATTCCTCTTTCAGAGAGGTGTAAAATCGATATAAAATTGATTTTAATCTCATGAGAAGAACATTTATTTTCAATTTATTATTTATAATAAATTGAACTACAGGTCGGCCTTAAGGTTTTTACCCCCAGCAGATGTGTCACACACCTCATGATTGGTATTTATAGGGTCAACGTTGGAGCATTTTCCACTCATCTCAACACACATCTCCTCCTCTTATAAAATCATCTAATGAGCAAGAAGGACGAATTTTACCGCAACAAGAAGGACGAAGTTTACCGCAGCAAGGAAGACGAAATTTACTGCAACCAGAAATCTGCGGTTAGGGTTTCTGGGGAAGTTTGACCAGTGTTGACTTTGGTCAATGCATGGTCCGATTGGGCTGAATTTTGGAGGAGACTTTGATCTAAGGAGGAATCCATACATAAAATTCTGGTTGCCTACATATCTGAGCTAGGCACATCCAAAGAGATGTATGATAAGTTGATACAAATGTTCAAAGTAAATAATGCAAGCCAGGTGCTATTCTTCAAGAATCAATTGAAGAATCTGAGGAAAGGCAGGGATGAGTCTGTCCAAACATACTTTCTGAAATTGACCGAGATCAGGAACAATCTCCTGGCTATTGGGGAGACAATAGCTGATCATGAGATGGTACTCACCGCACTTGGAGGGCTCCCATATGAATGGCAAGTATTCAACACTACCATTCTCAATAATAATACAATTCCTAACTTTGACGAGCTACTGTCAAGATGCATGCGAGAAGAGACAAGAGTGAAGGAATACGAAAATGACAGAAATGATGCCTACGCTGCTCATTCTAGAAAGAAGAACTCTGGTGATTCAAAGAACAAAGGAATAGCAGGGGCCCAAGGAAAGAAGGGAAAGTGTTTCATTCTAGAGAATGTCATCATGCTAGGGAAAGAAGGGCCAGGTCATCATGCTAGAGAATGTCCTTTCAAGAAGGATTCTCCCGATAGTGATGACAACAACAACAACCAGAGGAATGGAAATCAAAGAAACAACAGGTCCAAAGGAAAGAGGAAGGCTCCCTCTGGCGAAAACAATCAACCTTTCAAAAGTTCTAGAAACTCCAGGTATGAGGAGTCAAATGTTGTTGATAAAAGAAATGAATACATTCTTGTATTTTCCCTCTCTGTTGAATCCCCGCCTGACACTATGGATGTCTGGTTGATAGATAGTGGTGCCTCAAGACACATCACTGGGTTCAAGGAAGCACTCTCTAACATGGTTGAGAAGGATACTAATCTGGAAATTATCCTTGGAGATAATGCCACATATCCCGTGAAAGGGATAGGGACCGTGACCCTCAACTTGTCTCAAGGACAAGTCCTACATTTGCAGGATGTACTCTATGTACCAAAATTAAAGAAGAACCTTGTGTCTATATCAGCCATGGAAGACAAAGGTTTCAATGTGGCATTCACTGATGGAAAGGTGCTCATGTGGAAGAAGAGCTTCAAGGAAGCTATCTCGATTGGGTTTAGAGTTGATACACTCTACCAAGTTGGAGGAAATCTACTGGGAGCAATGACATGTGATACTATCCGACAGACTGAACTATGGCACTAAAGGTTTGGACACCTTCACTACAAAGCCCTTCTCGAAGAAAGGAAGGTGGTGACAAGGATTCCCGAGTTTCAAAATAATCATGAAGGTGTATGTAAGGGTTGTGCCGAAGGAAAGCATACAAGGGGACCTTTCCCCCCAAATGTCACAAAGACATCTGATATTTTGAAACTGGTCCATTATGATCTATCTGGTATGCTACCCGTGACATCCCTGGGAAGATGTTCTTATTATATGACATTCATTGATGACTTCTCCCACAAAACCTGGATATACTTCTTGAAGAAGAAGGATGAGGCTTTCATGTGGTTCCGTACCTTCAAAGCCTTGGTGGAAAATATGACAGGGAAGAAGATCAAGTTTTTGAGGATCGATAATGGCACTGAATATGAGTCAAATGAGTTCAAGGAATTTTGCAGAGAAGTTGGCATTGAGAAGGAGACCACTACTGCCTATGCTCCTGAGCAGAATGGAGTTTCTGAACGAAAGAACAGGACCATTGTGGAAGCTACCCATGCCATGTTATGTGACCAGGGTCTACCAAAGTTTCTATGGGGAGAAGTTGCGAATACTGCTGTATACATTCAAAACCGATGCCCTCATTCCACTCTGGACTCCAAAACTCTTGAAGAGGTTTTCACTGGTAAGAAACCTGACGTCTCACATTTTAGAGTTTTTGGATGTCCTGTTTATTTTCATGTGCCAAAACAAAAGAGAAGTAAGCTAGATGCTTCTGGGAAGAAAGGAATATTTGTGGGCTACAACGAAACTTCTAAGGCCTATAGAGTCTATGTACCTGGTCAAAGGGAAGTAGAGATATGCCATGATGTCACTTTTAACGAAGATGCTTCCCTGAAAAAAGTAGTAGATCTTACGAGATCTGAGGAAAATCATGAAGCAAGGCCTAGAAATCAAGAATAACTGCAGGATAAGACAATGCCTGATGCTGAAGGACCAATGGACCCAATCAATCCACATCCTTCATTGAGAAAGAGACCATCATGGCTCAGGGACACTCTCGAAGATGTTGAGGGACATGTTGCCTCAAGGGGGACATTCTGAGAAAGTAAGAAGCCGTGTAGATACCAAGGGTATGTGGCTACCATGAGTGCTACTGTACAATCTGAACCTAGATCTTTTGAGGAAGTCATAAAGCATCAATTCTAGAAGGATGCTATGCACGAATAATATGATTCCATAATGAAGAATGATGTCTGGGATGTGGTTCCAAGACCGAAGGACAGAATAGTTGTCACTGCAAAATGGCTCTACAAGATCAAGCATGGATCTGATGGAAGTGCTGAAAAGTTCAAGGCAAGATTTGTTGCCCGTGGCTTCTCTCAAAAGGAAGGAATAGACTATGATGACATATTTGCACCTGTGGCACGATATACCACCATTCGATCAATCATAGCCCTTGCTGCTATGCAAGGATGGAGTCTTCATTAGATGGATGTCAAGACCTCTTTTTTGCATGGTGAAATAAAAGAATAGGTGTATGTAGAACAACCTCAGGGGTTTAAAGTCCAGGATCGGGACACCCATGTCTGTAGGTTGAATAAAGCCCTCTATGGGTTGAAGCAAGCACCCAGAGCTTGGTACAAGAGGATAGATAGCTACCTGATGAAGCTGGGCTTCACTCGAAGTAATGCTGACCCGAACCTTTACTTCAAGGTTGTCCAGGGGAAGCCTCTCATTCTGGTGTTGTATGTGGACGACCTCTTCCTGACAGGTGTTGACCCTCTCATTCATCAATGCAAGAGGGAGCTAGCTACTGAGTTCCAGATGAAGGACCTAGGATTGATGCACTACTTCCTAGGCCTGGAGGTCTGGCAGAGACCTAGCGAGATTTTCCTTTATCAGGGAAAATATATTGTGAAGCTTCTGGAAAGATCTAGAATGGTGGACTGTAAGTCCATGTCAACACCGATGGAACTCAACTTTAAGAAGTTGAGTGGCAGTGTTGTTGGGCCTGTATTGACAAATCCTATTGAGTATCGTCAACTCGTAGGGGCCCTGATGTTCTTAGTGAACACTCATATAGATATATGTTTTGTAGTGAACACCTTGAGTCAACAGATGGTTGAGCCTCATCACTTTCACTAGGTTGGTGCCAAGAATCTCCTAAGATATCTTCGGGGCACAATAAACCATGGGCTGAGATACATTGCTAAGAGCGTGACACTCCTTGGTTATACTGATGCCGATTGGGCTGGCAGTGTGGTGGATCATAAGATCACATCGGGATGATGCTTCAACCTCGGTTCTGCTTCGATCTCATGGATGAGAAGGAAGCAGAAGTCGGTGGCTTTGAGCACCGCAGAGGCTGAATACATTGCAGCAAGTATGGCCTGTTGTGAAGCAGTCTGGTTGTGAAGGCTCTTCAGTGAGCTGTTCGAGCATGTGCTAGATACCACGGTGATACTCTGTGATAATAAGAGTGGGATTCGTTTGACCGAGAATCCTATGTTCCACGACCGATCCAAGCATATTGATATCAAGTACCATTTCATCCAGGATATGGTACAGCGAGGCGCCATAAGGCTCGATCATATAAGAACTGATGAGCAGGTCGTGGATATTCTCACTAAGCCCTTGGGGAAGGTCAAGTTCCTAACCTTCTATGAGAGACTTGGTATCATGGAACGACCCTATGATGTGGGTCTTGTTGAACGATGAGCTCAAGGAGCTCTGGGGGTCTTTGGGGACAGCTTCTTGGAGCTATGAGCAACCACAAGGCTAGGCTTGCCAAACCTTGTTGGTGTGCTTGGACCCCACCGTTGTGATTATTGAGTTAGTTAACCTCTCATTATCTATGCCCCGTATGCATCCTACCCATTGAGTTAAAGCCTCATGGGAAGTACCTCTCATTTGGCCAATAAGGTGGGAAAAGCTAGAGACTAGTAGCAAAGACTGATGGATGCATCAAATATTGACGTACTCTCTATCTAGGATGGCACGGTCCAACCACTTGATTTGGGATCAAGTATAGTGAGTTCTTGAACCTTCACCTGACTTCGGGTCAGATGAAACAACTTCAGGTTGGTTGGAGACTCTTTGTGAGTCCGATAGAGGTTTTGACCTCTGGGCTGAATCTGTCAGCCGGGAATGATGTCTTTGTGACTGACCCATTTCTGTTCTGAAATAAAGAGGCCAAAAAAACTTTTTACAGCGGGATGATGCACGATTTTTTATTGCACTGGTGGATGGAGTTCTCCCTAGTTGAGAGGGAGTGTTAAATTTGGACAACTAGGTCCAAACTCCATCTTGTGATGTGCAGATGAAGATTCCAATATTTGTATTGGATTCCTTTTTCAGAGAGGTGTAAAATCGATCTAAAATTGATTTTAATCTGATGAGCAGAACATTTATTTTGAATTTATTATTTATAATAAATTTAAGTGCAGATCAGCCTTAAGGTTTTTAACCCCAGCAGATGTGTCACACACCTCTCATGATTGGTATTTATAGGGTCAACGTTGGAGCATTTTCCACTCATCTCAACACACATCTCCTCCTCTTATACAAGCATCTAAGGAGCAAGAAGGACGAAGTTTACCGCAGCAAGAAGGACGAAGTTTACCACAGCAAGGAGGACAAAATTTACTATAGCCAGAAATCTGCGGTTAGGGTTTCTGGGGAAGCTTGACCAGCATTGACTTTTGTCAACGCATGGTTTGATTGGATTGAATTTTGGAGGAGACTTCGATCTAAGGAGGCCATACTCTTTGGCACAGAAATCGAGGTCAAAGGTTGACCAGAAGTTGAGTTGCGTTGAATTTTAGTGTTGCTTCCCTATGTTGACTTTTCTATGCATCGTTGACTTTTCTGAGGCTGACTTCTGAGTTGATCGTGTGATTGTTTTGAGGACTCTTGTGACACATGTTGGGTTGGTTGACCATAAATTCTTTGTTGGTTGAAGCATCCTGTTGACCACCGTAATGCACCATCACCTTTATCTGTTTCTGACTTGTCTTCTAAAGGATCACTGGTATGTTCTATCTACATTTTACTTGTAAATTCATGTGATTGTTGTCGATAAAAGTAAAGTTGCATCAAGCATAGAACATCTACAAAATTCTACATGTCTCATATGAGTTATCAGAGCATGCTTCTTACCCATTTCTAAAGGAAGGGTCGTATAAGAGTTTATTTTGAAATAGTTTTGTCACTCTTCACCACTATTAATACCATGGCAAGTGATATCAAAGTAGTTTAAGAACTCTTAATCATTTATAAGAAAAATCGAGGTAACCAAGAAAACTTTGGGATGATTTTCTTGGTTGTTATGAGAATGACTTACCTTATTGAACAAAAGGAAAAAATTCCCTTATTTTTGGCTTGGTTAATAGACATCCATGTTGAGAATTTGGAAAAAGTGTCTCAATTTCCTACACAACCAATGGGCCAAATTCAATAAATTCCAACATAGCAAGAATGAATGGTCATTCCACACAATTATAATTATTTTCCAAATCCAAATTGATGATCAAATATTTTGACATTATACAAAGAATCCATTCCATATTTTTTCAAATTATAATAACATTATCTAGAATGCAACACCCTTAAATGAATATTGTTTTTGCAAGGCGAATAATCGAAAGGTCAGTGAAATACCTAATTCATAAAGCTAGGATCTTAACCAAAATATTGTACAACACATTGAGAAGGGCCATTAGAGGAAATTTCAACCAAAAAGTGGCCTCCTAAGGAAAAATCATAAAATATTAGTTAAACTAATAAAATAAGAGTTATGAGTTTTGGAGGGGAAGGAAGAAAACTATTTTTCTAATTGTATTTTTGGCTTATGTCCTTATAGATTTACTCAAATTTCAAGTGTAGACACTCGTTGGATGCAGAATTAAATTTTGCATCCAACGAGTACCCATTATGCATACTTTTGAGAGTACCCACATTGATAAAAAAAAAATGCATATACATTAAAAAAATGTGTTGAACACACCTTTTTAATGTATCTATAATTGTTATCAATGTGGGTCTTCTCAAAAGTATGCATAATGAGTAATTTTTGGATGCGAAATTTAATTCTAAATCCAACGAGTATCTACACTTGAAATTTGAGTAACCCATAAGGAGATAAGCCAAAAATACACCTTAAAAAAGTAGTTTTTTTTATTTTCCCTCCATAATATTTACATGTACCACTTTTTAAATTTGAAGATTTTGATTGGTTTACAGATTATGACATGGAAATTACGTGACATTTTCATGGGCACTTTTAAGCTAAAATTATCTCTAATGTAAATTAAATTAGCTATTAACTAGTAACTAGTGGAGGTTCACCTAAAATGATAAGCTTTTCTTGATAATTAATCCTAACTTTGAGCAATTTGGACCCAAAAAGGTCCCAAGATATACCTATCATAGTCCCACATATTTTTATTAAATTTAGAAAGGAAACCAGTGAGCCCTTGGGATTTCTTGTCAGCCATCACCATTAAGATAATTTTTAGCTTATGAGGGTCAACTATAATCATATATTAATTTTTGTTTGGAAAAAACCTTATTAGAGTGAAGATCAATCCACATCTACATGGCTAGTTTTAGTGCATTTGACATTACTTGGGATTGGAAAATGTCTGGCCAGACATGGTATCATATAGAGTTCAAAGGAAAGTCAATAGAAAAAAAATTATGATTATGAGTACCTAGAGTATTCAATTTCTATGCATATATATTATTTTGGTTCCCTAAGAGAAGGTATTATGTTCAATGAATAAGTAGAGTGCTGAGTTTTAGGAGGTGACTTGATAGTTTGGAGGTGGAAATTATGATGTTGCCTTGGTCTAGTAGAGTTTTGCAAGCATATTGAAGTATAGAAGGAAGTTACCATCCTCTTAATAAATAAGTGCATTGTTATTGGTTAGGAATGATAGTTCGATTGACCAATTAACTAGTTCAAGGTATGTAGAGTTCAACACACAAAACCATGACAAAGTCAATTGAAGTAATAATGTAGTAGTAGGTTTGGAGGGTGCAATACTAGAACATTTTTCTAATTTTATTGATGAAGATTGGGTTAAAAAAGTAGTAGGTATACCTATTAATGTTGGATTTAGATTACATCCACATTAGAATACAATAGTAGCAACATAATATATCCAAGAGGCATTGGTGGTAGAAAATGGGAAAACATTCTCCATTCAAAGGACGAGGTGACAATGGTAAACTATATGGAAATTATGCCATCAATAGTGTAGAGTATACGAAAGGATTTCATCAATAGTGTAGAGTATACGAAAGGAGTCAATTGCAAGTGGATGCATGGTTCTAGGAAACATATCTAGGGTACAAAAAATTCTTAGGGAAGTTGTCACGGATAGAAATTTTAGTGCAGAACGATGTAAGGGGATAATCTTGAATGGCTTGGACGACCTCCACTACATGATCACATTGGTGGTCATTGACTAACATGGATGGACATGCCTAAACTTAAATGACATGAAGAGTTAGTTTTGGCTTCCCTTACATGATGGAAATTAGCATCATGTATGAACTGAATAAGACAAAATAGTTTTGTTGTGCTAGCTTCCTCATCAGTATAAAAGAAAAGTTCTTAAGGACTGTGTCAAATAGAAACTTTATGAGAGGGTTTATGTGTCAAATTTGTGTGTCTTTTATGAGAAATTTATGAAGTAAATTAGCTTTAAAAACACATAAACATAAAGTAAATTGCATAGAATATAATACACATCAAGCACATTAAACAATAGTGATGAAGGAGTTCACCCCTCATGGGCTACGTCTCCTTGGATCAGCTTCAATGGCTTGGCCCTCTTTGATTAACTGATATAAATTTTGAATACATTCATTTCCAAAGCTCTGATGGCTCTCAAACCTACTCCAATGCACTCAGAATGTCCTGAAATGTTAGGATAGACTCTTTCTAAGCCTAATTTTGTCGAAATTTGCTCAAGTTATGGCCTCATCAATTTTTCCTGGGGAAGCTCCTCCAAAACTGGAGAGAACTCCAGTTAACTCCACCAAAATTGATGGTTGTGCCGAATTTGATGGACTCCACCAAACTAACTGTAGAGATAAGTGTGATTAGTTGAATTTTAAATGGATTTAATGGAGGGTTAAGCGCTTAATTGGCGCGTTATACCAGAGCTCCCGCCTGAGGTTATGAGTATGGTTATATGGTGAGGGGGCTGGCCCCATCCTCCCATCATCGCATCATATGTGAAAATTTAAATATATGCAAAGTCCATTGGTTAATAAGGACTATGGTATGGACTAATGGTATGGCATTATGTTGTTGCGGGGGAGGTTGTGGGGTCGACCCCGAACTCTGCTTGTCCTCCAGTTTGAAATTTTGTACAATAATATTCCACATTTCGCCATACTTTCCATATGTTTCCATTTGGGGGGGGGGGGGTACATGGCAGCCCCTCGCTGCACCACGTGTCCTCACTCCATTGGCCCTCCAACATATAATCAAATTGCAGCAAATCACCAACCTCATCAACCAATCCCACAATGACACTTGTCAGCAGCTCATATGACCAACTGGAGGAATATTTTAGGAATATTCCTTGGAATATTCATTTTTCTGATTAGGGTAGGCAGTCATCATCTTGTGAATTCTGCACAAATTTTAATTGTTTGTAAAAACAGACAACAAGCTCTAACTTTCACATACAGAGTCAGTTTTCGATGAAACTAAGTGCATCGGAATTAGGGTGAAGAGCACCTCGCGGTCATTTTGGTTTCGAGTGATTCTAATAACTTTGATTTTTTAGCAAATTTTTTCACCCAATTCAATTTATCATCAATGTATGTGCCATATGCCCTTACTTAGACTAGGCATGCCATAGACCGTAGTAACTCACACTAGCTAGAGACAACAAAAGAAGCTTTGAAGGGAACTCGAAGAGGCAATGAAAATTTGTTGGGAGGGGGGGGAGGGGGGGGGGGAGGAGGTTGGTGATTAATGACCCTATCCAATCCATAAGTATGATGCATGATAGACAAAATGGGCATAGAGAACTTGAGTAGCTTTTATAGACTTGGGTACTTGGACTATATGTAGACCCAAGGAGTTAGGAAATATACACTTATGATTACAATGGATGGTAGAAGTACCTCTAATCAAAAGCATCCATGGAGCATAATATTGGGTTGCACTCATTGAGCATACATCTACTATGCATGCATCCACTAGATGCATGTGGGTGTATTGGGCACAGTTGGGCACACTTGTGGGGTGCATGGAACTTTGAGTATAACACCATTGGATATTAGGTGGTCCATGAACAAATCATAAAGGGGTGCAGGGCCCAACATTAGACACAATTAAAGTTGGAAATATGGGAACTTGGGTCAAATTAGGCTTGGAGGGGCTTGCAAGTGCAAGACAAGCATTATATAAATATTGGACACATCAAAGTTGCTACGGAATCCATCATTGAATGATCATTCAAAAAGAGTGCAAAGGCACTCTATGGTTTTTTTTATGTTCAGGGTTGGCATAGTAGGGAAAAATGTAGTAGCTGAGTGAGAAAGATGAATATGGAGCTTGTAGGAGGCAAGCATTTGGTTGTTTTAGGGGTTGGATTGCACAAGTCCATTTGGTAGTAGACATAAGCATTTATTTCTTTCAAGTCATTGTACATTTGTAACATTCTTCATCTAAATAAACTTAAAGCACCTACCTTCGGTGTCACTTATACATTGTTGTGGATTATTTATTTTTTAAAGTTATTGTTCCTTATTTTGCCTTGTATTAGCTAAGTATTGAAATATTGACTGAATGTTAAAGTATTGCTAAGAGGTTTTGAAGGTTGTTGTTGGATGTGTGCATACTATTAAAAAAAATAGTTGAATAGAATTTAGCTGCATTTGATAGATTGTAATTTAAGGTGAAATGATATACAATTCAAGTATAAAATGATTGCAATAGACAAAACCTTACCAAACCACCCATGAGGTGTAGACCAATTAGTTTGTATGGGGTTTAGTCCTCTCTAGGTCAAAGTTTCAAATTTCATGGCAAGGGGTTGATAATAGGAGCCACCCTTGAGGGAATTAAACTATCTCAATGAGTGTCCAAACTCGATAGACGTATCATTCTTTCATCCAACATTAAGATTGCCCGTGACCTAAACTCAACCTAGTTATAGAGAGTTACTCATGGCCTAAACTCAACCTCATGGCCTAAACTCAACCTACTTCTAGAAAAGAAAAAAAAATAAACCCTTATAACGGAGAGAAATAACACTACACAACTTAAATACTAACTTTTACAAAATTAAAAAGTTGGACGAACCATACATCCATTAATCAATATTGTTGAATTTTCCTGGTTTTCGACACAACGACTATGATATGTACTTTTACAAAATTACAAATTGGACGAACCATACATCGATGAATCAATCTGGTTAAATTTCCTTGGTTTCCGAGAGAACGACTATTATACTCACTTTTACAAAATTAAAAAATTGGAGGAACCATACATCCATGAATCAATCTTGTTGAATTTCGTTGGTTTTCGACAGAACGACTATTTGGGAGAAGTGTCGTGACCTTTACCCCATCCTCACATGGCCTTGAAACCATCTGCTTTGACTAAAAAAGTCGACCCGAGTAAAAGCAAAAATAAAGAATGCTTAAATTAACTCAACAACCCACCAATATCCAATTTTGTTTCACATGTTTGCTAGGTCATCCTCCGGTTACTATTTGAAGTTCCAAGAGACAAACGGAAAGTTCTAAAATCATCCACTAAAACACACTGCAGTATGAACGTGAAAACATATCAGTTTCTGGTCGCTTGTTTCTTTCCATTTTGTCACATACAGGCGTTAATCTTCATCCATGTAAAGAGATTCTCGGTTGTTTAGTGTCACGTGAATGACAGGGATTGATTAAAAAAAGTGTCGTTGTTCGACGTTTCTGGTTTGTTTACTGTCACGTGATTGACAGGTATTGATAAAGAATTGTTGTTGTTCTGCACCAACTCTAGAATAAAGGCCAATAAGGATATGATTCATCAGACCAGATCAACTAAAATATTATGTAAGGACACAAACGAAACCACAGGCGTCGGCCGCCACTTTGATTATAAGCGTGGAAGCCAGAATTTGCGTAAGAACACGGAAGGGGTAGCCCATAAGCCCGCGGGAAAGGAAGTGGGTCAGTGGCAACAGAAATAATACAAAATCTAAAAGCAGGCCACACTCACGCGCTGGACAGTGAATAAAGTTGTAATTTCTACGTTATTCACTATATTGTATTTCCGTGAGTGATCGATGTTCAAGCTCACAATCATGTGCAATATTTGATTTTATGGTATATTTCCACTCATCTTTCTCTGGTTCATTGTTCCCCAAGGATGTATATCGTGCTAGAATGAGCCATGTCCTTGCAACCTCTAGCCATCAGCGGAACTCCGAACGAGGATACTTGTGGCCTTATGTTACGTAAAGAGATGTCCAGATGTTCTGTGGAATGCTCTATGCTACGTCGATTTGTGGTTAATCGTGGTATTATGCTATATTGACATGAAATGTGGCAATGCCATGTGGCAATTCACTTTAGTGATTAATCAAATTATATTAACATATGGTAACACATTTTATCACTAATCATGAATGAATGAATGATATTTTAACATTCACAAGATTAAAAATAGTTTATGGGACTACCCGTTTCCTTTTTTTTTTTTTTTTTTTTTAATTCAATCTTTTTCTTACTTGAATTGATGATGAGCTGACCCAACCTTCTAATAGTTCTCTAAGTGAAAACTCAATGCCATGGAATTGACACTAACATACTTCCGTAACTGTCCCTAATGTCTCTGAAAGCTTCACATTCCAAAATGAAATTCTTTTCTGATTCCACTACCCCAAAAGTGCAAAAAGTACATACCCTTTCTTCCGAAGCTTCTTTAGGTCTCTTTCACGGTCTTGTTTCACATCGAAGTTCATGATACTATATTACACTGAGGCATGGTAACACATTTAATGCTAGATCAACATACACTTGTATATTTCATTAATACGCAATAACTGAGTTGTCTTTAGTGAGATTTTTTGGAAACTTTTTCTGGTGGATTTTTTCCGTCTAATTTCTCTAAAATCAGACATAAATTCATTAAAATCACAAGATTGATGAGTAACCCAAGCATAATCGAAGTGCCATAAAGGGTTTTCAGGCTTATGAATCCATATATACAATGAAAAAACCATTATAAATAACACAAATCAACATTTCACCTCAAAATTTTCCATCAAATTCTGGCACTAGAAACTCCTGCAATAACCAGTGACCAGTGAAACTGTGATAAGCCAACGTATTCCTCAATCTTAACATGTGGCAATAAGTGGTTTTAACTTCTATGAAAACATAGTAACATATGGTTTGATCAAAATGTAGTGGCATTTCGTCGAATGCTATGCCGACATGCATATTTAGATTACAACAACATATGATTCAACATTATGATAACATATAGTGATACATGGCCCAATGCTACGTTGAAATATGATCTTATGCTACATAGACACATGGCGGCACATGACTTAATGTTATGTTAACATAGTGGCCTTATTCTATACTAAGAAATAGTTGCAAGTCGTGTTATAGTGCACTAATAGATGGCCATTGTTTCCTTATGCTACACTAACACGTGGCCCTATAGCATGCAGAGAAAGGGAAACAAGTGTCCTTGTGCCACATCACATGATGTCCTTCAATACACTAGCCATGTGACAATTGGCTTTATGTTATGTTGACACATGGCCTTGTAATTGAGTGAAACGTGAAAAAAAGTGGATTTATTTTCATTAACATATGGCCTTATCTTAGAGCGGCATGAAGCAACAAGAGTACATAATACGATACGTTAGCATGTGGCCCTCTAATACATTGGTACATGGTGACAAGTGGCCCTATGCTACAGGCGTTAATCGTCATCCATGTAAAGAGATTCTCGGTTGTTTAGTGTCACGTGAATGACAAGTATTGATTAAAAAAGGTGTCGTTGTTCGAGGTTTCTGGTCTGTTTACTGTCACGTGATTGACAGGTATTGATAAAGAATTGTTGTCTTCTGCGCCAACTCTAGAATAAAGGCCAATAAGGATATGATTCATCAAACCAGATCAACTAAAATATTATGTAAGGACAGAAACGAAACCACAAGAGTCGGCAGCCATTTTGATTATAAGCGTGGAATGTTGTAATTTCTGAACAATTCCGAACACAGAGAGAAAATAAAAAAATTTCAACTAAACACAGAGAAAATCAATTTAAAATGTGGACCGAGATGACAAAACATTTATTTCATTAAGCTTGAGAAACTATTACAAAATTGTGATAGCCCTCCTATTGGTCGATGGTGGTTCAAACAAATTCAACCGCATTACATAAATGCTTATCGCATCCATTTCTGGGTGGTGTGACGTAGAATTGTTACAGGATTGATCCACGGGTTTCGTGACATGGCAAGGTGACCTTTTATCGCGCGGGTGAAGAGCAAGGTGACGTATGTGGGAGCTCGTGTAATCATCTTCCGATTGGTTGGCGAGTTTAAAGATGTGGACTATGGGCTTCACAAACATTACGTGGCCCATTCAAATCAAAACAAAATGCGCGGGATGTAAGTTGGTTGGTGGGATTTTAAAGGCGGGTATGGCAGTGTTTATGAGGTGGAGGTTTGCGTGGTCTGACCACGAGATTACACTGTAAAACATGGCTACGGCCATAACTCAAAAATTGACATGGCAAGGTGACCTTTTATCGCGCGGGTGAAGAGCAAGGTGACGTATGTGGGAGCTCGTGTAATCATCTTCCGATTGGTTGGCGAGTTTAAAGATGTGGACTATGGGCTTCACAAACATTACGTGGCCCATTCAAATCAAAACAAAATGCGCGGGATGTAAGTTGGTTGGTGGGATTTTAAAGGCGGGTATGGCAGTGTTTATGAGGTGGAGGTTTGCGTGGTCTGACCACGAGATTACACTGTAAAACATGGCTACGGCCATAACTCAAAAATTGACATGGCAAGGTGACCTTTTATCGCGCGGGTGAAGAGCAAGGTGACGTATGTGGGAGCTCGTGTAATCATCTTCCGATTGGTTGGCGAGTTTAAAGATGTGGACTATGGGCTTCACAAACATTACGTGGCCCATTCAAATCAAAACAAAATGCGCGGGATGTAAGTTGGTTGGTGGGATTTTAAAGGCGGGTATGGCAGTGTTTATGAGGTGGAGGTTTGCGTGGTCTGACCACGAGATTACACTGTAAAACATGGCTACGGCCATAACTCAAAAATTGACATGGCAAGGTGACCTTTTATCGCGCGGGTGAAGAGCAAGGTGACGTATGTGGGAGCTCGTGTAATCATCTTCCGATTGGTTGGCGAGTTTAAAGATGTGGACTATGGGCTTCACAAACATTACGTGGCCCATTCAAATCAAAACAAAATGCGCGGGATGTAAGTTGGTTGGTGGGATTTTAAAGGCGGGTATGGCAGTGTTTATGAGGTGGAGGTTTGCGTGGTCTGACCACGAGATTACACTGTAAAACATGGCTACGGCCATAACTCAAAAATTGAACTTGCAGGGTTTTAAAATCAAAACTTCATTGCACAGTGGAGTGCAAATCAAAGGAAACAATCTTTTGCTACTGCTGTCCTTTGGGATTTCCATCAGACTTTAAGTTTCAGTCCTCCTTGCCGGTTGTGCAGTTGGAATTAACATTTCCAACATGGAAGCCAGAATTTGGATAAGAACACGGAAGGGGTAGCCCATAAGCCCGCGGGAAAGGAAGTGGGTCAGTGGCAACAGAAATAATACAAAATCTAAAAGCAGCCCAAACTCGCGCTGGACAGTGAATAAAATTGTAATTTCTACGTTATTCACCATATTGTATTTCCGTGAGTGATCGATCTTCAAGCTCACAATCATGTGCAATATTTGATTTTATGGTATATTTCCACCCATCTTTCTCTGGTTCATTGTTCCCCAAGGATGAATATCGTGCTAGAATAAGCCATGTCCTTGCAACCTCTAGCCGTCAGCGGAACTCCGAACGAGGATATTGTGGCCTTATGTTACGTAAAGAGATGTCCATATGTTATGTGGATTGCTCTATGCTACGTCGATTTGTGGTTAATCGTGGTATTATGCTATATTGACATGAAATGTGGCAATGCCATGTGGCAATTTACTTTAGTGATTAATCAAATTATATTAACATGTGGTAACACATTTTATCACTAATCATGAATGAATGAATGAATGATATTTTAACATTTACGAGATTAAAATTACTTTATGGGATTACCAGTTTCCTTGTTTTTTTTCCTTTTCTAATTCAATCTTTGTCTTACTCAAATTGTTGATGAACTGATCCAACCTTCTAATAATTCTCTCATTGAAAAGTCAATGCCACGGAATTGATGCTAACATACTCCGGTAACTATCCCTGATGCCTCTGAAAACATCACATTCCAAAATGAAATTCTTTTCTGATTCCACTGCCCCAGAAGTGCAAAAAGTACATACCCTTTCTTCTAAAGCTTCTTTAGGTCTCTTTCACCGTCCTGTTTCACACCGAAGTTCATGATAATATATTACACTGAGACATGGTAACGCATTTAATGCTAGATCAACATATACTTGTATATTGCATTAATATGCATTAACCGATTTGTCTTTACTGAGACTTTTTGGAAACTTTTTCCGGTGGATTTTTCTGGTCTAATTTCTCTAAAATCTGGCAGAAATTCATTGAAATCACAAGATTGATGTGTAACCCCTGCATAATTGAAGTGCCATAGAGGTTTTTCAGGGTTATGAATACATATATACAATGAAAAAACCATAATAATTAACACAAATCAACATTTCACCTCAAAATTTTCCGTCAGATTCTGGCACCAAAAACTCCAAAAAAGAGCACTAAAGGCAACTCCTGCAATAACCAGTGGAACTTTGATATGCCAACGTATTCCTGAATCTTAAATTGACATGTGGAAATAAGTGGTTTGAACTTCTATGAAAACATTGTAACATGAGGTTTGATCAAAACGTAGTGGCATTTCGTCGAATGCTATGTCGACATGCATATTTAGATTACAACAACATATGATTCAACATTATGATAACATATAGTGATACATGACCCAATGCTACGTTGAAATATGGTTTTATACTACATAGACACATGGCGACACATGACTTAATGTTATGTTAACATAGTGCCCTTAGTCTATACTAAGAAATAGTTGCAAGTCGTGTTATAGTGCAGTAATACATGGCCATTGTTTCCTTATGCTACACTAACACGTGGCCCTATAGCATGCAGATAAAGGGAAACAAATGTCCCTATGCCACATCACATGATGTCCTTCAATACACTAACCGTGTGACAATTGGCCTTATGTTATGTTGACGCATGGCCTTGTAATTGAGTGACACATGGAAAAAAGAGGATTTATGTTCATTAACACATGGCCTTATCTTAGAGCACCATGAAGCAACAAGAGTACATAGTATGATACGTTGGCATGTGGCCCTCTAATACATTGGTACATGGTGACAAGTGGCCCTGTGCTACACCAACATGTGTCAACATGTGGATTAATACTATGTAAACAGAGGACCGTATACTATATCAAAAGATATGTAATAGGGAGAAATGTGGCAACATGTGGTAGAATGCTATGCCAACACACAAGCCTATGTTATGTTGATGCACGGTAAGACGTGGTTTGATGTTATGCTAACATGTGTGTAATATTCCTAGTGGAAACATTAACAACATATACCAAAAGAAATGAACTTAGAACAACAAAAAATTATGAAGCATAACCACAATTTAACATGCAAGTAACACCAACTAATTAATCTAAGCCATTACATTAAAAAATTGGATCTATGTACATGAAAGGGGATGAATCAATGGAACCTAGGATTTCTAAGAAAGATGAGAAAAACCCAAAAAAATTCCTTTGATCCAAGTGAAGTATGACCCTCAATGAGAATGTGCACTGCCTTGGTGAATAATATGTTGTTGGTTGTCAAATAGAATGATGATTTCCTACCTGAATACTGCCCAAATTAACTTGATATTTCACCCACCAATCCCTCTCCAGAAACCCACAAAAACCTTGAAAGCGTTTGGTATTGTTCCAAGTAATGAAGAACCCTTCAACTAGTGCGAGTGGCACAACCAACCAACTAGTGCATACTACTAATAAAATTCTCTGTTGGAATAATACTCAATGCCCCAACTGAAGAATTCCCCAATCATTCAAGGGTATACCACTAGAATAGCCAAATTCCTCAACCCCTTAAGCTTTTAATCCATTCATCTCTTATGTCTACACAAACATTTCCAAAAGAGGTGCGCGCACTGCCAGAAGTTGTGGAAGTCATCCCCACAAACTCCCTTGTCTTCTACCTACAAAATCCTCCAAAATTCTAGCTCCATAGGGTAAGAATAAACCCCTCAACCCTCGCTCCAAAATCACTAAACCTGACCCAAATAATAAGCCAATGCGAATTGCCCCTGCATTTAGGAAGTGTGCATTGTAGACTCGAAATGATGAATTTGACGCTTGGTGGAAGCCTTGCAATAGACTCCCAAAATTCCCAGCTAGGGAGACACTCAAATTTCTCTAAATCTTGTCCATATTCTGCCTAAAATCATTGTGCTAAGAAACACTCCAAGCTTTTGCATTCAACAACTCACAAGAGGTCAAAATTCATAAGTGTATTAGTCCAAAAGATGCTCTATAGTTCCCCCTCCTTGCCTTTAAATAAGATTGGTCTCATACACTCTCCTCGGTGGCCCCCGCCTTGCCTCCAAATAACACTCCCTTTCTAGTGGTTCCCACTGCCTCCTTGGTGGCCCCCACTTGGCTCCCAAATTTTTACTCTCTCTCTCTCTCTCTCTCTCTCTCTCTCTCTCTCTCTCTAGAGATGTACATTGACCCCTTGTATTGGCCCCTTTGGCCCACCAATGGTATAGACTCACTCTTATAACTACTAGCACAACCATGAGAGTCTCCACTAACCTCCTCAAATAGTAAATAAAAAATTGGGGACATTACAATCATCCGTGCCCAAAATTTCTTGTCTAATCCTAATTTATGCATGAATGGAACAAAATACACATATAACCATAAATACAAAGATGCAGTGGAAATAACACTTCATTTCATTAATATCAAAGAACTGAAATTTGTTTACAGATAGAATGGAAATAAACTAGCTAGGGCGCTTGTAGCTTATCTCTAAGAAGATATGTGGTGCCTATAGGCCTCTGAACTGTGTCACAATGAGACGTTGTTGACACCTAATCCTATGGATGGGTGTGCATATGTATTTTTGTATATTATTTATTATTAGGAAATAAGGAAGGCCAAGAGTCATTGGGAGATGAATCCCAATAGCCTCACTTCCTATCTATATAAGCATGTACATTCTTCAGCTAATACACATTCTAGTTTTGAGGAGTTACCTCCTGGTTTGACATGGTATCAGAGCCAACCCCACAATAGGCATTTCTGCCCTGTGGTGTAACTCCCTATCCTTTGCTCAGTCAATATTTTTTAATAGTTTTTGCTGCTCATTAATTGCTAGACTGTTATTCTGCATTTTTTTCCCCTATATAATACTGACATTTGCAGCTCCAGCTCCTGCAGACTGCAGGCTCTGTCAATCTGCAAATTGCAGGCTCTGCCATTCTGCAATTCCAGCAGTCCTACAACTCTGTCTTCTGCAGATTCAATTTCAAATTTTTTTGTAACGCCCTTTTGGGCCTCCTCCTCTCCATTCATTCCTGCGCTCCTCCATTTTTCCCTTACCCATCGCCTTCCCTTCCCCTACCTGCATTCCCATTCTCCATTACTCCATTCAGCGCTTTGCCTCTCCCCTCATTTCAACATACACCTCCCTCTCCCTCACACACCTCCCTCTCCCTCACTGTTCCATACCCAACGCACTGTGCCTACCCAACACGCTGTTATATTCTCAACGCACTGTCCTTTGTATTACAACGCTGTCATTGCATGGTTTAATACCGCTTGTCTACAGTTATAATACGCTCTGTCTCATTTAAATACAGCGGTCCATTCATATAACGCTGTCGACATTCATATACCGCCTTACATATAATACTGCCAATTCATATTTAATACGCTGGCTCCAGTTTGTAATACATCCAGACTCTGCATATTTCATACAACGCCTCCATTACATTGGTACGTTGTTTGTTCTGTTCTGTTGTATCACGTCCGTGTGTTAATACATAACGCTGCCTGAATAGTGGCCCGTGCGTTAATACATAACGCTGTCACCTTATTCAATACCGCTCCCTCCACTTTTGAATAGTCAATACCACCTTTCATTCCGCGCGTCAACATACAAAATCGCAGTTTTAAATACCGCTCCATGTTATATACTGTCCATTGTATACACTGTCCGCGCGTTGTGTTTATATTGTTTATCACACCATTTTACCGCCTTTGTTAATGCCATTACAGTTTGCCATTACAATACGCCCCATTACAATGCGCTGTTCGACTCCATATATTCAGTTTGCCATTACAATACCGCCTGTCTATTTATATTAACGCTATCCAGATTACATTATTCACATCCAAACGCTGTCTCTTTTTCATTACATGGTTTATGCGTTGTATATCGTTTCATTACATAATATAACAACGCCCTCCAATTGCGTTATATTTGTTTATATATGTGGTATGCGTTGTAATACACCGCCCCTCCATCATATTTACGCCCCACCATATACAGTGCGTTGTCACTCTGTGTAATACTACGCTCCATATTACATTCTATATTCATTTTGTCCCCCAAATTATTCCCATTACGCCCTTTTCAATACCTCCCATTCATACCATTCCACCTTTTCACATACAAATTTTTCCCCAAACAAAAAAAAAATACATTTTTTTGTGTGCAGAATTCAGTTTATAGCAAAGAGTCCTTTTTTAAAAATTCAGTCTCCAGCAAAAGTTTTTTGAGCAGAATATTTTTTCCAGCAAAAGATTATTTTGTTTTCTCTCCTTTTTGAGCAGAATATTTTTTCCAGCAAAAGATTATTTTGTTTTCTCTCCTTCAAGAGAAATTTTCCAGCAAAGTTTTGGTTTTTCTCTCCTCCTTCAAAAGAAGATGACAGTCCCTTCATCTTCTAAAGAGGCTGCCTAGTTGGCACAGAGAGAAAAGAGACACGCTTCAGGTCCATCCAAAGGAAGAGAAGGCAGAAGACGAAGAAGAAACTTCAGAGAAAAGGGGGGCAGACAATCTAAAGCTCAGCAGCAAACAAATCAAGACAGAGGTAAAATTGATGACAAAGACAAAGGTAAACCAACTGAATCAGCTCATTCTGTTCTAGCACATTGTAACAATGGAGTAACTAAAAACCTATTTGATGTTTCATTTACTTCATGGAGAGATGATTGGTTGCTAGATTCAAGAGCAACATGTCACATGACATTTAGAAAATATTTTTTTGAAGAATTCACTGACAAAGTTGATGGAGCAGTATATTTCGCAGATAAATCCAAACTCAAGCCATCGGGGCTTGGCACAGTCAGGCTTAAACTGCCTGGTCTTCCTGATCATATCCTACATGAGGTTCTATACCTCCCGGAGTTGAAGAGAAACTTGTTGTCCCTGATCGAAATCCGGCAGCAAGGACACTCAGTTCACTTGTTTGATGGCAAGGCAGAGGTCAGATCAGCATCAGATCACTCACTTGTCATAGAGGGAATAGAAGAAGGGAGACTCTTGAAGCTGAAAGGTTCATCTGCTCATGCTCAAAACTTTGCATTCAGTTCACATCATGATGAAGGTACATTTCCATCAAGTCTTTTATGGCATGCTAGATTTGGACACTTAAACTATGACAACCTTCATTTGTTGAAGAAAAATGGTGTTGATGGACCGCCTACAATTCCTAGAAAACCTAAGGAATGTGATGCTTGTATTCTAGGAAAGCATAGCAAACAACCATTTCATGATTCACACTCAAGAGCACATAGGAAACTTGAACTTGTTCATTCAGATTTATGTGGCCCTATGCTTATTGCTTCTGCAAATGGAAACAAATACATGATGACATTTATTGATGACTACACCAGAATGTGTTGGATTTACTTACTGAGGAATAAGTCTGATGCTTTTCAAACTTTCAAGAATTTTCATGCATGGATTGAAAATGATGCACAAACACATATTGGCTCTCTACGTACTGATAATGGAAAAGAATACACCTCAAATGAATTTGAAAATTATCTTCATCAACATGGAATCAAACATCAAACAACAGTGCCATATAATCCACAACAGAATGGTGTAGCTGAAAGAATGAACAGAACCATCTTAAATATGGTCCGCTCCATGTTATTTTTCAAGAATGTAAAATTGATGTTTTGGGCTGATGCAGTTCTATGTGCCGTTTACATAAAGAATAGGTGTCCTTCAAGTTCAATTAGAAACAAAACTCCTTTTGAAATGTGGCATGGCCACATTCCTTCGGTAAAGCATTTCAGGGTCTTTGGGTCCACCTGCTATGCCTTGATACCCAAGGGTCAAAGGAACAAACTTGGTGCTAGAAGCAGAAAATGTATCTTCTTGGGGTACTCCAATACCTCCAAAGGATATCGTCTCTATGATGAAGCAAATAAAAAGTTTGTGATAGCAAGAGATGTCATATTTCTTAAATCTTCCAAGAGTGAGAAGGTTGTTGAGCGGCAACTTGATCGCCTGGACAGATTCACACATGCAAAGTCTTTCCAAGAGTTTGATAATGTGATTCCACACCTTGAAGGGGGGATTCCGATATTGAATCAAACTGTGGAATCATTTCCTGAACCACTCTCTCCCCCACATGAAGAAACAACCACGGATGACACATTGGATGATGTGATCGACAGAATTGGGAGATTGAATCTTGATTCAATCCCAACTCAGTCAAGTGACCAGCCTGGGCCATCTCAGAAAGGTCCTCCCAAATGGCTGACAAAGACATTGGAGGATGTTCATCTTGATGAGGTTGGAAAAACAGGAACAAGAAGTTCCACTCAAGAAATTGAAGGTGATGTAGATAATTCTGATTCCCCTGTTGATATGGATATTGCTTATAACTGTGAAATGAGTTTGTCTACAGATCATGAACCAACTTCCTTCAAAGAAGCCGCTTCTCATGATGAATGGAAAGAAGCGATGTAGAAGGAGTATGATGCCTTGATAAAGAATGGCACTTGGAAGCTGGTTGATCCACCTTTGGGAACGAAACCAATTGGCTGTAAGTGGGTCTACAAGAACAAGTACAAAGCAGACGGCTCACTTGACAAGCACAAGGCTAGGCTTGTGGCAAAAGGATTCGCACAGAAAGAAGGAGTCGATTATGAAGAAAATTTTGCTCCCACAGCAAAATGGACCACCATCCGGACTCTCTTTGCCTTAGTAGCTCAGAGTGGATGGAAATTCCATCAGATGGATGTAAAAACAGCCTTCTTGAATGGAGATCTCAAGGAGAAAGTTTATATGTCCCAGCCAGAAGGATTTGTGATAAAGGGTCAAGAACACAAAGTTTGCAAACTTGTGAAATCCTTGTATGGCCTCAAGCAAGCACCACGAGCCTGGTATGAGAAGTTGACCGAGCATCTTCTGAAACTTGATTTCAAACACTTTGATCTCGATGATGCAACTTTGTTTGTTAAGAAAGTTGGAAAAACAGTTGTATATCTTGTGGTATATGTAGATGATCTTTTGATAACAGGAAACAATGAGAGCTATATTGTATCCATGAAGAAAGAGTTGAAGAAAGGTTTTGAAATGACTGATTTGGGTCATGTTCATTACTATTTGGGTATTGAAGTAATTCAACATCCTAAATTCATATTTCTTTCTCAGAAGAAGTACATTGGAGATCTCTTGAACAAGTTTGGCATGGATGATTGTAAACCCTTAAGCACTCCAATGGAACAAAACTTGAAGCTCACATCTATTGAAGGGAAGGAATTTGAGGATGCAACTAAGTATAGACAGCTTGTAGGAAGTCTTATCTATCTGACCACCACCAGACCTGACATCTCATTTGCCGTTGGAATCCTCTCAAGGTTCATGCAAAAACCTTGTGAAGGACATTGGTCTGCTGCAAAAAGAGTACTAAGGTACTTGAAGGGGACTCAAGACTTTGGACTCAAATATACACAGGTAGGCGACTTCAACTTGACCGGATACTCTGATTCAGACTTTGATGGCGACAAAGAAACAGGGGTGTCTACTACAGGTTACACCATGAGTCTTGGATCAGGAGCTGTCTCCTGGAGATCACGCAAACAGTCAGTTCCAGCAGATTCCACGACCGAGGCAGAATATGTGGCAGCAGCTGAAGCAACAAAGGAAATTGTGTGGCTCCGGAAAATCCTGGAAGATTTGCAGATGAAACAGATGTATTCCACTCCACTCATGATCGACAACACTTCTGTAATAAAGTTGGCCAAGAACCCAAAGTTCCATGATCGAACAAAGCACATCAATACAAAGTACCATCTCATTCGACATCATGTTCAGGCCAAAACCATCCATCTACATCATTGCTCCACAAATGAGCAAACTGCTGACATCTTCACCAAAGCACTTGGAAGAGAAAAGTTTGAAAAGTTCAGATCGATGCTTGGACTCACCAACATCCCTTCGGATTAAAGGGGGGAATGTTGACACCTAATCCTATGGATGGGTGTGCATATGTATTTTGGTATATTATTTATTATTAGGAAATAAGGAAGGCCAAGAGTCATTGGGAGATGAATCCCAATAGCCTCACTTCCCATCTATATAAGCATGTACATTCTTCAGCTAATACACATTCTAGTTTTGAGGAGTTACCTCCTGGTTTGACAGATGTGAAGGCCTATTTATTGTTGAGAAACAATGGAAAACCCTAAACATCTAAAAACCTAACCTTAGGAGATAAAGCACCAAAACTATGGGCCCCGTTTGGGTAAATTGTACATCAAATTCATGGGGACGTAACTTTGGGATACGATCTTGATTTGACGTGCACAATACCTCGTTAGAAATATCTATCTGAGGACTACAACTTTTGAGTGAGAAACATCAATTGATGACCCATGTTTCTCTCAATTTTCCCAAAAAAATCTGTTTAGGGCCTCAAAACGGCTCAAGAAGTTGAGGACCCAAAAAAACCACTAAAAATAGTAAATTGTGCTACAGTTAAGGAAACTAAAAAACTTAAAGAAACAATGGTGTGGGTCCAAGTGGAATAGGTGAGTGGCCACCAATATCCACCTGGATCATTCCTCCACCCTTAGGAAACAATGGTCCCCATTGCATTGAGTTCCTCCATGAGATCTGCAATGTCGAATGTGTCCAGTAATGGTGGAAAGTATGGTTGAAGGTGATTGTTATGAAACCAGCTCCCAAAATAGAATAAAATAGAGATCAAAACCTTATAAATAAGCCACTTCGAGGGGGAAACCTCCTTTAAATTACATAAATGAACAATTCTTTGATGATACAAATGACAAAACCTCCTTTCTATGGAGTCCATGGGGTCACAATATAATCATAGCCGACGTAACAATAATAATGTAAGGGCACAACAATAACAATAGTCAGCTTTTATGGGGCACAATAATAACAATATGGGGACTATACGGGTACAAAAATAACAATAAGGGGGCTACACTAACAACAATAAGGGACAACACTAGTAATATAAGGACCTAACTTGTCCCTGTCCTTCAAAAAAGTGTTATTCTCAACACTTGAGCATATATGGATGCTTCTATATAAAATTCTCATCCTCCCACGTGGAATCTTCAGTTGGTAAGTTTTTCCACTTGAGATACTTTGAAATTGATCGATTTCATAGCTGTCGAGTTATTGTCTCTATGCCTCCTTCAGGTTTTAATATGATTTTTCCTTCCTCATCAAGGTCTGGCAATATTGTTTGAACTGGAATTTTGTCACCAATAACTTTCTTTAAGTATGAAACATGGAAAACTGGGTGCACTCGAGAAGAAGCAGGAAGCTCCAATTTGTATGCCATAGTACCAATCTTTTGTAGCACCTTGTAAGTAACATAGTACTTTGTCGATAATTTATTATCCTTCTTAGCTTACTTGAGGGAATTTTCTTTGTATGGTTGTAGCCGTAAAAATACCCAGTCTCGTATATCAAAACTTCTCTCGTTGTGATGTTGATCTGCCTATTGTTTCATTCAATTTTGTGCCAAATTTAGGTTATCCTTTAAGATTTGGAGAACTTGTTGTTGATGCCCGATGTGATATTCCATTGTTTGAACCTTAGAATTTTCTCTTAAAGATGATGTGATGGACGGTGGATGATATCCATAAGGTGCCATAAATGGGGTCATTTGTGTTGCAGTATGGAAGGAAGTGTTATACCACCATTCAACCAAAGGTAACCACTTGAACCATTGTGTTTGTTTATCAGATACAAAACAACAAAGATATCCTTTCAATCATGTGTTCAATCTCAGTTTTCCCATTAGATTGAGGATGATAAGATGAGCTATGAGCTAGTTGAGTACCCAAACAAGAAAATAATTCCATCCAAAATTTCCAAAGAAAATGAGATCTCTAGCGCTAACAATAGTCTTTGGGTTTCCATGTAGCTTTGAATTGTTTCCATAAATGTAGTAGCAACTGTACTTGCTTTAAATGGATGAGATAACGCACAAAAGTGTGCATACCTGGTAAGTCTATCAACTACCACCATGATGAAACTCTTTTCTTCGGACTTAGGTAAACCTGTGATGAAATCCATTGAAACCTCCTCCCAATGTTGAATTCGAATGGATAAAGGTTGTAGTAGACCCCGGGTCTTAATTGTCTCGACTTTATTTTGCTGGAAAACCAAACATTCCACCACAAACTTTGACTATCAAATTTAAGGCCATCCCAAAGAAATTCTTTCTTAACCCTATGGTAAGTTTTAAAAATCTTAAGTGTCCTCCTAAGGGAGAGGTGTGAAATTCCAAAAGAATATTTTGTTTTAGTTGGGAATTCTTACAAAGATATAAGTGATCTTTGTACCATAAGGAATCATTTTTCCAACTAAATGTATCATGAATCATAAGGAATCATTTTTTATGTGTTGGATGATGTCGTTCTTTGATTTTCTTTGTGTTGGATAAGTTCTAAAGTATTATTGGGATGCTTTAAAGGCTTTGGTTGAACAAGTACCTACAATTGAATTAACTTGGTTTAGTAGGACTTAGTTGCATCTGATAGATTGTAGCTTAAGGTGAATTTATGGGAAAACCTTAAGTGAAGAGGCATAGTTTGGTTATGGGAACAAGTAGGCCAAGTTGCTATAATATGATTCAAGAAAATATTTCATGACATCAAGTATCCAAATATATTGGGGAGAAACTCATTTTTGCATTGAAGATTTTGGTAAAATTCTAGGTCTCTCATATGAGTTATCAGAGCATGATTCTTACCCATTTCTGAAGGAAGGGTCATATAAGAGTTTACTTTGAAATAGTTTTGGCATTCTTCACCACTATTAATACCATGTCAAGTGATATCAAAGTAGTTTAAGCACTCTTAATCATCTAGGAAAACTTAAGGTAAAGTGGAAATCTTTGGGATGATTTTCATGGTTGCTATGAGAGTGACTTACCTTATTGACCAAAAGGACATAATTCCCTTAGTTTTTGCTTGGTTAATAGACATCCATGTTGAGAATTTTGAAAAAATGTCTCAATTTCCTATACAACCAATGGGCCAAATTCAATAAATTCCAACATAGCAAGAATGAATGGTCATTCCACACAATAATAATTCTTTTCCAAATCCAGCTTGATGATCAAAGATTTCGACATTATACCATGAATCCATTCCATATTTTTTCAAACTATAATAACATTTTCTAGAATGGAACACCCTTAAATGAACATTCTTTGTGCAAGGCGAATAATCAAAAGGTCAATGAAATACCTAATTCTGAAAGCTAGGATATTACCCAAAATACTATACAACATATGAGAAGGATTAAATTAAATTAGATACTAACTAGTAAATAGTGGAGGTTCACCTAAAATTATAAGATTTGCTTGATAATTAAACCTAAATTTGAGCAATTTCTACCCAACAAAGTCCCAAGATATACCTAGCATAGTCCCACATGGTTTTGTAAATTTTTTAAAGGAAACCAGTGAGCCCTTGGGATTTCTTATCAGCCATCCCCATTAAGACATTTTTCAGCTTATGAGGGTCAACCATAATCATATATTAATTTCTGTTTGGAAAAGCAGTTATGAGAGTGAAGTTAAATCCACATCTACACAACTAGTTTTAGTGCATTTGATGTTACCTAGGATTGGAAAATGTTAGGCTAAACATGGCATCAGAGAAACCTCAAAGGAAAATCAATGGAAAAAAAATGATGATTATGAGTGCCTAAATTATTCAAGTTATATGCATATATATTATTTTGGTGCCCTGAGAGAAGGTGTTATGTTCAATGAAGAAGTTAGAGTGTTGAGTTTTAGGATTTGACTTGATAGTTTGGAGGTGGAAATTATGACCTTGCCTTGGTCTAGTAGAGTTTTGCAAGCATATTGAAATATAGAAGGAAGTTACCATCCTCATCATAAATAAGTGCATTGTTATGGGTTGGTAATGATAGTTGGATTGTCTAATTAACTAGTTCAAGGTATGTAGAGTTCAACACACAAAACCATGACAAAGTCAATTGAAGTAATAATGTATTAGTAGGTTCGGAGGGTGCAATACTTGAAAAAAAAATATTCTTGATGAAGTTTGGGCTACAAAAGTAGTAGGTATACCTAGTAACGTTGGATATAGACTACATCCACATTAGAATACAATAGTAGCAACATAATATATCCAAGAGGCATTGTTGGTAGACAATGGGAAAACATATTCCATTCAAAGGAAGATATGATAATGGGAAATTGTATGGAAATTATATCATCAATAGTGTAGATTATACTAAAGGAGTCAATTGCAAGTGGATGCATGGTTCTAGGGAACATATCTAGGTCACAACAAATTATTGCTGATGTTGTCACGGATGCCCTTACTTAGACTAGGCATGTCATAGACCCTATTAACTCACACTAGCTCGAGACAACACAAGAAGCTTGGAAGGGAACTTGAAGAGGGAATGAAAAGTGTGGAGGTTGGGGGGGAGTGGGTGGGAGGGTTGGTGATTAATGACCCTATCCAATCCACAAGTATGATGCATGATAGAAAAAATTGGCAAAGAGAACTTGAGTAGCTTTTATAGACTTTGGTACTTGGACTATATGTAGACCCAAGGAGTTAGGAAATCGAAACTTAGGGTTACGATGGATGGTAGAAGTACCTTTGATCACAAGCATCCATGGATCATAATAGTCAGATGCACTCATTGAGCATACATCTACTATGCACAGATCCACTAGATGCATGTGGGTGGAGTGGGCACAGTTGGGAACACTTGTGGGGTGCATGGAACTTTGAGCATAACACCATTGGATATTAGGTGGTCCATGAAAAAATCATGAAGGGGTGGAGGGCCCAATATTAGACACAATTGAAGTTGGAAATATGGGAACTTGGGTCCACTTAGGCTTGGAGGGGCTTGCAAGTGCAAGACAAGTATTATATAAATACTGGACACATCAAAGTTGTTATGGAATCAATCATTCAATGATAATTCACAAAGAGTGTAAAGAAACTTTATGGTTTGTTTTATGTTAAGGGTTGGCATAGTAGGGAAACTTGCAGTAGCTGAGTGAGAAAGTTGAATAAGGGGCTTGTAGGAGGCAAGCATTTGGTTGTTTTAGGGGTTGAATTGCGCAATTCCATTAGGTAGTAGACATAAGGATTTATTTCTTTAAACTCGTTGTACATCTCTAATAGAGTTGTAGGTAGGAGGCTAAAACTCCCTTGATGTATATTTGTAACATTCTTCATCTAAATAAAGTTAAAGCACATACCTTCGGTTTCACTTATACACTGTTGTGGAATCTTTATTTGTTAAATGTTATTATTCCTTATTTTGAATTGTATTAGCTAAGTATTGAAATATTGACTAAATGTTAAAGTATTGGTAAGAGGTTTTAAAGGTTGTTGTTGGATGTGTGCATACTATTAAAAAAATTTAGTTGAATAGAATTTAGCTACATTTGATAGATTGTAATTTAACGTGAAATTATAGACAATTCAAATATAAAATAATTGCAGTAGACAAAACCTTACCAAACCACCCATGAGGTGTAGACCAATTAGTTAGTATGGGGTTTAGTCCCCTCTAGATCAAAGTTTCAAATTTCATGGGGAGGGGTTGATGATGAGAGCCACCCTTCAGAAAATTAAACTATCCCAAAGGATATCCAAAATCGATGGATGTATTGTTCTTTCATCGAACATTAAAGTTAGACATGACTTAAACTCAACCAAGTTCTAGAGAGTTGTTCGTAACTTAAACTCAACCTAATTCTAAAAAGGTAAAAAAAAACCGTACACAACCTAAATACTCACTTTTACAAAATTAAAAAGTTGGACGAACCATACATCCATTAATCAATCTTGTTGAATTTCCTTGGTTTTCGACAGAACGACTATTATAGTCACTTTTACAAAATTAAAAAATTGGACCAACCATACATCCAAGAATCAAACTTGTTGAATTTCCTTGGTTTTCGACAGAACGACTATTATACTCACTTTTACAAAATAAAAAAATTGGACGAGCCACATCCATGAATCAATCTCGTTGAATTTCGTTAGTTTTCGACGTACTATTTGGGAGAAGTGTCGGGACCTTTGCGCCATCCTCACATGCTCTTGAAACCATCTGGTTTGACCAAAAAGGGCGACCCCAGTGAAAGCAAAAATAAAGAATGCTTAAATTAACTGAACAAACCACCAATATCCAATATTGTTTCACATGCTTGTTAGGTCATCCTGCCGTTACTATTTGAAGTTCCAGGAGACAAACGGAAAGTTCTAAAATCATCCATTAAAACACACTGCACTGTGAATGTGAAAACATATCAGTTTCTGGTTGCTTGTTTCTTTCCATTTCGTCACATACAGGCGTTAATCGTCATCTATGGAAAGAGATTCTCGTTTGTTTAGTGTCACGTGAATGACAGGGATTGATTAAAAAGCTGTCGTTGTTCGAGGTTTCTGGTTTGTTTACTGTCACGTGATTGACAGGTATTGATAAAGAACTGTTGTTTTTCTGCACCAACTCTAGAATAAAGGCCAATAAGGATATGATTCATCAAACTAGATCAACTAAAATATCATGCAAGGACAGAAACGAAACAACGGGCCTCGGCTGCAACTTTGATCCCATTGGATTATAAGCGTGGAAACCAGAATTTGTGTAAGAACACGGAAGGGCTAGCCGATAAGCCTGCGTGAAAGGAAGTGGGTTAGTGGCAACAGAAATAATACAAAATCTAAAAGCAGGCCACTCTCACGCGCTGGACAGTGAATAAAATTGTAATTGCTACGTTATTCACCATATTGTATTTCCGTGAGTGATCGATCTTCAAGCTCACAACCATGTGCAATATTTGATTTTATGGTATATTTCCACCAGTCTTTTTCTGGTTCATTGTTCCCCAAGGATGTATCTCGTGCTAGAATGAGCCATGTCCTTGCAACCTCCATCAGCGGAACTCGAGGATACTTGTGGCCTTATGTTACGTAAAGAAATCTCCATATGTTATGTCGATTGCTCTATGCTACGTCAATTTGTGGTTAATCGTGGTATTATGCTATATTGACATGAAATGTGCCAATGGCATGTGGCCATTCACTTTAGTGATTAATCAAATAGTATTAAAATGTGGTAACACATTTTATCACTAATCATGATACTAAAATCATGATTACACATTTAATGCTATGTCAACATATAGTTGTATATTGTATTAATATGCAATAACATGGTTGTCTTTAGTCAGATTTTTTGGAAGTTTTTCTGATAGATTTTTCCGGTTTAATTTCTTTAAAATCTGGAAGAAATTCATTGAAATCACAAGATTGATGGGTAACCTCCTGCATAATCGAATCGAACTGCCCTAGAGGTTTTTTAGGGTCTTGAATCCATATATACAGAGTCAAAAAACCATTATAAATAACACAAGTCAAGATTTCACCTCAAAATTTTCCGCTGGATTCCGGCACCAGAAACTCCAAAAAGTCGTACTAAAAACAACTCCTGCAATAACAAGTGGAACTATGATATACCAACGTATTCCTCAATCTTAAATTGACGTGTGGCAATAAGTGCTTTTAACTTCTATGAAAACATAGTAACATGTGGTTTGATCAAAATATATTGCCATCTCACCGAATGCTATGTCGACATGCATATTTAGATTACAACTCAACATTATGCTAACATATAGTGATACATGGGCCAATGCTACGTTGAAATATGATCTTATACTACATAGACACATGGCAACACATGACTTAATGTTATGTTAACATAGTGGCCTTATTCAATACTAAGACATGGTTGTAAGTGGTGTTATAGTGCTCTAGCACATGGCCATTGTTTCCCTATGCTACACTAATACGTGGGCCTATAACATGCAGATAAATGGAAACAAGTGTCCATGTGCCACACTACATGATGTCCTTCAATACACTAACAATGTGACAATTGACCTTATGTTATGTTCACACGTGGCATTGTAGTTTAGTGACACATGACAAAAAATGGATTTATGGACATTAACACATGGCATTATCTTAGAGCAACATGTGGCAACAAGAGTACATAATATGATATGTCAACATGTGGCCCTCTAATACATCGATACATGGTGACAAGTGGTCCGATGCTACACCAACATGTGTCAACATGTGGATTAATGCTATGTAAACACATGACCTTATACTATATCGAAAGATATGTAATAGGGAGAAATGTTGCAAATGTGGTAGAATGTTATGCCAACACACAAGCCTATGTTATGTTGATGCATGGTAACACATGGTTTGATGTTATGCTAACATGTGTGTAATATTCCTAGTGGAAAATTAACAACAGATACCAAATGGAATGAATTATGAATCACAACCACAATTTAACATGCAAGTAACACCAGCTAATTAATATAAGCCATTACATTAAAAAAGTGGATCTATGTACATAAAAGGGGATGAATCAATGGAATCGAGGATTTCTAAACAAGATGAGAAAAACCCAGAAAATTTCCTTTGATCCAAGTGAAGTATGACCCTCGATGAGAATGTGCACTGCCCCAGTGAATAATATGTTGTTGGTTGTCAAATAGAATGATTGTTTCCTACCTGAATACTGTCCAAATTAGCCTGAGATTTCACCCACCAATCCCTTTAGAGAAACCCACAAAAACTTGGAAAGTGTTTGTTATTGTTCCAAGTAATGGAGAACCCTTCAACTGGTGTGAGTGGCATAACCAACCAACTGGTGCGTAATGCTAATAAAATTCTTTGTTGGAATAATCCCCAATGCCCCAACTAAATAATTCCCCAATCATTCAAGGTTATGCAACTAGAACAGCCAAATTCCTCAGCCCCTTAAGCCTTTAATCTATTCATCTCTTATGCCTGCATAGACCTTTCCCAAAGAGGCCTCCGCATTGCTAGAAGTTGTGGAATTCATCCTCCATAAAATCCCTTTTCTTCTACTTGTAAATCCTCCAAAAATATAGCTCCAAAGAGTAGGAATAAACCCCTAAACTATCGCTCCAAAATCACTAAAACTGACCCAAATCATAAGCCAATTTGAGTTGCCTCTGCGTTAAAGAAGTGTGCACTGTAGACTCGAAATGATGAAGTTGACGCTTGGTGGAAGCCCTGCAATAGAATCCCAAAATTCCTAGCTAGGGAGACACTCAAATTTCTCTGAAATTGGTCCATATTTTGCCTAAAATCATTGTGCTAAGAAACACTCCAAGCTCTTGCATTCAACAACTCACAAGAGGTCAAAATTCATAAATGTAGTATTCCAAAAATTGATCTAGAGTTCCCCCTCCTTGGCTTTAAATAATATTGGTCTCATACACTCTCCTTGGTGGCCCCCATCTTGCCTTGAAAATAACACTCCCTTTCTAGTGGTTTCCACTGCCTCCTTGGTGGCCCCCACTTGCCTCCCAAAAAAAATTTCTCTCTCTCTAGTGATGTACATTTCCCCCTTGTATTGGCCCCTTCGACCCACCAATGGTATAGAATCACTCCTATGACTACTACAACAACCCTGAGAGTCTCCACTAACCTCCTCAAATAGTAACAAAAAATTGGGGAAATTACAATCATCCGTGCACAAAATTGCTTTTCCTCAACCAATTCTTGAATAAGTGTTCTCTCTATATACTGACCCAAAATGTCACTGTAGGCAATATCGGGGTCCCAAATGTGCCACTGAGTCATCCTAGATCCGTGTACTATCCTGTCATAAAGGAATCCGTTGATACGAGGATCTCGAGTCATCCTGCTCAATGTGAATTACCCCTAGATCCATGAAAAATCCAAAACTGTATAGGTGCAAGAGACCTCCCACATGTTGTTGATAAGCAGAGTACCTCGATATTGTCAAGTCATTGTCAACTCCTCAACAAGCTTTCCCACTGAGAAATTGATCCTCTATACCTAAAGAGTGAACTATTGAAGGTATAACTCAAGTCTCATAGAATATATCCCTTGTTCCTGCGAGTCAATCATAGTCATCTCCCATCCTCCATATAACCACCAAATTTAAGCGTGATCCAATCTCAACATGTCACTAAGAAGTGAAATTCCTACTGCCAAACGAAAGCCAAACGAAGTGAACTTCCCTTGTGGGAAACCGCTCTCCCTAACTTGTGACTGCATTGCTTGGCCCTATAGCTCTAGGGTCCCATACTAATCGCAAAGTGAGGCCATCATGTGGGTGTTGCACCAGTATATTCATAACTGTGACCCTCTCATGCTCCTTCCGAGCCATCCATTCTTGTAAATCTCTATCACAATGCTAATGAAAAAATATATAGCATTGAATTCTATCCTTCCAAGGCATCCTAACATGGCCATAATCTACCAATCCATGTCCATACTGCAACCAAAACAATAATATGGAAGGAATTCCTCGACACATAGCGATGATCCTAACTATCCTTGGCCTATCATCCCAAAGAAGATGCAGTCCTATTGTTGTAGTCTCCATGACGCTTGAAAAAATAAGTGTTCCACTTACCCAATGGATCCCTAGATCCCACGGCTAGATTAGAATCCCACCAATTCCAAAATTTGCAGCTTACCATTTCATAGTATCGATGGCCGTTAGGAACCACATGTGCCATATAACTACCACTTCCATAGATAGATATTAGATAACTAAAACCGCTAACTGCATTTGGATATGTTCTGCTCCCTGCAACCATCGCCACTCATTCTACTATCCCCACTCTCGACAATGTATCAATACCATGCCTGGATTCTGACTACCCACTCGAAAACTGCCTCAACCGTACATGGTATCCTCTTCTCATATAAAATCTTGACATGTCCTATGGAAGGAGTGGCATGTATCTCCCCCATGATCATCTCCCTAAGTGTAGACTCGGGGATGAAATGTATTCGACCTTTTTTGAAGATCATCTCATCCCACAACCTGTGGTTGCCAACTCCTGCATTGACCCTACTCCTCCCCTGGAGAATCTTTATCGTGTACCTTATGCACCGAATCTCAGAGATTTTTCCCATGAAATTCTCCCCAATCTTCTTGTTGAGAATTTGGAGGGTTGGAGATTAATTAAAATTCACTTACTTGATAATTACTTGTGAGTTTACTTGTTAACTTATTTAATCATTCATCAAGTCAATTACCAAAATACAAGAAACACACAATTATGCTTCTCTATCCAGGGAAAAAACCTCTCCCTCTTGGAGAGGAAAACCCGTAAGAAATTCTTCTTATAGATCTTCAAATGATAGGTACCATGAACAAGATTCATATCTTTGACCTATGAATGCCTCCAAGACCTTTTCACTACTTCTAAGTCTTCTTCCAAAGCTGATCTTTTCCTGCACCAATGTGCACTAACCTGCATAAATATTAGAAAACTCAGTCTCGAAGTCCTTGTCTTCTCCTTCTACTTCTCGACTTTACCTTCACTCCACCTAGGTTCCTTCTTAGCTCCTTCTTGTCTCAATTGATATCCAAAATAGAGATATATATACTTATGCACCGAACCTTTCAGATGTATCTCAGCCTTTCTATTTAGGTGAGTGATATAGTAACCCAAAACCGAACTTGTATAAGTTCTCCTTCACGTTCTGAACACCTTTATCTTTCCTAGATTATGCGTGGAGAGAACATACCCTTGATCATATGTATATATATCAGATTTACTTGTTTCCTCAAGTTCACAAATTCTATTGGCTGGTACACATCTTTTTATTCAAACTTAATAGCACATATTCTAGGTTTCCTTTATGTTGCAATAGTCTCTAAAAATCACACCTTTATACCTTTGAAATCTACATTTAGACTCTTGAAATCCACACTTTTAACTACCTCTGTAATCCTGAGAAAAATCTGCAATTTCTGTGATTGCTTCAGAGCTGTTCGAATTTTTTTGTGTTTTTTGCAAAGTCTATTAGGGTATATATAGTTGTTTTCCCCTGTATTTTAGACGACCTATCTTTGCGAACCGATGTGACTATTTTTGGAGCTAATATGATTGTTTAAGCCAACTTTATCATCTTTTATGAGGCTGACTTCTCACTGCATATACTACCAACTTTAACATATCATTTCTAGCGTTAAGATAGGGTTGTTTGAAGCCATTCTTCTACAAGGTTCATTATAAGGTCTTGGAGCTTTTAATGATGACAATGCTCTTCATATACATGACTCTACTTACACTTATAAACAGAAGAAAATCCATAAATAGACATCAAGAAGAACCTATAATAAAATTATTTCTCATGAAACCCATGAAGTAAGCATAAAAAAAAAACATTTTATTATCTTTGTCTTTTATTTTACATAATTACATAGTCAATATGAAGACTGATCCTAGTTACACTTTTCAACACTCCCTCTTAACTAGGGAGGTATTCATTAAGGTACATGGTCACTTTCAAACTAAAGAATATGATAAGAAGAATCAGATTGGTAATTGCATTTGTATAGCATCATATCAACCAGCATTGTCCTAGTGCAAGGCCTTGACTAACAACCCCATCTCTCAATGAGACAATGGGCTACAACGTTGGCGAGACACATGACTTATAGACACCATAGTCATTGTCTCTCCAAGGTACATACTCTATTGGAATATATTATATTCCTTAGAAGGTAATAATGTCTTTATATTATGTCGAAAGTTGAACTCAATATTATGTAAAAGAGTAACACATTATATCCCATATTCATTATGGCATAGTATACTCTTGTACCCATTTATTATATAAAGACGTGTTATTTAGGATAATTATATTATCCCACATTCAATATGTGAGAGTAATTCATCCACATCTCTGTGTATATAATAGGATCAAGGGACCATTTTTGAATATCATCACATCTTATCTTGTGCTCATATTGTTATTTGTAGTTGCTCTCGTTGTAATATTGTGGGATATTTCTGGAGATAATGGAAGAAAACCTTCTCGTGGATGTAGCCCAATTGGGTGAACCACGTATACCTGTTGTATTTTTTTTCCTTGTTATAAGTCTATTCTTATTTATATGTTGATATGTTGTTGGTTTCTTAGATAGATAGCTAGTTTAGTAGATCTAATATTCTCACATGGTATCAAAGCCATGGTTACTATGATCTAACATCTTTGAATTTAACCATCAACGTGTATCTTCATTTTTTTTTTATCTCGGCACTCATTGTTTTTGTAGATTTGGTTTCTATCTGGTAGCCATTAGTCTTCTCTTCAGATCTGGACATGATTCTACATATTTGAGATTTTTTTTCTCATAACCCTAACTTTGTTGTGTAGTTTTTTTGCTGATTTTTTTTCAAGGGGCTCTTGATTGTTTTTCTATAAGATCTATATGTTTTTTGGATTTTCAAGGGTTCTTGATTGTTTTTATGTAAGATATATATGTTTTTTGAATCCTCCTCAAGGAGATCCATATTCTGGTTTTAATATTCAGTTACGGAAATTAGGACAATGTTTTTCTTTTTTAGAGGGCAGATGCAGAGTGGCTACACCATTTCCGAAAACTGGTTATAATAAGAATTTGGAGAATCATTGAGTGTTTTTTGTTTTTCCACTTGATGTTTTTGTCAGATATATTACCTTTTGTGCATAATTTCCTAGAAAATAGTAGATATTTGGGTTCCTCTCACTGTGATACCTAATTTCAAAAAAATAATCAGGTCAAACGGAGTCCCAGAAACAAAGTTATCATTGATTTAAGATTGGTAGTTTTTTTAGGTTTTCTGGTGACGACAAATGAACTGCAGAAATTTACAGTTTTCTATCCACTTTTTCTCGTCATTTCTTGCATTTGGGTTTATATTTATTGTCAAAATTTCTATCATTATGACTTTGGAAGTATCTTTTGTTCTTGAACTTATCAGCTCTAACTATCTTGCATGGAAAAGGAAAATTATTTATGTTCTCAGGAGTAAGAGTATATGGAGGTTGGTTAATGGTGAACACAATAAACCTAGAGATGCTCAAGCCTTAATTAAATGGGAAGAAAAGTTTGATCATGCAAGTGGGTTCATTGGTAAAATGGTTTTAGATAGTATTCAGGTAAGTATTGAGGCAAAAGACAACCCGGTTGAGGTATGGGAAATTCTTGCTTCTTTATTTGATAAATTTGATGATGTTTCTGCTTATTACCTTGAAAAGAAGATCCATGAGCTAGATCCTACTAATTTTGATATAGTATAATTATATCTTTCTGAATTGAAAACCTTAAATGAAAATTTAATTTCGTAATGATTACAATAAGACACACACTGCTCTTATCATTCTTGTAGAACAAAAGTTTCCATCTTGTTTTGACGTGTTCATCCAAACTAGGAATAGGGATCTTGAATTGTCTTAATGTACCACGAAACCTAATTTTGATGATTTCTATAAAGGGTTGATAAATGAACAAGAAATTTTGATTGCTTCAGGACAAGTCTCACCTAATAAAGCTCTTATGGCACATAATAAAAATCCAAAGAAAAGTTATAATAATGCCAAAGGTTCTTGTTCACATACTTCTAATCATACTAATAATAATGGTCATGCTTCTCATGCACATCATGAAACTAGTAAGAAGAAAAAAGTGTATGATCCTTGTAAGCATTGTGGTAAAACTAACCATCCTTAAAGGAATTGCTTTAAAGTGAAACGCTGAATGACCAAAGCAAACAAGAAAAATTCTACTGAATCTCAAGTAGCTTTATGTGCATCTATTGTTTCATCTAATAGTTCTTCTTCTAATGTGGAATGGATAATGGATGCCGGTGCTTCTAAACACATGACTACTAATGCTTCTTTATTTACATCTTATGACACTAATAATCACTCATCCCAAAAATTTTCTATTGGTAATGGTAAACAACTTTCCGTAATTGGTTTTGGTAATATTAATGTTGCTAATCGTCAATTCTAAGATGTTTTTCATGTTCAAAACATGCCCATCAACTTAATTTCTATTTATCATGCATGTCAGAAAGGTTTTAAATTTGAATCTTGGCCCGATAAATATGTTCTTAAAGATATCAACCAAAATTACAAAATAGTTTCTTCTGGCCCTGTTGATCATACAACTGGTTTATATAAATTTTCAGGTTTTAATTCAACTAAGAGACAACCCTTTTATTCCTATGTTGCTCATGAGGATGAACTAAGTACATTATGACATGAAATATTGGGTCACTTGAATTATGGTAAAATTAAAATACTAACTAAAATGGTTCATGGTTTGCCTAATATTTCTTCTACTACTAGTGTTTGTGAAGGATGTGTTCTTGGTAAACATCATAGAGAAATGTTTGTCAAAGTTAAATCATGGCATGCTATAGAACCTTTGCAATTAATTCATAGTCATATGCGTGGTCCTCTTGAAGTTCCTTCAATATCCCATGCAATTTATTTTCTTACCTTTATTGATGACTTTAGTAGAAAATCTTGGGTTTATTTTTTGAAAAATAAAAGTGAAACATTTGTAAAATTTCAAGAATTTAAATCCATGGTTACAAATGCATCCGGTAAGAGTATTAAAACTTTGTGATTTGATAATGCGGGGGGGGGGGGGGATCTATTAAGAAATAGTTTGATGCATATTTATCTAAACATGGTATTCAACATCAAAATATTGTTCCTTACACACCTCAACAAAATGGTATTGTTGAAAGGAAAAAGAGAACTTTAGTTGAAATGGGTAGATGTATGCTTTATTCTAAAGGAGTACATAAATAATTTAGGGTCGAAGCCATCTGTTGTGCTAATTTTATTTTAAATAGAGTTCCTACTAAATCTGTTAAGCATGTTACCCCTGAGGAAAAATTGAATGGACATAAACCAGATATTAGTAATTTTAAGGTATTTGGTTGTGAATCTTGGGCTCATATTCCTAATGAAAAATGGGAAAATTTAGAACCCAAATCTCACAAGTGTATCTTCATTGGTTATTATGAGAATTCCAAGCTTTCACGTTGTTTGATTCTTCTAATCAGAGTGTCATAATCATAAGGGATGTTCAATTTCATGAAGTCTCTTCCCTGCCTGAGTATGTAGAAACTCATGTCACCCTGAATTTACCAATACCATATGTTACTCCTATTCATGTTACTCCTTCTTCCAATTCTGTGCCTCTTATTGATCTTGATTCTTCCTCTCCCTCAAGAATTCCCCCTGAAACTCATGAAGCTCCTGAAGTGACTCATGTTCCTTCTATTCTTCTTGTGTGGCTTGGAAAACCCTTGAATCTGCAGGTAGTGAGGTCAGAAATCCTTCTGACACTCATCGAACTAGATCTAACTTTGCTCTTATGACCAAAGTTTTGGCCACAGATGATCCTGATACTTATGCTCAAGATGAGGGTGATCCTCGTTGGGAACAAGCTATGTCTACTGAATATGAATCTCTTTTGAGAAACAAGACTTGGTCTTTAGTTGGTTCTAAATGGGTTTATAAAAATAAGTTCACCGCAGAAGGATAGATTGAAAAGTATAAAGCTATATTAGTTGCCGAAGGATTTAATCAAATTGAAGGTATTGATTATAATGAAACTTTTGCTCCTGTTGCTAAAATGAACACAATAAGAACCATTTTATCATTTGGTGCATATTTTAAGTGGGAAATTCATCAAATGGATGTTAAATTTTAAATGGTGATCTTATTGAAGAAATTTATATGCAACAACCTCCTGGTTTTATTTATGTTGAATCCTCAAGTTTAGTATGAAAATTACACAAATCCTTATATGGTCTCAAACAAGCCTCTAGGGCTTGGTATGATAAAATTGATGCATATTTCTTGAATAATGATTTCAAGCGTTGTATATATAATCCAAATCTGTATGTTAAGAAATTTGGTGATAATTTCCTCATTATTTTTTATATGTGGATGATCTAATTATCACTGGCAAACATCTTGTATTAATTCAAGATATGAAAATGTCTCTTCAGAAGCAGTTTTAGATGACAGATCTCGGTACATTGCACTATTTCTTGGGTCTTCAGATATGGAATATGGCTGATGGTATTTTTATCTCTCATCCTAAGTATGCAGTAGACCTATTGGATCGTTTCCATATGAGTAATTGTAAACCTGCTTCTACACCATTTCAATCCGGTGTAAAGTTAACTATTGAGTGTACCACTCCAGTGGTTGATGCTACTCTTTATCTTCATCTAATTGGAAGTTTAATATATTTAACTCACAGTAGACCAGATCTCTCTTTTGTCGTCAGTATGATTTCTCAGTTCATGTAGCAACCTCATGAAATTCATTGGTAGGCATCCAAGATAATTTTGCGATATTTAAAGGGGAAATTGCATTGTGGCGTATTTAATTTGAGCAGTGCAACAATTTTACTCTCTGGTTATACAGATTATGATTGGGCAGGTGACAGTTCTGATTGACGCTCAACTACTGGTTACATATTTCAAGTTGGTTCAGGTCTGATCTCTTGGTCCAATAAGAAGTTGAATACTCTTTCTTTATCTTCATGTGAAGTAGATTATAGAGAAACCAAAGAAGCAACTAAAGAATTCATCTGGTTACATCATGTTCTTACTGAGCTTGGTCTTGTTCCGAAATCGTCCATCATGTTCAAATATGAAAATCAAGGTGCAATTCAGCTTGCTTACAATCATGTATATCAATCCAAAAAGAAGCATCTCAACCTTAATGCTCATTATATTCGAAGTCTTATCGTCGATGGTATTATTTCTTTGGAGTATAGTCCTACCGAGTAGCAGGCAGCCGATATCTTCACCAAAACCTTGACAGAAGCAAAGTATGTGTATCTTTGTTCTTTTCTTGGGATGAGAGAAGTTTGCATAAAGGGGGGATATTAATGAATCCTTCCTTCCTTAGTGTTAGGTAGTGTTAGGATGGGCCCTTCTCCCAACCATTATTAAGGGGGCATGTTGGAATATATTATATTCCTTGGAAGGTAATAATTTATTTGTATTATGTCGGAAGTTGAATGCAATATTATGTAAAAGAGTAACACATCATATCCCATATTCATTATGGCATAGTATACTCTTGTACCCATTTATTATATAAAGAGGTGTTATTTTAGAGAATTATTTTATACCAAATTCAATATGTTAGAGTAATTCCTCCACATCCTTGGGTATATAATAGGGTCAACGGAGCCTTTTTGAATATCATCACATCTTATATTGTGCTCATACTGTTATTTGTATTGGGTTATTTGTAGTTTCTCTCGTTGTAAGATTGTAGGATATTTCTAGAGATAATAGAAGACAACCCTCATGTGGACGTAGCCCAATTGGCTGAACCACATATATCTGTTGTATTCTTTTTTCCTTATTCTCTTTCTGTTCTTATTTATATGTTGATATGTTGTTGGTTTCTTAGATATATAGCTAGTTTAGTAGATCTAATATTCTCACATACTCCACCTAGGTGTTCTGAGAGTATGACCTTATTGGACTATTCTTCTCTTGGGTAGCCAACCCTCAAAGAATATCGATCCTCGACTACTCTTATCTTGAATGCCTTATTACATTCTCAAAGAGTATTAAATATCAGATGATTACCCAATCTTCCATTCTATCTTCTAGGTGAAGACCAGAATGATGTGTCCATCCATTCTCTCCACATGGCCTTCATTAAGACTTACGGTTATTAGTCCTTGTCTAGTGAATGACACATGTATTAGAGAATCACATACGTCACTCCCTCTTAACTTAGAAAGGACATACTTCAGGTTTATTCCAAGAAATAAACTTACCACCAGGCTCCTTCTAAACCAGGGTTCTACGACAGCAATGGTGAGACACCCAGTTGTTCGGGAAGAATTCCTCCCCTTGATGTCGTGGATTTCGATATTGAGGAATATTCAACATTTGGCTTCATAGGGCACAGATCATCCATCACTTTTAGTGATGATTCATGTCAACCATTGGAAATTGATTCATCAATATTACTCATCTAGTCCACCTTTTATTCCATGTTGCTTTCGAATCATCTCCAAGGATATTACATATTTTCTCATGATTAGTAGTCCTGCACAAATTCATACAGATAAACATATGCGTTTGAACTTTTTAAAACAAAAGTTACCTCAGTGATGATCTTTCACCATGACATATTCTTGTAGGTATCGGCATATTTTATTCAGATTGACACATCTCCTAATGATATGTTTTTTCAACTGTCTCCTTCTTTACCAGACTTCTGTTAGTGTCTACATATCCTACTAGGAGATATTCTAGTCACATATTCTTGGCTTCCGGATGATAACTGCCTCTTGACATGGTTTCACTTCATGATCTCTTCCTTTCTACACATCTACATTCCTAGGAACTTCTAATATACATTTCCTTGTTCATATAAAATCACCTCATATTCCGCGTGAGGATATATTATGTTGATTTCATCTCACAGTGCACTGAGAGATCCTCCTCCATAGATGATACTTATAAATATAGAAGTCCATTACTTGCAACCATATGACATGGCTTCACAACATCTAGTATCAGCATACAACAGATATACAAAAGTCCATTGAGTCATCCTGTAGCAATTTCACTATAATGAAGAGCTTCATTCCCTTGACCTGCTTCATCAATATGTCATCACATCCCATAATTATGTAGCATATAATTATTGATGAAACCATTCTGCTTTCTTTCTAATCAATGAATTCATAGAAAGCTCCATTAGAAAATGTCAGCACTTGTTTTCATGATGACCCTTGATCTTGATGATTGCCATCCATAAGTATTGTTATCAAAGAGGTTTTCCAAGAGCTATTTTACAAAGAGCTCCTACCATGCTTCGATCATGATGAAATACTGCTTCCTATCATACAACCAATAGAAATAGCTTAAAGGAGAAGATAATCTCTATCATAGTGGAGATCCCTCAGTTCTTCTTTCTTATATTTCTTTGCATTAGGTTCTTCCATCATTTCTTAGACATAGGCTTCTTCCATATTTCTCTTTTCCTTTTCAGATTTAAGACAATCTCTTTTATCATGCCCAAGTTTATTACATCCAAAGGATCGTACTTTCTCCATATTCCTTATTTTATTCTAAGGACCAAATTTATCGAATCTTCCTTTCTTCCTAAAAATTGTTGAAAAGGCTAGATTCCCTTCACTTGATCATGTATCAGCTTTGGTTTTCAATCTTGTTTTTGCTATTTTACATAGAGACCATAAATCGTGGAATGGTGTGGCTTATTTCTTCTCGTATAAAAATAAAATGAATTTTCCCCATTCTTTTGGAAGAGAATTCATCACCATTGTAGTCATCTGAGTGTCAGACATTACTTCTCCCATTTCCTACAGTTGATCTTAGAGAGATTTCTTCTCCTGCAATACTCATAGAGAATAACTCCACCAATTTCTCATATATTCCTTTTGATGATTCTAGATTTGATGCATCAAAGATGAGAGAGTCTTTTATGGATTCTATAATAATCCTTTGGGCTCTTATATCTCCCTTCATGTATTTGGCATGACTTCATTGTCCTTTTCTTCCGTGCAGGAAAGTTTGGAACCCTAACTAGTTTTTTTCTTTCTTTGAAAAGAAGACATTTTGATAGATTCATATGAATTCATAAAGGTACTTACCTGAGTAAATGATTTTATTATTATATCAGATTCGTTGTTGATAATGATAAATATGATGGCAGGAAATCCCTCTTAGATTGATTTCAAAGTAGGTGATCTTGGATCCTTGATGATCAAGGATTACTTCAGAATGAATATGTCTTCAATAGTGTCGGGTGGTGCTTAATGATGTGTCTTCCAACAATTTATTCAATATCAAGAAGCCTTGATGTCAAATATTACCTCCTCGATAAGTGGATTCTTTGAATAAGGTTGAAAGTATTCTTGAGATGGCTTAAGGATTTCCTTGCAATCTGACTTGACTTTTCAATGTAGACTTTGAATTTTTCTTTGATGCTTTCTAGAAAACTTAATTTTGATCCTTGAGTGTCTTCTTGTCAAACATCCCTTTGACTTTAGCACCTTATCTCTGATACCATTTTTAGAATTTGGAGGGTCGGAGATTAATTCTAATTCTCTTACTTGATAATTAATTGTGAGCTTACTTCTTAACTTATTTAATCTCCCATCAAGTCAATTACCAAAATACAAGAAACACACAATTAGGCTCCTCGAGCTAGGGAAAAAACCTCTCCCTCTTGCATAGGAAAAACCATATGAAATTCTTCTTATAGATAGTCAAATGACAAGTAACATGACCAAGATTTAGACCCTTAACCTATGAATGCCTCCAAGACCTTGTCACTGCTTCTAAGTCTTCTTCCAACTCTGATATTTTCTTGCACCAACGTACATTGACCTGCATCAATATTATAGAACTTGGTCTCTAAGTTGTTGGCTTCTCATTCTACTTCTCGGCTTTACCTTCACTCCACCTAGGTTCCTTCTTGGCTCCTTCTTGTCTCAATTGATATCCAAAACATAGATATATATACTTCTGCACCGAACCTTTCAAATGTATCTTTGTATTTCTATTTAGGTGAGTGATATATTAACCCAAAACTGAACTTGTATATGTTCTCCTTCACGCTGTGAACACCTTCAGCCTTCCTAGATTATGAGTGGACATAACAGATTCTTGATCAGATGTATATATATCAGATTTACTTGTTTCCTGAAGTCTGCAACTTCTATTGGCTGGTACACATCCTTTTCTTCAGACTTATTAGCACATATTCCAGGTTTCCTTTATGCTACAACAGTCTTTGAAAACCTCACCTTTATACCTCTTAAATATTCTCTTTTAATTACCTTTTCAATCCTCAGAAAAATCCGCAATTTCTGTGATTGCTTCAGATACGTCCGATATTTTATGTGTTTTCTGCGAAGTCTATTAGGGTATATATAGTTGTTTTCCCCTGTATATTATCCAAATTGTCTTTGTGAACTGATGTGACTATTTTTGGAGCTAACATGATTTTTTAAGCCATTTTATCATTTGTTATGAGGCTGAATTCTCACTGCATATACTGCCAACTTCAACATATCATTTCTAGCGTTGAGAGAGGGTTGTTTCAAGCCATTCTTCTAGAAGGTTTGTGACAAGGTCTTAGAGCTTTTAATGATGACAATTCTCTTCATATACATAACTCTAATTACACTTATAAACATAAGAAAAACCCTAAATAGACATCAAGAAGAAGTCTAGTAATATATAATAAAATTCTTGCTCATGAAACCCATGAAGCAAGCATAAAAAAAATACATTTTATTATATGTATCTTCTATTTTACATAAATACATATTTCCATAGTCAATATGAAGATCAATCCTAGTCACACTTTTCAAAACTTGTTACCCACATTGAGGGTATCAATATGACACAACAAGGCTCCCCTTCACTAAACATGATGTTGGATATTGAAAGATGTGTGTGCTCCGATGGGTAAGATCAAGAACCCATAATGATGCTCATGACTAACCATGTGACCAAACCGATTTCAAAACATTTGTATGCCCACCCCAATGGCATGCTTGACATCCTACTCAAGAAATATCTCTATTAGCAGCACTCCACAAGTCCATTATGTATCCTCATACACTACTACATACAACTATGTATCTCCATGCCATTTGACATACAATTGCACCTAGTTTCACACCTTTGTGCACCTTTATACACCACTACATACTACCATATCACTCTAAATCAATTTTTGTCCCTGTTGTGTCGATGTATTTTTTAGTCCATGAGGAAATTCACTATGATTAGAATCACTCATCCTACTCCATGGTGAAACCTCGCACACTATTGCACACTACCATGCAACTCCATTTTCCTCTGTATACCACTGATCCTTGTTCCATATCCCTATACACTACTCGATACCACGATCTAAGAATGATACAATATGCATCAACCCATATCCTATCAGTATCACCATCTCCATAACCTATGATGAGAGGACATCCCATCCTAATCCTCCCTGGGAGATATGACAGTAAAATTTGCTTATGTTCCAATGGTGGTATCACAATGATGCTTCTCCTTAGTGACCCTATGCCCTATACATCCTTGGGAAATCCTCGTCTCTATATAAGGCATTGTCGGATTCCATACGAATTCCACCTCCTTCGATAAGCTCCAGCTAGAGTACATTGATTGTATTATAACCCCAGGCATGAACAAAATGCTAAGGCAACTCAAAAATTCTACCTAATCCCTTGTCAATCCAACGTATCACTAGTGTTTTCAGGGGCTCTAATGGAATATGAAAGTGTGTATGCACTTAGTCACTAGATCCACCACTCTATTAATACCATTAGTGACCAAATCAATGATGGGATGGGGAATCCCACCTAGATCCCAACCATAATCTAACCCATGAGCTCCTCTTTAAACCCATGGACCTGGTTGAACTATGCCCCTGGCCACAGTTATATCCAAACACCTAACCAACTCTAATAGTTTCCAACTCAATATGTCTCGCCACCCAACCCCATGAGAGGGATTAAATGCAAGAACACCAATACGCGTAACAACTCGACCATGAAAATGTTGCGTCATGCACATATCATATAGCCTCGTCTCACTGGCCTGGTCAACACATACGTTCTATTTAGGTAACTGTACCTCTCTGTCTCCAATGTGAAAATGTAACCTAACAATGTTTCAAGCCCCATCTATGTATTCCTAAGGAGGGTTTCTATGACACATTGACATATAATCCTCTCGCTGCATCGTTAGGGATTAAACTTTTCCAAAACGTGAGTTAGATTGGCCATTGACTTGGCACAAACCTATCTCTTTTCCTCCAATTCATCATTCTGCTATGATAAGGTTTAATAGACTGTATCACCTTTCTTCTTCATTGCTAGAAGGCTAACATTAAGTTGTTCAATTTTTTGTTAGCAGTTACCATGTGAGAACTTTGCCACGGCTCTAGATACCTTTGTTCCTCATGACACCTCATCAATGGATGGCCCTACGGTTACATTCCCTAATCTCTCTGCTAATTTCTCCACCTAAGACATTAATGGGTTCTCCAATAGTGAGGACTCTTGAGTCACACTAGGTTGATCCAAGTTCTCCTCACAACCACCAGTGTTATCTGCCTCATGCTCAACGTCTTCCTTAGGTTCACCATTAGGAAACACCTCTATGTATTGATCCTTGCTCTTAGTGTATCCACGTTGAGGGGCCCATGACCCCTGACTAGTGAAGAAAATTTTCCTCCTATGGAGGTCCCTCTTGGTATCATCATCTAATTTTCCTCATCCTATCTACTCATTTTGAGGAGGCGTGGTGTCCTTCTGGTCGAATCTCTCTATAATGTTTTGTGTGAACTCTATTTATGGAATGATGCTTGCATCAACAATAGTGATCGGCCGATGATACCACTACTCCTCTACATATCCATCCAAATGTAAGGAACATACTTAATATCATCCACCTCTCTCATGGGGTTTAGCTAGAGGTATGTGTACAACTTCTACACCCACTCTCTGGTATAGCCCCTCGCTGAAAAATCAAAGCTATGGAGGATTATATTTCCTATTATATTTTGCATGTCCTAATTCGACTGGCCTCTCCTATTGGTTCAAATGGATCTACCCTCATGGCATGGGAACCTCTAAGGCTTATGTCATACAAATGAGGATGGTTCTCGTTAGTAACCTTACCACTACTCAACTAGACTACCATTTCTATCATGTTCTCATTATTCTTGAGAATCTCATTTATATTTCCTTACAATAGCTCCTCCTTTCATGAGTCACTGGAACATCAATAGTTCTACCGATCACTGTGCATGCATGCCCAAATCTTCCATGATCTTGTTGGCTTCCCCACAACTGGAAATAATCATGCTCTGATACCATTGTAATATTCCTAATGGAAAAATTAACTACTGATGCCAAAATAAATGAACTCAAAAGAACAAAAAAATAAGAAGCAAAACCACAATTTAACATGTAACTAACACCAACTAATTAATCCAAGCCATTACATTAAAAATGTGGATCTGAGTACATAAAATGGGATGAATCAATGGAACTTGGGCTTGCTAAGAAATATGAGAAAAAACAAGAAAAAATCCTTTGACTTAAGTGAAGCATGGCCCTGAATGAGATGCTAACTACCCCAGTGAATAATTTGTTTCTAAATATAAAATAGAATGATGTTTCCCTACCTGAATAATGCTTGGATTAGCTTGAGATTTCAACCACCAATCCTCTCCATAAAAACACAAAAACCTGAAAAGGGTTTGGTTTGGTTTCAAGTAATGGATAAGCCCTCCAACTTGTCTGAGTGGCCCAACCAGCCAACTATTCCATACCGCTAATAAAATTATTTGTTGGAGTAATCCTCAACACCCCAACTCAATAATTCCCCAACTAGTCAAGGATCTACCAATATAACACCTAAATTCCTCATCCCCTTAATACTTTAATCCATTTATCTCCTTGATGAACTCTAGTATTGAAACAATAATTTCGCATCTCCCAAGGCTACTAAGTTTAATTTATCAATTTATTATTTTTATAAAATTAAGAGGTGATAGTGTTAGATGCACAAGAATCTAGGTTTTACTTAAGATGTTCTAAGGTAGTGAATCAAAGAAAGGTTTACCAAGATCATTTTTCAAACTAAATCTAATTTTTCAGGAGATGAAAATTATTTCTTGTCCTATTGCATTAAAGAAAAATTATGATCTAACTGCAAGGAATGAAATGCTTGGAAATGAAACTCTAATCTATTGCAAAAAATAAATGTTTGGAAAATAAACCTAGTCTAGTTGCATAAAATAAATAGCATGAAATCAACCCTAAACTACTACATCCAAATAAAATCATATTCCAATTTCAAACATCAATAACTGATTCAAGAAATAATAATGTAAACTCTTCCTGTGCTATCGAATTCATGATTTCCACAACTAGCCCTAATTGCCTAAATAAATTGTACTGATAAAAGGAAGAGTTCTAAGTGGTATTTGGTATTCCTTAAGCTTGATTCCAGATCCTAGAAGACATTGTGAATGGTAATGAAGAAAACAATAGGCTTAAGGATCAGTTATGGTCAAGTTATGATGGATTTTGGAGGATGCTTCAGGATGCTATAAGATTTCTATAGGATGACTTGTAATGATACGTGGTTGCATCTAAGAGCATTCCAAGGGCTTATAAAGTTATATGAAGGTGAGGGATGATGGTAGAAGGTTCGATAAGGATATGGAATACCTTTCCAAGCTTACTAATCTGCAAGATCCTATCTTGCACAAGGAGAGAATGCAGAAAATGGCCTCTAACAAATCTATGATGAATTTTCTGTACAGACCGCTTGAAGAAATGGATGAGAATGGAAGGAGGGTGATGATAGTAGGGTTATAGACGATAATAAGAGTTATCTTCCCTGCAATCTAGTAGTATCATTTGCATGCAATAAGGTTATTCAACTAGAAAAACATCAAACCCTAAGGAATGTCAAAAATACTAATTCCAGAAAATTAAATTGTAAAGGAAAGGATGAGTTGAGTTTTAATCAAGATATAACTATTGCATAAAGAGAATAAATAAAACTTTCTAATTTCCATTACAAAACCTACAACCATAATTTATAAGAGTAATGATTAATAAATCTGCATACACAAACTTTTTACATAAACAAATATTGCAAAATGGGAACATTGCTAAACTAAATGCAGGAAAATATTTACATAAAAAAAATGTAAACGAAAGAGAGGCTAGAGTGACTGATTTGGGCCCAAACCTAAGGGAAGTCAACCCAACACACTCATACGTAAGGAAACAAAATTATTTTTATTTATCTTAAAAGGTGTTCAAGTACATGATATGGGAATTGAAATGACAAGTAACAAACTCCTAGCTCTAGCAATCATTATGCTCCTCCAAAAATTGAAATCCTACCGAGCTATTTGGCTCCATTATTTATAAAAAATGAGTGAGGGGGAAGCCTCCTTGGAAGGAGGTTTAATTCCCTCCAAAATCCCTATAAAATTAAATCTATCCCCCTCATATCCTAGTAGCCACTGAGTGAAGTAACTACCCAATATCCCATGAGTTGTTGGTGAGTTAATGTAGGGAACAAGCTTGATACATTCCCTATAGATGATCTCCAACATAATTTTTCACAATGAATACTATTTTTCCCGCACATTCAACATGCTAGGCTACAAGATATGAAAAATATTCCTTAATGTCTTAATGAACACATTATAGTCCAAAAATAAGTCATCAAATGCAAAGAGAGAGGTAAATTTATGTTGAAGGATGGCTAGATGCACCTTGATTGATACCGATTTAGGAGGCCCATCATCACCCCCCATATGGAAGATGTTTCTCACCCTATGAGAAACTCAACCACTTATATGCATCTCATTCATTGCCAAGATCTCCATGGTGGAAAACGTCTCATATTTCTTCTGCAACCAGTCATTTACTCTCCTATTTTTTATTTGTAATTGTTATCTCATATTTTCGTCTTTGAATCTCAAGTCAATAATCTCCTCGCCCAACTTCTTCATATTTTATTCCATCATACCCACATCCTCAATCCCTTTCGACTTCTCAATATACATCCATCGGTAGCTTCTACCTCTTTATTTCTCTAGCTCAAGAAGGATTTGAACGACTGAAAACTTGGTAGGTATTATTTTTCTTGATCCAAAGAACTTATAATAGGAACCAAGGTCTGGTTACCCTGATTATGTTTTTGCAACTCTTGTGACCCTTCACCTCCTTCATGTAGTTTCACAATACTTCCTTGTAGGACTGCTCTACCCTCCTATCGCACTTCTCTGCCTTCGTATAGCACCACCCTACATTATTATAGCATGGAATATTCCTCTTGAAACTTGAGGGTCTATTTATCCTTGGCTCCCCGATGCTTAGTTTCTTCTGTGAGGCTTGGGGTTTTTTTAATTTGGATTTTATGGATTTTATTTCTTTATATTGTTTCTTATTTTTCTCCAATTCTCCCTTTCAGTGGCTACCTGACCCCTCGATGGTGATGGGGGTGGTTGAGGAAGATTAAGGTTTCCCTTTATTTAGTCTATTATCCTCCTCCTCTTGAAATATAGAGGGCATTTCTTTGGCTTCCTCCCCTTGGGCTTGACTGGTGTACTTAAGGCTACCAGGGTGGAAACCACTTCTTTCTCAATATTTCCTTCTAAAAAACTTGCATGTTTCTTTTTTATTCTTCATTTCTGAGGACTGGAAGGTTTCTTAATGACCTTTAGGATTTATTTTTCTCCTGCTTGTGCCACAATAGGAGTGAATGAGTCCTTCTCGGGCATAAATATTTCAATAGGTTCTTAGGATGATCCTAGAACATGCTTTGATCCTATAGTAGGATTCTTGTCCATATGAAGCTAGGAAATATAAGTACTTACCCTTCCCTTGGAGGTTCCTTCATGAATCTATGGTTTAATGGATGAAATTTCCCAAGGTTGGGCTCTTGTGCACCCCTCGGAAAATATTATAGCACCTAAGAGCGATCCTATAACACACGGTCTGAATCGTGTAGCAACTGTTTAAATCTTGTAGTAGTTGTTTCAATCATATAGTATTTTTCTCCTAGCCTTGTATCCCCTTTGTAGTAGTCTATGGGACCCCTGGTATAGGTAGTTCAAGTGGTAGTGGGCCTCATTTCCTTTTTTATAATGTAATTTTTTTCCAAATGAGGCTCGAGCCCAATTTTATTCTATCAGTGCTTGTGTGGTGGTCTCAATGTGTTGTATGAGATGCCTCCAACCTACCACCTTCGTAACTCAACCATAGGCCTATTGGCCCAACCCCTTGTAGTCATCACCTTTTTCTATTTTTCCTTTTCCACACCTGTGATGAGAGAGGAAGACAACTCCAGCTAGATATTTGAGGGTGGTAAAGATTGTTGAACCAATTCTATCCTGCAAAACCTCATCTCTCATGCATCGGAAACACTTTTTAAACCACGATGCAGTCAAGGGGAGAAGTTACGAATTTTTCATACATGTGCCTACCTGGTAATTCTTGTTGATATGTTGATCAATTGATTCTTGAATGGAATTGTTGGACATGGGAGAGGCTAATTTGGATTACTTATGAGATGTCATTTATTTTTCTTCATTTCTCCATGCATTGGCTTGAGGAAAAAAAATTCAAATTTCTTTTTCTTATGGAAGTTTGATGATACAGGTCCTTTAGAATTCATATTTCATAATGGATCGAATGATGTTACTATTTGGTGAAAAAGGATACTATAACAACCTACATATGATCATGTAGCTGCTTAGAACCAAGGTTGTAGTACTCCATGGTGATTAACTTTTGGATTTGGTGCCTTGATTGTTGTCATGTAGGGTATGTGTAGAGTGCTATAAGACTTTGTGTCTTCCTTTAGCAGTCACATAGGCCCTGTTAGGACCTTTAATCCCTCCACGTATTTCTTCAAAAAAAATTGATAATTTATAAGAAAGCTAAACATTCCAGTGTTAGAGGGCTTTGTTGAAATATAAAAGGTTACTTAAGGGGTGAAAGGAAATAGTTTTTGTGGAAAAAGGTGGAAATGAAGGTGGGGAATAGTTCATCTAGTGTGGGAGATGAATGATAAGGTTATCATTTCCCCCCTCCCTTGTTCCTGAGTGAAAATCACACAATATACTTCTTCCTGTTATACCAATCAGTATCGTGTAGCAATTATGGGACAATCCTATAGCAATTCGGGACTGTGGTTGAAGTCGGTGAGGAAGGTTATCTAATGGTGGGACATCTTGGGGGAAATAAGTGGAGGGATGGAGTGCATTCAGAGAGATAATTTGGAGGATGTGGAAGTCAATTTTTTAAGTCCCTCCCATGTTTTCTAATCTTCATTGATTATCACTAGAACCCAACAAAAATGTCAGAATAGTGTAATGCTCCCATTTTCTATTCTTTGTTTTTGTTTTCTCTCCTTTTTTTTAGAGATCTGTTGGATTCCTTAAAGGAGGTTTTCTTCTGGGGATATTTTATTTGTTTTCATCATTTGTTTTTGTTTTCTTCAGACTCATGGACTGCCTCATGGAGGGTTTCAGTCCAGTGCTTGACTCAAGTGCCTCATGGAGGTTTTATCCCTAGATTTTTTATCCCTTCTCTCTCTCTCTCTCTCTCTCACACACACACACACACACACACACACTCTCTCTCTCTCTCTCTCTCTCTCTCTCTCTCTCTTTCTTTGTATTTTATCTCCTGATAAGAGGTTGGATGGATTGCGAGTTTTGACGCTCCCAATCACGTTGAGTTATCTCCTTATTGTATTGATAAAATCCTCTTTTGACAAAGGTTTATTGTAAAGCTTCAACCAATAACCATTGAATTAACAATGGAACTTTCTCCTTATCAATATTTTTAATCTAGACAAAGCCATTTTGATAACACTTTTCCACCAAATAAGAATGTTAATTCCCTATATTAATAGTGTAATCCCTTATTATGTTAGTGTAGCCCCCCTTATTGTTATATTTGTACTTATGTAACCCCCATATTGTTATTATTGTGCCCTTACATTATTAATGTTAGGTTGGCTTGGATTACATTGTGGCCCCATGGACTCCTATATATAGAAAGGAGGTTTTTTTATTTGTATCATCCAAGAATTGTTCATTCATGTAATGTATTGGAGATTTCCCTCTCGAAGTGGCTTATTTCTTAGGTGTTGATATCTATTTTCTTCTATTTTTGGAGCTGTTTTCACAACACTTGGTATTAGAGCTTTCGATTCTAGGGTTTCGCTGCTCCAAACAGGTGATCATGGAATTTTCACTATAATTTTTTTTCTACAAAGGTTTATAAGATAAAAATTTTAGAGTGCGAAGTTGAAATCCAGAGGAACATTTTAACAAAATTTCAGAGCTTGGTTTGCAATATTTTAGGAGATATGATCTGTTGACGTTAGGGCTTTTTGCAGGCTCCTAAATTTCACTTAAAAATGTCATCACGGAATTTTCGCTATAACATTTTTTCTACGAAGGTTCATGACAGCAACAAGAACTGATTTCCGACCCCTAAGGAGAGATGGTTAACTGTAGACGTGGCTCTGTTAGCATTTCCCTTTGGAACCTCATTCTCTACTCCACGTGGTCTACTTTCTCTTTTTTGCGTTGGATGTTATTTATCAAATTCAAGGAATTTGATAAATAAATATCGTCGACCACCTTTGAAAAGTTAAATAAATATCTGGGCTTTATATTATACCACCAAGCTTATAACCAATGTTTAAATCTTCGAAACTTTATATTGATACTCTACGGCTTTTAAATAAATGGCTTATAATAAACCGTGGCTCCAGGCCCCACCTATATATCAATGGTCCAATCAAATGTTCGTATCGTACCTGGCTATCCTCCGCGCACCTTTGGCCAACGACCACCGTCCGATGGCCCCTTCCCAGACCAACGACTCTCGACAATATCGCTCGGCGTCCTGGTACGAACGTTAACGCGCGATGGCGCGCTTCAAAGGGCGGTTTTCATGGGTCCACCCTTGCCACACGTTGATGGTTCTATGCAATCGCTCCAATTCTGGGAATACCAGTCAACCCACAAAAGCGGTGAGATATGGGCAATCCGCCTCTGCAAATCCACTCATGGTTTTGGTATAGGGCTTGACCAAGGTTCACGTTGGGTTTGTGTTCTCCTTTGTATGCCTCAACTCAGGTTTGCTACACGGTTTGGGAATGATAATTACCAACAAAAAAATGTAATTCTCTTTATTGAGTGGGATTTACATTATCATAAAACAGAGCTCGACGACAATGGCTTTCCTACTCTGACCTCGCTTGCGAGTGGGGTGTATTCACAAGGTTCATCCAAACAATTTACGGGAAATCAAAGACAGAGAAATGGAATTACCAGTACACAACCGCCCCAAAGTTAAACAATTCTTCACAATTATAAATTCAGACAGTTTGGAAATCAACGGGACTTGAAGTTTATTCAACTGGAAGTAATTTCTCAATACACAGTGTTTTATTGCATAAATCTCTTTTTTTCTTCTCCTCTGCCCTCTCTATATACATCCAAGGGATTACATTTATATACATGAACATTTGTCTGTTCGGTTCCTCTGTGAGGACCGTTTTAGAAAATCAACAGCCTAATCAAAATAATTCAACTAAATAAAATATGAAAGATAGAGTAACTGAACTATTTGACTTCTATGACTCTAATTGATCTAAATGATACAGTCAACTAAGGTATTGACACCTAGCGGTTACAATTCAACTATTTTCAAACCCTCCCAGCCACAACATGTGGAAAAAACGTCCTACATTGCTGGCTAGAGTCTAATTCCCCTACATCAGATTCCCGAGGGCAATCTTCTTCATGGGCTCCTGTCCATGAGCTCTTCCACTGATCTGCCTATATTCTGCAACATTCCTTCAGTCATCCAAGTGGAATCTTCCTTTGGTTTATCCTTCCATTTGATTAAGTACTGAAAGTACTCTCGTCCTCTGGTCCTCTTGAACACTATTTTATCCAATATCTTCTCTAGTTGCAATGGCTGTGCTGGAGGTAGTTGTTCCTTCCACTCAATCTATTCCTTATCTGCTATTCTTTCTTCTGCACCATCACCTTCATACTTGTACAAATCTGCAACATTAAAAATCGGAGATATTCCAACATCAAGAGGTAATTCAATCTCATAAGCATTCGCAGAAAAATTTCTAAATATCTTGCATGGCCCAATCTTTTTGAACTTCAGTTTGTTATACTGCTTCTTTGGGAATCTCTCCTTCCTCAAGTGTGCTAAGACCAGATCTCCTACTTCAAAATGAACTTCCTTTCTGCTCAAGTCTGCTCTTCTTTTATATTTGATGCTGCTACCTTGTAGTTGTTGTTTCACTTGTTCATGTATGGCCTAGATCTCTGAAGCAAATTCCTTACCATCTGCACTCCTTAGCTCTGCCTTTCCCATATTTCTTAACTCTGATACTCCTCTGGGGTGCATTCCATAAACAATATGGAATGGAATCTTCCCTGTGCTCCTGTTTGGTGAGTCATTATATGCATATTATGCCTGAGGCAAAATATGATCCCACTGCTTGGGATGTTCTCCTACAAGACTTCTTAAAAAATTTCCCAGACTCCTGTTTACTACGTCAGTTTATCCATCAGTCTGAGGATGATAAGCTGAGCTGAAACATAGTTTGGTACCAAGTTTCTTCCACAATGTCCTCCAAAAGTGACCCACAAATCTGGTGTCTCTGTCTGAAACAATACTCTTGGGAAACCCATGCAATCTAACAACTTCTTTGAAAAACAAGTTAGCAACATAGGTGGCATCACTAGTTTTATAGCATGGAATAAAATGTGCCATTTTGGAGAATCTATCTACTACAACAAAGACTGCATCATTCCCTCTCTGAGTCTTGGGAAATCCTAGAACAAAATCCATACTCACCATGTCCCAAGGCCTGTCTGGAATAGGCAAGGGAGTGTACAACCCTGCATTCTGGCTCCTTCCTTTAGCATACTGGCTGATTTTTTAATTCTTCACAAACTTATCCACTTCTGTCCTCATCTTGGGCCAGTAATAGAAGTGACTCAACTACTCATAAGTCTTATCAGTAGCAAAGTGTCCAGCAAGTCCACCACTATGCTTCTCTTTGATCAAATTTTCTCTCATGGAACATCTTGGTACACACAGTTGGCTTCTTCTGAATAACAAGTCCTCCTGCAGGAAATAATCTAGCCACTGGCTTCTATCTGTTAAAACAGGGTTACTACATGCCTCAAATGCTTCTTTAAAATCTAGATTTGTTTTATACAATTCTTTGAGAAAATCAAATCCTACAACTTCAAAATTTGTTTCTTGAACAAGCATGTGCCTCCTACTCAAAGCATTAGCTACTTTATTGGCTTGACCACTTATATGTTTCAAAACAAAATTAAAACCTTGGAGATACTCAACCCATTTAGCGTGCTTATGTTTCAACTTGGGCTGCTGTACAATATACTGCAAAGCATGATTGTCAGAATATAATACAAATTCCCTGGACATCAAATAGTGTCTCCACTTCTTCAGTGCTTGAACAATTGCATAGAATTCCTTCTCATAAGAGGAATACTTTCTTCTGGTGTCATTCAGCTTTTCATTGAAATATGCCACAAGCCTATCATCCTGACTCAACACAGCTCCAATAGCCTCTCCACTGGCATCACATTTTACTTGAAATGGTTTTGTAAAATCAAGCAGAATCAACACATGATTTTCAGTTATCTTTTGCTTCAAAACTTTAAAGTTTATTTCTTCTTCAACAGTCCACTTAAATGGTTGTTTTCTCTTCTTTATTGTTTCAATTATGGGTGCATTTATCTTACTGAAGTTTATTATAAACTTTCTGTAAAAACTAGCAAGTCCATGGAAACTTCTTACCTCAAAGACATTCCTAGATGAAGGCCACTCCACAATTGCCTTAACCTTTTCTGGGTCCATCTTCAATCCTTCTGCAAAAACAACACACCCAAAATACACCAACTCTTCTTTCATGAATGAGCATTTCTTTAAATTTATCAACAGTTTCTCTTGGTGCAGCTTCTTCAAGACATGATTAAGATGCCTTAAATGTTCTTCTTTAGTTCGGCTGAAAACCAATATATCATCCAAATATACTATGACAAATTTACCAATGAATTATTTCAATACTTCATTCATAAGTCTCATAAAAGTGCTAGGTGCATTTGACAACCCAAAAGGCATTACCATCCATTCATACAGTCCTTCATTTGTTTTAAAGGCACTTTTCCACTCATCACCCTCTCTTATTCTAATCTGATGGTATCCACTTTTCAAATCTATCTTTGAATAATATTTAGCACCACTCAAGCAGTCCATCAAATCCTCAATTCTGGGTAAAGGGAATCTGTACCTGATTGTGATCTTATTGATTGCTCTGGAATCAGTACACATCCTCCAGCCTCCATCTTTCTTTGGGCTCAATACTGCTGGTACTGCACATGGACTCAAACTTTCTCTAATCAGCCCCTTGTCCACCAATTCCTGTACTTGTCTCCTGATTTCCTCGTTTTACTTGGGAGTCATTCTGTAGGCTGCCTTATTTGGCAGATTTGAACAAGGGATAAAATCTATCTGATGACTGATCCTTCTCACAGGTGGCAGCTCACCAGGTAAATCATCCACAATAATGTCACAATAATAATCTAATAACTCTTGGATCTCTACTGGAAAATCAGAAATCTTTGTAGAAGTAAGAACTATTTTAGGTTTGCAAACTAAAGAAAAACTTACCTCTTCTTCTTCTATCTGCTACAGATATTCATTCTCGCTCAGCAACAAGGTCTTTGGATCAATCACTCTGCTGGATGGCTCTCCTTCTTCCATGGGTATCAATGTATGATGTACCCCATCCTTGAAGAACTTGTAAGTGTTCTTCTTGCCATCACGCACTGCTGCTCTGTTAAACTGCCAAGGTCTACCTAGCAGTATATGACACACATCCATGGGCATTACATCACACAGGACCTTATCTCTATATTTTCACATTTGCAACTCTATCTCACACTGTTCTTTTACAACCAACTGGTGCCCTTTATGCAGCCAGGACACCCTGTAGGGAGTGGGATGCTCCCTTGTCCTCAACTTCAACTTCTCTATCAACTCAGTGGAAACCAGATTGTTTGTGCTGCCACTATCAATGACTAGCTGGTAGCACTTCCCTTGGACCTTGCATATGCTCCTAAAAAAAGTCTTCCTTTGTGCAGGCTCAGTGACCTCTTTGGCTTGCTTCAATAGGACCTTATTAACCACCAAGGACTCTCCCCTCTCTGGAAGAATTTCTTCTTCAATTTCTACCTCTTCTCTAGCCTGGGCAAAAACAACATTTCTTGGACCAGCACCCACATTCTCTGGACACTCATAGTGCTTATGTCCCACTCGCTGACATCTATAACACCTCAACTCTCTACCTTTGCCTCTGTCTCTGCCTCCTCTTACTCTTCCTCTGTAAGAACCCCTTCTGCCCCTTGCATCATCCTCTGTAGATGCATTCTAAGGTGAGCTACTATTAGCTCCATCCCTGGGTGTAGTAGGCTTCCCTCTACCACCCTGACTTCCCTTCCCACGGAAAGTACCTCTCTTCTTGGCAGACTGTTTCCTCAGGAGTTTCTCCTCTGCTTTCAAGGCCATCTGGTAGGCCTCTTCCACTGTCTTAGGAGACAGAAGACCAATCTCATCTTGGATCTCTAGTCTGAGACCATTTACATATCTGGCAGTCTTCTCTGGTGTGTCTTGAAATTGCCCAGCTCTTATGCTCACTCTGTAGAATTCCTCTGTGTATTCCTTTACTGTCAGCAACCTCTATCTCAGGTTCTGCATTTGCCTAAAAAATGTTAGCTGATAATCACTAGGCAAGAATTTACCTTTTAACTTAGCCATCATTCTGGTCCAGCTTTTGATAGGCTACTTTCCAACTCTCCTCCTTTCTGCCTGCACTCCATCCCACCAAAGTGCATCATGTCCTTTCAACTTTGTTATTGCAAACTTGACTTTCTTATCTTCACTCATTTCTTCATAATCGGAGCACTTTTTCATTTCATTAATACAGTCTACTAGCTCTTCTAGATTCAGTCCCCCTGCAAAACTCCACACTTCAATTTTGGGCTTAACTGCCGACCCCAGAACAGTTCTGAGGAGCCTCATGTCAGGAGGAATTTCAACATTTTCTTCTGCTTCTTCTATCTTAGGTTCAGTGATGTCTTCAGGATCTGTGGGCTGTCTTCGCTCCTTGGCATCCATTCTGGCCTCGACCCTCTGGAACATCCCCAACACCTCTGCGTTGGCAACAGGTCTCCTTCTGCCAGCACCTCTACCAACTCGGATTGCCATGTCAACTTTCTGCAAAAACAACCTTAAAAAAATGGCTTTGATACCACAAATGACAGCAACAAGAACTGATTTCGGACCCCTAAGGAGAGATGGTTAACTATAGACGTGGCTCTGTCAGCATTTCCCTTTGGAACCCTGTTCTCTACTCCACGTGGTATACTTTCTCTTTTTTTGCTTTGGATGTTATTTATCAAATTCGAGGAATTTGATAAATAAATATCATTTGATAAGTAAATATCGTCGACCACCTTTGAAAATTTAAATAAATCTCCGGGCTTTATATTATACCACCAAGCTTATAACCAATTTTTAAATCTTCAAAAATTTATAGTGATACTCTACGCCTTTTAAATAAATGGCTTATAATAAACCATGGCTCCGGGCCCCACCTATATATCAATGGTCCAATCAACTATTCGTATCGTACCTGGCTATCCTCCGCGCACCTTTGGCCAACGACCATCGTCCAATGGCCCCTTCCCAGATCAACGGCTCTCGACAATATCACTCGGCGTCCTGGTACGAACGTTACGCATGATGGCGAGCTTCGAAAGGTAGTTTTCGTGGGTCCACCCTTGCCACGCATCGACGGTTCTATGGAATCGCTCCCTGGGAATACCACTCAACCCAAAAAAGCGGTGCGATATGGGCAATCTGCCTCCGTAAATCCACTCGTGGTTTTGGTACAGGGCTTGACCAAGGTTCACGTCGGGTTTGTGTTCTCCTTTGTTTGCCTCAACTCAGGTTTGCTACTCGGGTTGGGAATGTTAATTACCAACAAACAAATGTAATTCTCTTTATTGAGCGGGATTTATATTATCATAAAACAGAGCTCGAAGACAATGGCTTTCCTACTCTAACCTCGCTTGCGAGTGGGGTGAATTCACAGGGTTCATCCAAAAAATTTACGAGAAATCAAAGACAGAGAAACAAAATTACCAGTACACAATCACCCCATAGTTAAACAATTCTTCACAATTATAAATTCAGACAGTTTGGAAATCAACGGGACTTGAAGTTTATTCAACTGGAAGCAATTTCTCAATACATAGAGTTTTATTGCAGAAATCTCTTTTTTTCTTCTCCTCTGCCCTCTCTATATACATCCGAGGGATTACATTTATATACATGAACATTTTTCTGTTCGGTTCCTCTGTGAGGACCGTTTTAGAAAATCAACAACCTAATCAAAATAATTCAACTAACTGAAATATGATAGATAGAGTATTCGACTTCTACGACTCTAACTGATCTAAATGATATAGTCAGTTGAGGTATTGACACCTAGCGGTTACAATTAAGCTATTTTCGAACCCTCCCAGCCACAGCATGTGGACAAAACCTCCTACATTGCTGGCTAGAGTCTAATGCCCCTGCATCATGTTACAAAAATTCATATTATTCTTGATTTATTATTTTACAATTCATACAAATTTACAATTTCACAATTATGGAATTTTAACAATATTTATGGTATACATTTTAATTACGGTAGTTATGGTTCAAAATTGACAATTGATTTACAATTTCACAAGTTTACAAATTTAAAAATAATAATAAAATTGAATGATGACAATACATACAATTACAATTACAATTACAATTTTACAATTTCGCAATACAATTACAATTATAATTTTATAATTTTACATACTTACAATTAAAATTACAATTACAATCATTTCTCATTAATACAATTAAAATTTTACAAATATTTTACATCCAATTAGAATTATAATTACAATTACAATTTTACAATTGCACATACAATTACAATTACAATTTAAGAATTTTACATATAATTACAATTACAATTACAATTTTACAACTTTACATATACAATTACAATCATTTACATTAATACAATTAAAATTTTACAAATATTTTACATACAATTACAATTAAAATTACAATTAGAGTTACAATAAAAATTAGAATTAGAATTAGAATTATAGTTTTACAATTTCACATACAATTACAATTAAAATTAAAATTACAATCATTTCACATTAATACAATTAAATTTTTACAAATATTTTACATACAACTACAATTAAAATTACAATTACAATTTTACAATTTTACATACAATTAAAATTACTATCACGACAAAATATTTAATAAATATCATAATTTAATACTAAAAATAAACATCATGATCATGATAACTATTGTAAAAACATCATATTCGACTAAAAAACACATTCAAATTTGCTAACATCATCTAATCATCGTGATCATGATCATCTAACAAAACACAATCATTGTATAACATCATCACAACACAAACATCAAATATACATATCATGTCAAATAACTGCTATCACATACACATCTATCGGCAAGTTGCACATTAAATGAGCATATCTAGCATGACCTAACAATATACACATCATGATGAACACGAACATGTAAATTAAGTACAACTACAACATGAACATAAAATACATGGACCATATATATATATATAATGTCAAAAATGTACAACTATATTATATCTGCATATAAATGTCAAATATCAACCGGTGGTACATCAATAGTAGTACTAGTCGAGACGTGCTCACTTGATGGTGCAGCCTCGACATGCTCAGATACATGTCGATCATCACGTTCCTGTTGATCATGATCAACTCCCTGCTCATGATAACTGGTGGATGGTCCAACCTGCTGATATGTGGATCGTGTGGTGGCCTACTCAGTCGATGGACCTGCCTACTCCGATGGACCTGCGCCCTCCTCAGGATCACGTGCATGCTCATGATCATGATTGATGGATGTTGCAGGCTGGTCATCTCTAGTGCAAGGTGGAGGAGGAGGTGGAGTACTAGCTAAGCGGTGATCAATCCCCTGATCATGATCATCAGATGATGTGCTTCTCGACTGTCGACGTACTGAATCTCCACTATGCCTACATTAGCCAACCCTCCTTGCCTGCGCCAGTAATCTGGTAGCTCGAACGATATGCTGCATCAGGGTTAAGATATCATGGGGCATGCCTCTCCATATCGATGCCAGCCTTTCATCAGCCTATATCTCTCTGGTAGTGACTTTCCTGACTCCCTCCTCCACTAGGAGTCGACAGATTTGGTCGCCCAACTTCATCGTAAATCCACTGTTAGGCCTATGCCTCACACCCGTCAGTATGTGTGCATAATCATGAGGACCAGGTTTGTCATTGACTCGATCCTCCGCATCTTCCATCTATTGATTGTCAATAGGATCTACACCTGGATCATTTCGTGGCAGTGACATCTCATCACCAAAAAATGATCCAATATTTACAAAATATATATAAGTACACAACAATAATTAGACAATTTAATAAAACAAGTTAAAGAACATGTTAGAATAAATTTAAAGAAAACACTAATATTACTTCTCTGATCTAGTGACTCATCATCTGTGAAGAGGATGTTCGCACAACCTCACTAATCCAAACCATCATACAGACATGGCACCAGAAAAAAGGTGTGATCATCAACACTGGATAACAACTCCAATCCATCATGATATATCATGGCAAAAAAGTCAGACTCGCCCCTCTTGGGCATCATCTGGCCCCACATCTCCATCCATACGTGAAACATTGGCCTACGAGGCTACCAAACAAAATTATGTCTCGTATCCTGTTACGATAGTGCGGTGGTTTAACTAACACGTTGTTATGACTATGTACCGGTGTCGGGAGGGTGGTGTGCGACCATACTATGCGTCCCGGGGTGTATATTTTAGTCAACGTGCCACCCTCTTGATATCAGTACATGGTCAATGGTGTGGTCATTTAAATAACCGCATTGTTGAATATGTACCAGTGTCTGGAGAGTGGTGTGTTGACTAAACTATCTTCCCCGAGGCGCATAGTTTGGTCAGCACATCGCCCTCCCAAACTTGGACATAGTTAATGGTGTGGGCGGTTAAACGACCGCACCACCATTTATCCTTTTTTTTTTTAAAACACGGTGTGTGTTTTTGGTACCGCACCAAAACCATGTGGTTTCTGTTAGCACCATTCGCGGTGCAGCCTGTAAATTTACAGGAAGCACCATGAACCAGTGCTAACCGACCAGCTCGAGCGCACCACACAGGAAATTTTTTTTTGAAAGGGTTAATTTTAAGTTTTTTTAGAAATCTTATCCGCTAAGAAGTTTAATTATAGAGAAACAAGTAAAATACCCATTCATTTGGGTGTCATGGAGGCATATTTGCTGAAGAATTTGCAAAACTAAATTTTCCCACCATTTTCCAAAATTTGAAATCTAGAAGGTGGACAATGGACGACAACATTGCGCACAATGGGAGCACCGATGGGAGGGTGCCTCACACAATTGAAAGTCTCGCCAGTGCTTGAGAGCTCTAAAATACTAAAGAAGTGAAAATGTATATTTTTTGGCCGTAATTGTTTTTTGTTTAACCCTGTTCCTGTGCACGAGTTTTTGAGGCACACCGGGCGGTTTCTACAAAGCACACAGTGCTTGTTTCTGTTTAGCACGGGTTTTTATGACACACCGAGCATTCAATATATGTTAAAGTGGTGCATATATATGTACCACTTTAATATATTTTTGAAAAAATATATTGAATATGTGGAAGGCCAAGTCACTTCCATATATGCACCACTTTAATATATGTTCCATTTCCATATATCCATCGCTTTTATATATATTGAGCTATAATATAGTTTTGTTTAGATGCATATATATTGAAGTGACAATGCATATATAGAAGAAACACATATACATAAGGATGATAATAATCCTACACTAATACAATAATCCTTAGGTTATGGTGGTGAAGGAATAAACTCACCCTATTGTTAGGCAGACTAATCTCATCTTGCAGACAAGACAAGATCTCCCAGGACTCAACGACTGAATCTAGTAACAAAAAAAAAAACCTAGTAAATCTTTCCCTAGGTCCATCCTATTGAATCATAAGTAGGAATAATGGAGTATGAAATCGATACCTTTCAAACAAAATGCCTCATTAATATCCTTTCCATAGTTTGATGTAACTTTCAAATGTCCATAATCTAGACCTACAAATACACAAACAAACACAATATCAAAAGCACATGATAGATAAATACCTATACTAGGGTTCAAGCATACTACTAGATAATATCATAACCAATGGACAATGAAAGTAAACATTTAATATATAAATTCCAATGGACAATAAAGTGAGAAATAAATACCATTTTTTATTATAATTTAATGAAAAGGAGAAACACAACATTATCCTTGATGTTGCAAACCTCTTTGCAATAGTCTCAAATCCTCCCTTAAGTGACAAGTTTCTAGCCTCAAATTGACAAAATAATTTCACATAAAAAATTCCACCCTTTTCCCCTGGTATGTCTTGAATTTATAAGCTAAGAGGAGGAGGTTTGAGATCCTCTTCTTAAGGAATGATATCCATAAAGAGAGGGATGATCATTTCACAAAGAGAGGGATTTTTTTCATAAGGAAAGGGATGAGCCCCAAGTAGATAAGAGTTTGAGGCCTTCTTGTTGGGAATATTCCCTCAACAAGGCTTCTAGAAATTTATTTTTATTTTTACCTACATTAAGATGTTGTCTCACCTTTTAATGGAAGATAGAGCACAGGATTGTGTGGCCTATAATGACCAAAATTGCATTTGCGCAGGTAGTGACTAGGAAAAGTGCGACAAAACTTAAATAGGTTCCACAAAATCTTTGTAATGACAACAAGTGGCATAGAATCAATTGGTATCATTGAGTACGCAAGCATGAAAGAAACAATAAATGCGAGAAACAATTATGTAGAGTAGTAACTATGCATAATAATTCCTCTACATGAAAAATATTTATAAAATAGATTGAAATAATACTAGAAAGAAATGTTCTCAAATAACGACAAAACTTGGACCCCGCGCTTCCTTAATCGCACCAGCGTATGAATAACTATCAAAAGATACAGGGATTATGCTTCTATGCCGCTATCACTCTTGTTAACTTAACATACGGTGGCATATCACACAATCAAAATGGTCGCAATGTAACTTGTTTATAGGTCTCTTATATTCAATGTCATCGTCCAAGATTTTATGCAGTGATACATGTATATAAAACACTGCAACATTATTACATTATTTTTTAAAAATATAGCCTTTATATCTTATTAATGAATTTAATAACATGAATAATATTTCTTATAACTATGTTATTAACTTAACATCTCGTGGCATATAACACAACAAAGTGGTCACAACCTAATTTGTTTATATATTTTTGTATCATTATTTAATTAATATTTGGTGCCATATCACACAACCAAAATGGTTACAACATAATTTCTTTAGAGATTTCTTATTTATTAGATGTCATCATCCATGAATTTTTACGTAGTTCATGGGGAAAAATGATGTATATACATTTGTAGTTTAAAAATATAATGTTTATATTTTATTAATCAATTTAATAATATTAATAAATTCTAAAGTTTTAATTTATAAATTAATTATATAGAATTTCACATGAAGTTGATGGGAGAAATCGTGGTATTGAAATGTGAAAAGATATGCATGTTCTCATAAAAACACATCCACAATATAGATTTTATAGCTTTTATTCTCCTCTACTAGCCACACATGTTTTTTTAATCTTATTACAAACACTTGCCAACTTTGGTTTTGTAGAGGAACAAACATCCATTCCTAAGCGTATGAATTCTCTTGCGTATTCTAATTAATAAATAATGGCTACTAGTTGTAATGTTACAAAATCACTCATCACTTTTTGAGGAGGTAAGGAGTGTTTGAGGTGCTAAGATTTCTAATACATATATATATTTATAAAAATAAATAAGTCTCCATTTTTTTTTTCATTTTTAAATTTAATATATAAACGATATGGACCCCACACCTGAATAAAATCTAACCCACCATTTTCTATTAAAACTAATACCAAACAATAACCCACAAACCCACAACCACCAAGTCTGAACTTTGAAATTGATGTTGAGCTTTGACTATTGAGATATTTAACATAGGATTTATGAAAAACCAAAGATCCATCACACCTTTCACTCATTACATGATTGGATATTTTTTTTTTACATTGATAATACCTAAGGGAAATTATCTCATTATTATTAATTATAAGGATAGAATGTTTAAGAATTACAAGATGAATTTAGATACAAACCATGTTATATATTTAAATAACTTGAAACAATATTAGATAACATTGTTTATCTATCTTAGAACCAATGCACAATCATGAACAACAAAGAAATGCATTTTCATTGACTTCTGTATCTACCAACCTTTTCTAAAAATTGAATGTATTGGTGGCCCATGGTGTTTGAAAAGTTGCATTTCAATCATGAGGAGGTTATGCTGTGGTTATGTAGAATATTATTCATTGAATTTATCTTAGATCACCATGTCAACTTCTTTGACATTGGGGAATTCTAGGGGGTATGTCATGTGTACACAAGATCAAGAAAATGTGAGGTGTGCCCCATTGAGAAGGCACCATCCTCCTATGTGGGGACTTAACTCTCCTACTTAGAATCCTCCATTTTTAGAAAACATAAATTAGAATCAAACCTCCATTCCCACTTTGACATGTGGCTTAGGATAACATATCATATTCATTGTGTTATGTCATTAAGATTTATCTTAAGGTGATGTTTGTGGATTGGTTGGTCCTTTGGAGACTATAATAAAGTATAGCTAAGAGAGGCCATATGGAAACACTATTCACTGTCATCCTACTTCATGTGATTCGTATAGATGCTCAAATGACAATAAGACTTATTATGCGTCAATGGAGGCCATGTCGCATGAAATTTTCATGAAAGTTATTATTAAATCATTTCTCCATTATTCTTTCATTTTGTATAATCACAAATCAATGCTTTTATATATTTTTATTGCATTATTTTTTCTTGAATCTAATTATTCCATATATGAAATTTCTATAACCTCATGTTTGACCTCCATTACCTTTGGAGGCATCAATGATAGTTTCTAACATTAATCATTCAATAATAACAATTTCTTTATTTGGTGTAACACACATGTAAGTATTGTGTAATTTTGTGAAAAAATATTATTTATCATGCTATTAATATTTCATATAAATTCATTATTTTTTGTATTTGTGTAAGTTATGTGTTACTTTATAAAATTGATTAACTATTGAAGTGATCATCACAAGTAGGGTAAAATTCACCAAATAATGAGGTCAATCCTTCATCATTACTCAAATAGAAAAAGATGAAAAAGGTCCACAGAAACATATGCATAGATGTTATTTAATAAAGTGTAATTGTGACGAGCTTAAATACATATGGGATAACCCCTTTACTTCCATACATTGAAAATGTAATTTATATTTATATGTCAATGAATCATAATTATAACCATTTTTTTTTCCGAAGGATATAGGTTAGAAGGATTTAATCATTTATTAATCATTGAGACACCCCCTTATTTCTATATTGTTCTTTTGGATAAGGATACTAGAATAGAAGACTGCATATTCCTACTACTTACTCTTCATGAGCCATCATAAAGGTGATACTCTGAATGAGGCCATACCTTGCTTTAGGATGTTGTAACCTTTCCTTTTAGTCGTTATACCTTGTATCAACTGAAATTTACATGCAATGGCATATTTCTAGTCTTTATGAGTTCTTTCATGCCCCATCCATCATTTCTGGGCCTTGGATAATACAGTGAATCTTGCAAAGAATTTTTGAATGTGTTCCTTTATTTTAAAACCCAAGGTGACCAAAAGGTTCCTCAATGAAATCTACAAATTTATAATAGTAAAGGGATTAATTTAATACCTTTATTTCTCAACCATCATGGAGGCATTATGACTTGAGGTGAAGACATTTTCTTCCTTCTTCGAATCCTTTGTCTTTATTCGATTTTTGGACCATGATATCTCGTGGGATGCGACGAAGAGGAAGAGGAGGTGGTATAAGTGTCATTATTTCTTTATTCATATTGTGAAAGAAAATATTTTTGAAATTCAAAAATTTATTAAGATAAAAAAATGAGATGGAAGAAAGACATTACTTGATCCAATTAATGAATGGAACATTAAAAGTTAGATGAAAAAGTGAAGTATTAACTATACATTTTCCTTTAAATGGCCAAATTAAAAAATCAAGTGAATTAGATGTTGTTTGAGCATATGGTTTACATGGCCTCTTAACTCATTTTAGTAACACTGTATTTTTCTTACGGTCTGGAAGCCTAATTGTTCTCTATAGATATATTCTAATGATATATCCTTAATATGAAGTTTTATGGAATTTTGTATCCACATTCTATCTTATAGTCATATAGATCAAAATTCATGAAAATAAGTTGGATATTCCTTCTCGTGACGACTGCTATAAAAATCTCCATGGAGCTCATACCATTACTTATTATCTCACTTCACTCAAAATACGATATTGTATAACTTCATAAAATAATTTGAATAAATAAATTGTCCAACCATACAAGTTCGATGTTTTGTCCCTTTGAAAAGAGTGTACTACCTCTTTTATCTCTTCCATATATTTTTCCTCCATGAATTCAATGCTTCATTCATAATTAATGAAACTTTGGAAGTTACAAACTAATGACTATAACTTCAACTAAATTAACTCAAAATGCCTCGCTCCTATATCAACAATATTCATGAGCTCTAGCCCTTTTTCTCCATTAGTACTTCTAATTTTCCAAACGATGTTTCTAATATTACTCGTGCTAGCATATTTACAGATAGATTTTGAGTTTTCATCATCGTATTTTAGGAAAATGCCAATGCTCTTCTGCTTTTGTTTCTCATCACATTTCAAAATACCTCTCTTTTATTCCCTTATATTTTTAGTTCTTTATATCCTTTCTTTGACATGAAGCATATTTTAATTTCCTTATATCATTTTTCTATATTAAATTCAATCTCTTCTAGTGCTTCCTTGTAACCATTGGCCTCTTCTAGTGCCTCCCTCTAACCATTAGCCTTACCCTCTGTATAATACCATCTCATTTTTTTAAATTTTAAAAGGATATCTTGAAATTATTTCATAGCTAGGACCCCATTCTTGATAAAATATTTTTATTTTATAAATTTCAAATCCTTGTATTCTTCATTCGTGAACCAAATGGATTTGACTTTGTATAAGGCAAGGAGTTTTTTTCTTCATTAGCTATATGATGTAAAAGTTTCTAATTGGTTTGAAGAACTATCAATACCCATCGAGGATCTAACCCAATTTTCTTCCTCCAAAAAACCATTTGGCGATCAAAAGTCTAAGGAAGAGTGAGAGTCTTCCTGTCACAAATTCATACATCAGTAAAAGTGATTGTGGGATAAAAAATGCATGTCCTTCTCACCAAACATATATTATTCTCTATAGAAATAAAAATGTAATGTATCTATAATTATGTTTCATTCAAGATCAAAATAATATGCTTATTAGTCCTTTATTTTAACAAATAATGTGTACAAGTACACATAAGTTATAAACATAATAAACTTATCTTATTTCATAAATTTAATTTTTTTGCAAATTTCAAAATTATTTATGATAAATCAAAGACAATCTTGTTTTTTTATGTAGGTTAATAATTTATATAGTGGTGAACCATTTCCACCATTGAATAATAGATCACCTCATTCCTAGGTGTTATGTGTTGAGTTAAATATTATTTTATAGTGAAATTTGATAACTTATTTTGGTTGAATTTCATTTTTTTATACTTATATAAAATTATTATAAATTCACACGCAAGAACCATCATTCTCCATCCATTCACCATAAGCACCCTACTTGCACACTAGACATCATATTTTATAGGTGTTACACGCCATTTTTTCATCATTAAGAGAATGACTGCCAATTTGGATCTATCACTATCCGATGAAGTGTCCCAAAGCGATCCGTTACAATGTTGGAAGAATAAAAATCCCAAATATAACAAGAAGCCTGAGTTATCTTGCTTAAAAACCTATTTTTAAGCTTTGTCACACTTTTCCTAGTCACTACCTGCACAAATGTAGTTTTGGTCATTATAGCCCGCACAATCCTGTGCTCTATCTTCCATTAAAATGTGAGACACCATCTTAATGTAGGTAAAAATAAAAAGAAATTTCTAGAAGCCTTGTTGAGGGAATATTCCCAACAAGAAGGCCGCAAACTCCTATCTACTTGGGACTCATCCCTTTCCTTATGAAAAAAATCCCTCTCTTTATGGAATGCTCATCCCTCTCTTTATGGATATCATCCCTTGAGAAGAGGATCTCAAACCTCCTCCTCTTATCTTATAAATTCAAGACATACCAGGGGAAAAGGGTGGAATTTTTTATGTGAACTTATTTTGTTAATTTGACGCTAGAAACTGGTCACTTAAGGGAGGATTTGAGACTATTACAAATAGGTTTGCAACATCAAGGATAATGTTGTATTTCTCCTTCTCATTAAATTATAATACAAAATAGCATTTATTTCTCACTTTATTTTCCATTGGATTTTATATATTAAATGTTTACTTTCATTATCCATTGGTTATGATATTATGTATTAGTCTCCTTGATCCCTAGTATAGGTATTTATATATCATGTGCCTTTGATATTGTGTTTGTTTGTGTATTTGCAGGTTTGGATTTTATAAATTTGGAAGTTGCATCAAACTATGGCAAGGATATTAATGAGGAATTTTGTCTGGAAGGTATGGATTTCATACTCCATTATTCCTACCTATGATTCAATAAGATGGACCTAGGGAAATGTTTACTAGTTTTTTTTTGTTACTAGATTCAGTCATTGAGTCTTGGGAGATCTTGTCTTCTCTGCAAGACGAGATTAGTCTGCCTAACAATAGGGTGAGTTTAGTCCTTCACCATAATAACCTAAGGATTATTATATTAGTGTAGGATTATTAGCATCCTTATGTATATGTGTTTCTTCCATATATGCATTGTCGCTTCAATATATATGCGTCTAAAAAAAACTATATTATAGCTCAATATATATATAGAAGCAATGGATATATGGAAATGGAACATATATTAAAGCGGTGCATATATGGAAGTTACTTAGCCTTCCACATCTTCAATATATTTTTGCATGACGGAGGAGTGACTTAGCCTCGGATTCTTTGGCATATGTCGAAAATTCTCATTTTCTAATCCTGGGAAAAAGTTATATTTCTTGCTGCAAGGAGTGCCAATTGCACTTTCCACTCATTTTTTTTCTTAATGATGATGTGTTTGAATTGTATCTTTCTTTCATGGGTTTCATAAGAACTAAAATAAACCATGAAAAATAAGATAATTTTTTTCTATCCAACTATAGGTCCCTTTTGTCCTAAGCTAAGCAAGAAGCATGCATTTCTTCATTCTTCATGGACTTTGATTTGGGCGTTGCTTCGGTAGGATGATTACTTGGAGCTAAGGAGAGATTTGTCCATTTCTTCCTGGATGGGGAATGACCTTGCTCCCATAAAAACAAGGTCGATAGATGAGTGATGAGTTTGATGCAAAATGACTCAAAACATTATCAATTTATTTTTCAGGCCGGTTTGTTCTGGTAGTTTTACTTGCATTTATTAATTTTCATATGTTTAATGGTTATAGTTTTTCTAAATAATTATTGAGTGAAGAGGTATGGAGGAAGCACAATGAAATATTCCTTCACATATCCACACTTCGAGTAAGAACCTGATATGCTTATGGAAAAAAAATTCCAAAGATAAACACTTTCTCCTTTAGAACGCACGATTGAAACACAATGTTTTTCTCCATTCACCCTCAAACTTAATATTGCATCACACCCTAGAGGATTCAATGATTTTTGAAACATGTGAGCATGTTATTGTTAAGAAAATTGGTTGTGTTAGTTAGAACTAGTTTACCACATTACATTTCTCTCTATTGCAAGATGTCCCCTTCATTGAACAGGAAGTTAAGTTTTACTATAGGAAATTAACACACACAGTGAATTAAGAAAAGCACCATGCACTTGATTTGCAACTTGTATGATATTATTTTATGAATGCATCTCCTTTATTAAACTCTCATGATATACATCGGTTGTTTGATTGTTACTGTGAATATTATTAAATTTTATTTTATCAAGTACTCTTGATTCGTTGTCCCTCCTTAGATAGTGAATACACGATTGAATGATGACTTCGGAAATATCAAATTTCTTTGGTCTGAAGACTGATTAGCTAAGAAATAAATTTCTTTAATTATTTAAATTGAAAGGAATAATTTAGGCCAAAATTATCTTATATTTAAGTATATTAAAAGTTCACAATACAAATATTATAAATTCAATTATATAATCAATTAAAAGTATTGCATATATTCAAATGAAGACATATAATATTAAAATTAACACATAATGAACACACATGGGTGAAACCATGGAGGTGGGTTACACCTTTTGGTAAGTGCAGAGGGGGGAAAGCAATAAAAATAAGCTCAATCAAGTGTTTTTTAAGTGCTCGATCAACCAATATTTTAGCCCCCAATAAGGAAATTTGAGCACTTAAATGTTGCTTGATCAAGCTATTAAAAAAAACCCTCAATCAATATCCTATGTAACTCATGGTTAATTAGTAGGGGAGATTACCAAATGTAGGTTTTAACCCTATACATAGATTATTGGCAAACGCATGCTGAAAACATAAATATACAATGGAGAGAACATACAACAAATATACACAGATATTTTCCCCTATATACCAAAACCAAGGCTCCTAGATTGATTTTTCATTAAATTACTTTCAATTTTCCATTACATATATATACATGTCAAAGCAATCATAAGTTACAATCCACTAACCCTGGATTAGAACATAATCACATCTACCTTGAATGGATCTACAAATACCATGGGAAAAAAACCACCGAGCCCAAAAACCATGCATGAAGAGAATGCAAAAAACCATGGGTAGGTCCACCCATCATCTTTTGGGCTACATCCCATCCTTATGTCTGCGTAAAAAAAAAAAAACATTATGGGGCAGTGTTTGTGGACCCTGTGATGTGTGGAAATAATATAAGACACACACAACATTCTCTCACTTCTTTTTTCTATTTCCACACGGAGGGTCACAAGATATCTTAGTAATTGGTTTAGGGATGAAATGCCCATTGTTTACCTACACCAAGAAAACTTCTCAGTGCCCACAGTCTTTGTCAATGCATCTACAACATTCTTCAAAGTGTCCACCTTTACCAGCCACACCTTTTTATCTTCAACCATATCCCTCACAAAGTGATATAAACATCAATTCTATTTGTATTTGAATGATAAGTAGGGTTCTTTGCCAAGAAAATTGCACTTTGGTTGTCACATACTATCATTATAGCTTCTTGTACCAAGCCCATACTTGAACAAAATCTATGCAACCAAAATAGTTCCTTACTTGCATGAATGGTTGTCATGTATTCAACCTTTGTATTTTAAGGTGCCACTACCTACTATATCTTTCTCATCCAACTAATTTCTCCTCCAAATAGGTTAAACACATAACCACTTGTAGATATTCTTCGATCTAAATCTCTAGCCAATTATGCATAAACAAAGCCACAAATTTCCAAAATCTATCCAATATTAGAATTCCTTGGTAGAACAAACCATAATCACTAGCTCCATGCAAATACCTGGAAACTTGCTTCAGTGTTATCCAATTCTCCTTCCTTGGTTTTGACATAGACAAGCTCAATACTCCCTCTGGATACACAAGGTATGGTCTGGTGAAAACCATTGCATACATCAGGATACCAACTTCACTCGTATATGGAACACATGACATGTCCTCTTCCTCTTCTTATGTCTTGAGACATTGTTCAACAAACAAAGATTACAACCACAGGAATATGAATGTTGACCAATTTATTATCTTGCATATCAAACATTTGTAATATTATCTCGACATAGTTTCCCTATTTTAACCACAACTTCCTCTTTTCCTGATCTCATTTAATTTTCATGCCCAAAATATATTTTGCAACACCAATATCCTTCGTGTCAAATTTGGAGGACAATTGGGTCTTCAAATCCTGGATAATTTATTTATGATTTCCAGTAAAAAACATATCATCTACAAACAATAACAAATAAATAAAAATGTCACCAATTAATTTAAAATACACATAATGATTTTCTTTAGTCCTTGTGAAGCTAATTCCCAATATATATGTATCAAAATTTTGATAACATTTTCAACCTGCAAACTAGTTCTTTCTTACCGTTCACCATAAAGCCTTATGGTTGCTCATGTAGATCTCTTCTTTGAGATTCTCGTGAAGAAATTTTTTCCTCACATCCATCTATTCTACCTAAAAATAAAAAGCAACAACAACAACTAAAATTAATATAATAGAAATTAACTTGGCAATAGGAGAAAAAAATGTCACCAATATCAATTCTCGACACCTGGGAATAACCTTGTTCCACGAACCGAAATTTTTATTTCTCCACCTTGCCTTCTACATTCATATTCTTCTTAAAGACCCATTTTCTACCAATGGTTTTCCTTCCATCTGGTAAATCAACTAGATCCCAAGCCTCATTTGTTTCCAAGGATACCATTTCTTCAACCATGACCTCATTGAATTTTTTTCCATCTTCTGAATCCACTTCCTCCCAGGAAATTATGGGATCATCATCAGTAATAGATAAATAAAAACTTAAACAAAAATAATGTGGACTATCCCTCTCTATAAGCCTTCTCTATTGAACTAATCTTCTCAAAAATAGAGTGTGTGACTCTTCCTCTTTTGATTCATGTTATATTTTAGAGTTTGATTCTTCCTCCTTCAATTAAAATTGTATCTCCTCAAGTTCCTTTGGTAGGATTTCATGCTTAGTAAAATCCTTCATGTCTTTAAACACCACATCTTGTTTTTACACAACCTTCTTTTTTTTTGGTTGTGAAAGCTTATAAACTTTTAAACCATCCTTATACCCAATAAATATGCACCTTTCAAATTTACTATCCAAATAGGCTTTTTTCTCCTTTGGAATGTGTACATATGCATCACAACCAAATACCCTCAGATGTGAAAGAGAGGGTTTCTTACTAGTCCATACCTCATATGTAGTCTTATACTCCAATGATGATGATAGTTATCTATTAACAAGGTAACATACAGTATCCACTCCCTTTGCCTAGAATTCCTGCCATAATCTAGAGCCACTGAGAATGCTTTTTAACTTTTCCATCAACATCCTGTTCATTCTTTCTACAACTCCATTTTGTTGAGGTGTGTATGGAGTAGTATTTTTCCTTAATATACCACAATTATTACAAAAAAAATCATTTTTTTTCCCGAAAAACTCTCCAGCATTATCAGTCCTCAACATCTTAATCTTCTTCTCTATTTGATTTTCCATGAGAGCCTTAAATTCTTTAAACCTGTCAAAGACTTCAAAATTTATTCCTAAGAAAATATATCCATGTATTGTTGGAGGGTTCATCTATAAATGAGACATAGTACACAAAATCACCCAGTGATGGAACCAACATAGGTCCAAATACAACATTGTGCACAAGATCTAATACTCCTTTCACCCTCTTAGCACTATAGGGGAAACTCACTCGATTATGCTTCCCATATACACAATCTTCAGAGAAATAGAAATCCAGAGAGAAATTGGAAATACCTTCTACCATAACATTACCATGTAGTATTCGAAGGCCCTTCTATCTAATATGTCCAAGTCTTTGATGCCACAATATGTTTGTTTCTCCTGAGACCACTATATTTTCAGCTCCACTTTCATGAGCCAAAGAACTATTGCACCCATCGATAACAATGATACACTAAAGCTCATACAAATTTCTAATTTGAATTCCTTGTATCAATACTTATCAAGGAATGCATATAATACCAAGAAGTGTTCTAATCGCTACTACATTTGGCTGCAAATTCTGAAGGTGGAATCCAATGAAATTAAATGTTTTTTGTTTTGTTTTCTTTTTTCCCTAAAATCTCAATGACTTTCAAATATCCGACGCACTTCTTTATCAGTCAAATATTTGACAAAATTCTCTATCCAATTGATTATGTGATGTTTTCCTATAATTCCGCCCATCATCGAATAACTGATAGTGGTTATTTTAATGTCGAATATCTGATGCTATATCCAATATGAAAATGTGTTATCCAAGTTTCTACGAAAGGTAAATAACCGTTGCATAATGTTTAATTCCACCTTTAATTGTTTTTTGTGCTAACAAGGTCTAATATGGGACCTCTTTACATTGATCAATTTTACTAATTAAGATAAAGATAACATTAATATTATATATATATATATATATATATATATATATATATATATATATAAAGTTATTAAATATATTATTATAATTATAATAAATATATGTGTGTGTATGGGTGGAGTCCCTAACATCATGAAATTTTGACATAGTTGCTATATATATTAGTTGTGATTGTTTTGAAAGGTTGTAGCCTTATTTCGAGGTTATATTTTGAACAAAATCATCAGTAAAAGTTTGGTTTAAAAAAATGTCACATAACATTCCTTAAGGAGACCAAGGATAAGTGGGATCAACATTGAGTGTTTCTAACGATGGGAAACATTATTTCCCTTGTAGAAATTGTAAGGGTTTGAGAGAAAGGGAAATTATACTAAAATCAACTAAAAAACATTGTAGAGACTATGAACACACTAAATACAAACGTGAATATCATCCATTTGTAAGTTATTTATTATGTATTTGTATTGCAGATTGTTTTTGTAAATGTTATATGTATATTATATTTTAGATTGTATGTCTTTGTATTGTAAATTGTATTATATTATTATTGTAAATGTATTTTATAATATTATTTTGGGAGGTGATTCAACTATGTTGTCATCTTGATGTGGAAAAGAAATATATTTTATTATTTTGGTTAGGGTTGTTTGAGTGGTTAGGTTCAGTTAAGGGTTAATTAATTTATGGGATTAGGGATAATAGGTTATTGTTTAAGGGTTTAGGGGTTAGAGGTTAATGGGTTAGGGGTTTAAGGGCTTATGGAAATGGGCTAAAGGTGTTAGTATGTTAATGTATGTTTAGGGGTTTAGTTTCGAACTAGAGGATTTAGAGGTTATTCATTGGTTTTTATGGAGAATTATTAATAATTTTTAAAGTAAATTATGAAAATTATGGCACTAAGAAATAATATGACATTACAATGATGAGTGAAAATTAAGATCAATATGTTTTTTATTATGGTTGTGACTATATATCTCTGAAAGTGTCTCACTTAGTACATGTCAAGAAAAGTAACATATTTCTTATATTTTTTTAACATATTCTTAAATATTGTAGAAAATGCACATACATTCAACTGATAATTGTAATATGATAAAACATTATACTTGAATCTACTCTACCAATTGTGGAAACCGATTTAGATCTTGAAATCACAAAACATGAGAGAAAGAATTTCAATTGCAGAACACAAATATTTTTCTGGTGAAAGACTGAACTCAAAACCCCACTATCTATATACTTCATAAGCCAAAGAATATGAGAAGATTACAATTATTTTCTCCAAGCTGAGAAACCTCTACACTATCTCTATTTGTCTCAATGATTCCTAGACAAGCATGGTTCAATATTTAACCAATTTCTAGCTTTCCCAAGTCTGTATTTCCTTGCATAGTTTACTTGGGTAATTAGGCACTATTAATTATGGAAATTCCCAATCCATTTGGGGCCTTCCTCTAACTACATGCACCAGATGTACCATTCATATAATTATTAAATTGATAGTGCACCACCCTTGAACTCCAATATCAACTCGGTATTTCTGAGAATTGACATGCATGAGTTATTTATGAGTGAATTATCATTTATCTGGCTAAACACATGAATCATCAACCCACTATCTAACCTCCTAATAGTTCCTCCATCAGTTTGAACTAGTTTAACTGAATTTAACTACGACAATTTGAGTTAATTAATTACAACTCAAAAGAAACTCAACCCGAGCTCCTATAATGTAGGAGACACTCTACATGCATCTAGTTTGACCCTCAATTCGAATTAATTGAACCAAATAAGTCATACTAACTTATTTAACTCATACAAGCTGTCATGTGATGTGGAATTGCAAATTATTTCTAATTTAACTCAAGGGAAAATTAAATTCAAAGCCTTTCTTGCTGACATTTTCAACACCTCCTCTTAGAAAGAAAAGGTTTGTCTAATACCCTGAACCTGCCTCTATGGAACTTGAATTTTCCTCTTGAAAGTGATTTATTCAATATTTTTGCATCCTGATCCTCTATAGGAATGTACTCAAATAGCATAGTCCACCTCTGCAGACAATCTATGATATGGTGATACTAGATGTTGATATGGTTGGACCTGTCATGAAAGACTAGATTAACCAATAGTTTTATGCAACTCTGGTTATCATAATAACTCATCGTAAGATCCATTTGTTGACCAAAAAATAGAAAGGATCTTCCTCATCTAGATATCCTCACAAGCTGCTTTACTAGAAACCATGTAATATTCTTCTGCTGAACTGAGTGCAACTAATCTCTAATTCCTATTGTACCAAGAAACTGCTACTAGCCCAATATTGAAGATGCCCCCTGATGGGATCTTCCTTTTAAATGGACTCCTTGCCCAATCTACATCTGTGAAGCCTTTCAAATTCACTCCCACAGCTCGTCTAACCATAGACCATACTGAATGGTGCCTCTAAGATATCTCAACACATGTTTAGTTGCCTTCCAATAAAGCTTGGTTGGATTAACCATGGCTTGAATAAGATGGTTAACCACATAACATATGTTCACTCGTGTGTTCACTAAGTACATGAATGAACCCACAAGCTTCCTATAAATGGTATCTTCTACCACTTCACCTAAAGTAGCATCTTCCTTAATCTAATTCCTTGCTAGAGGAGTCTTCATGGGTTTTTTGTTCTCCATGTTAAAATCATTCAATATCTCGTTGGGATACTTTCCCTGAGAGACAAAAAATTCCCCAAATATTTTCCAAATTTCCAAACCAAGGAAATTATGCAAAATCCCAGTGTCCTTCATCTCAAATTCTCTTGCAAGATCCTCTTTGCAATAATTGATAAGATTCTCATCACCTATCATAATAAAATAATTGACATATAATACTATAACCAATAATTTACCTTCTACCACAATATGGTAAAGGTTCACATCTGCTTCACTTTTGATGAAGCCAAAACTGATGAAATAGTTGTCGATCCTGATGTACGAAGTATGAGGTGCTTGTTTTAGTCCATACAACTCTCACTTGAGTATGCACACATGCGACTCTCTGTAGAAGCTCTCAAATCCTTTTGGATACTCTATAAACACCTATTCCTCAATAACTCCATTGAGGAAAGTTGTCTTTACATCCATCTGATGTATTTTCCATCCCATTTGCACTAAAATTACAAGAATCAATTTTATTAAAGAGTAACTTACTACTGGATAAAAGGTCTCCTCGTAGTCTACTCCCTCAACATTAGAGAACCCCTTGGCCACAAATATGGCCTTATTTTTCTCCACACTCCCATCTGTTGCTTGCTTCACCTTGTACATGCACTTGGATCCTAAAAATTCCCATTCATTATTTTTGATAATGGAGTCATACTCCTCAACCATGACATCAACCCATACTGGTGTTGCACTACATTCTCGAATGAAGATGTCTCAGGCTCTATGCTCTTTCTTATAAGATCCATGTATCCAGTGTATCCATCTGGGGACCTTCTTTGCCAGAGCTGTAATGTGGGTGCTCCCACATTATCTCTAGCATCATGCATCAACCTGGCAGCCTCTCTTTTGTGATTCCTTCCATATCTATATGTCTCTACTTGAGTGGGTTCTTCCATTCTATGTTCCTCGTATTGTGGTTGCTTCACATCTTGAGGTTCTTCTTTTGGATCTAAGAGGTCCTCAACTACATGCATCTGAATCTACCTCTCAAGGGAAATTTGCATGGAATTTTCTTCATTTAATTTCACATCTCTACAAACCATTGTCATCCTATGAGATGGAAGGTACACCCGATAGTTGTGATTTGTATCAGTGTACCCAAAAAATATGCCAAATTGAGTTGTTGGTTCTAAATTTTTCCATGCATCTTTGGTAACATGATAGTTAACTGATGAAACAAAAATTATAAAGTGCGCCACATCTGGCTTCTTACGAGAAAAGTCTTCTTCTAGTCTACTCATCCTGAGTATCTGATGAGGACCTTTTTTTACACATGCACAACTATTTTTCATGTTTCTTCCGACAAGTGCAATGATAGGCCCTTATCATGTAACATCACCCATGCAACTCCCACAATGCTTTTGTTCTTCCTTTCTATAGCCCCACTCTGTTGTGGGTTATGAGGTGCTATAAATTCACCTCAAATTCATTTTGAAGCACAAATTTTTTTGAATTCATTTGACACATATTCTCCACCATTGTCGCTGCTGAGAGCCTCCAACTTCTTGCATGTGTCTTTCTCAACAAGTTTTTTGAAATCACAAAATTTTGAGAACACATGATATTTATTTTGCATGAATAATATCCAAAACTTGCATGAAAAATCATCCACAAAAATCACATAGTACCTATTCTTAGCCATGGAGGTTTTCAAAAATGGTCCACACAAATATGAGTTAACTCTTTCAAGGATTGATTTCGCTCAACTATCCTTATCATGAAAGGTGGCTTTGGTGTACTTTCCCAATGTACACCTGTTGCATCAAGTGAAACCTTGGAAAGTCTTGTAGAAATATGATGCATGATATTCAAAGCTCTATGGTTTAGATGGTACAATGTTCTATGCCATAACTCATTGATTTCTCGGTTCTCCATATTCTCTTCTTTCATGCTCAAGGTAGCACAATCTTCTACATCCAATTTGTAGAGGTTATTTACCTGAACAATGATATTATTCACTTTTTCCATGGCTATGTGATGAAGGAACACCTTTTCTTTTCTAAATATGACATCATAGCCACGGTATTCCAGCATAGCAACTGAAACTAAGTTATTCATCAAACCAGGAACATAAATGACATATTTTAATCAAGAGGAGAACCATAATCCCTCTGAAAGGTAACCCTAATAATTTCAGTTTCACTATACCTCCTATAATCTCCCATCTCGATGTACATTTGTAGATCCTTCTTCTCTAATTCCTTAAAGAACTCATTGTTTCGAGTCATATGGAATGAGGCTCCACTATCTAGTTACCACACAAAACCCATCACTAATGAAGCCATGCATGCGATGAGCGTGAAATCGAACTCAAATTGTGAAGCAAGTGTTTTTCCTGCTCCTCCTCCTAAGGGATTCTTGCTAGCCTTATTGTGTGGACACTTTGTGGCATAATGTCCTAGCTCGTGATAGTGAAAAAATTTAATATTAGATAAATCCTTCTCCTTTCCTGCCTAAATAGAATCTAATTTTTAATGGGATTACTTCCATTTCCCTTTCTTTGCCTTTAGAGCTAAGGCACAATTCTCCTCATCATCATGTTTTTATGGGGATCAATCTCTGGTGTTCCACCGAATCTCTTCTTGTTCCAAGTCAAACCACAATCAAGCCCACTCTGGTCGCTTCTCCCTCCCATTCATAGAATCCTAGTATCTATGCCAACTCTTAGGAAGTCCTAGAAGTGCTAGTATCACCAGATCATACTAAAAAACTATAACGCCAACACTTCCAAGCTCATCATGACACTGAGTGAACTTGGTCATGTATTTTGGTATTATTTCACCCTTCTCCATGTTGATATTTTTGATCTTGTCCTTCAACGCTAGCTTCTTGTGGTCATTATTATTCTAAAACAAATCTGTTAAGGCCTTTCACATAGCATATGGAGTTTCATTTCCATGGAGGTTCGATACAATATGATATCGAAAACCTTCTAACAAAATACTTCTTGCCTTTGCTACGTTCTTCTTCCATGTCGTTAGATCTTGAGCATCTGTTGCTGCAGTTTTAGGAATATCACTATCTATGAATTCATTTAGCCTTTTCTCTTCCAACATTCCTTCCATATTGTCTCTCCAAGCTAAGTAATTCGAACTACCCTTAAGGGCATATTCTAATATCAATCCAGAGAAATACATCTTGATCCTACTGCTAGTACTGAAGAGTAGATCTAAAAATTTTATTTGCTTGAGCAAAACAAACTCATATTATTCTCTTATAGATTGATTCTTGCTCTAATACCTTGTAGAAAATCCATGTAGATTCAACTTATAATTGTAATATGATAAAAAATTATACTTGAATCTACTCTACCAATTGTAGAAACCAATTTAGATCCTGAAATAAAAAAGAAATTAAAGAGAGAGAATTTCAATCACAAAACAAAAATATTTATCTCAGGAAGCCTCAACCAAAAACCCTACTATCTGTATATTGCATAAGCCAAATAATATGAGAATATTACGATGATTTTCTCCAAGATGATAAACCTCTGCACTATCTCTATCTGTCTCAATGATTCCTAGACAAGCCTACTTCAATACTCAACTAATTTATGGCTTTCCCAAGACCCTATTTCCTTGCGTAGTTTCCTTGGGTAATTAGGCCCTATTAATTAGGGAAATTACCAATCCATATTGTGCAATCTATTACGGGCCTTCCTATGACTGCATGCATGACCTGCACAATTCAAATAATTATATAACTGATAGTACACTGCTCTTGAACTCCAATCTTAACGTGGTCTTTCTTAGAAGTGACATGCATGAGTTATTTATGAGTGAATTGTAAATAAAATATTTGAACACATGAAGCCACATTTCTAACCTACTACTGGTTCCTCCATTAGTTAGAATTAGTTTAACTGAATTTAAATCAGATAATTTGAGTTAATTAATTACAAATGAAAATAAACTCAATCAGAGCTCCTACAATGTCAGAGGCACTCTACATTCCACTAGTTTAACCCTCAACTCGAATTAATTGAACCAAATAAGTTATCCTAACTTATTTAACTCGTAAAAGTTGTCATGTGATGTGTAATTACAATTTTATTCTAATTTAATTCAAGGGAAAATTAAATGAGAAGCCTTTCTTGGTGCCATTTTCAACAAATATCTTGATAAATTGCACAAGAATCATCATTGATTTGTTTTCTTTGTTTCTTGGTCTCACCTAAGTTGTATTTGTATTTCTATTTTTTGTATTTTTTTTCATTATATATTATATTTGTAAATTTTTTTTATATACACGTTTTAAAATTTTCTATATATAAGAATTTACATGATTTATTGTAATGGTATAGTATCAACCCCCTAGGGCATTGCTCGATGGGCAAGAGGTGGTTGTAGTACAAGATATTTTTTAATAACATGAAGTGATTAATATTGAGAATCAAGCTCATGACACTATAGAAAAGGATAATGATTTTGATAACATAGTTGAAGAAGATGCGACAAATAGATTGATCTAAGAGACATTTAATAATGTTGTGGTGGATAATGATGACAACCACTATGATGCCTGTGCTTTTGATTTACCTGTACTTGAGATGGAAACTGGACCTCTTTATGAAGTCTCACAAACATCTTTTCTCTCTTCTCTATTGTTGTTGGTAAACTTAAAGGTGGTGAATGGTTTTTTAAACACAGGTGTGACAAAAATACTAAGGTATGTAATATATTTTATGAAATTTAGTACTATATACATGATAAATCAATTACTTTTTCCGTTGTTTTTAATGTTAGTATGATGATCTGCATCATTTCATTAATTTTTAACATTTGGATGAAATATGTATGATTAATATTGTTAAGTAAATTAACCAATACTATTTGTTTTATGTTGTAGATTATTAGGTGCATTTTTGTTACCACTGCCAAATGTTTTACCTCATACATATTGAGATTTACATGTCATTATAAAATATATTGGAATGGAGTATCAATCTATTCATGCATTCCGTAATGATTATGTTATATATTATAAATAACATGGGTTGAAAGACAAATTCCCAAAATGTGATGAGAGTAGATATAAAACCAATAAAGTAAAAAAAAGGTGCCTCGCAAGGCTTTTTGTTACATTCCCATAATTCCACATCTGTGATAATTTTTTAGGTGAAAAAGCGTAGCAAAACTTATGTATTACCATGCAAGGAATAAAAGTGACAATGGTGTTCTTGGAATACTTGGAGATGGATCTGAATTTAGGAATATATATGAAAAGTGGCTAGAGTTTAAAGAGAACTTCATAATCTTAGGATTTCATTAGCAGTTGAAATCGTTAATCCATTTGGAGAGGGCAGATCTAGTTACTCGATGTGGCCTGTTTTTTTATCATCAATAACATTCCTCTGTGAAATTCAATAAAGAGGGTGCACAAAATGTTGACAATGGTTGTTACAGGTATTAATTTGTTTAGAATAATTTTTTTAGCACATTAACATCTCATTTTTCTTGTTTGTTTTATAACTATTTCCTATATTTTTTTGTTAATTTACTCATATATGTCCAATTATGCCTTATAATTATGTCTTATAAATTTTTTTATTTACTCATATATGTAGTAATTATGTATTGTATGTTCAGTAAATTATGTAACTACCAGGTCAAAGATATGAATGTATATATCAAGCCTCTTATCGATGAGTTAGTGGAGTTATGGAATGGTGTCACTATGTATGCTATCTCTAGACCAGTAGTTTCACAAAGGGAATTTTAATTATATACAATGCTTGTATGGAAAATTCATGATGCCCTAGGGCTAACACATCTATGCGGTATGTTATAATGTTACCTTGCACTTTAATAGTGTTTACTTTTATGAACATCATTTAAAGTATGTTTTTTAAATAGTTCAACCTTCATTGTACATAAAATAATTGATATAAAAATTATTCCATCTCTTGCAAGTCTTCAAAAAAAGGGTAAAATTGCTTGTCTATTTTCTGCTCCTAATATTAAATATATTCATTCAAGAAGCTTAGGAAAGGAGGTGTTTGATGAGTATAGGAACTTCCTTTCTAAAAACCATAGGTATCGATGTAACGAAAAACATATTTTGAATGATAAAGAAGAGACTACATTAAGACCATAGAGAATCACACCTCTTGCATGGAAGTTGCAATATAATTGTCTCTCAAGGTATGGATTAAATTTTATATGTATCAATATACATTATATTTTTGGATTGTTTTATATTTTCATGGAATTTTCTTCACTACACTAATTGATATTCTATATTGTTGTTATAATTTCTTTATCTATGATTCACGTTGTAGTTTGTGAAGGAATTAATAGCAAGGAACTTCCACGAGGAATGAAAATTTATCTTGAGAAATTCAATAGACTCCCTACTATGAGCTCCGAAATTTTTTTTAGTTGTTTGATACAATGCACATCGGGAAGAATGTAAGAATGACCTTTTGATGAACCTTAGATGGAAGGAGAGATAAAAGAAAACTGTAAAGATTTGAAATGACATTAAGGAGGAAGACCATGCATTGAAAAGTGTGATTCATTCAAATAGTGATGGAGACAGTGAAAATATAAGCACCCTTCCATGGTTATTAAAAGAACAACAAAGCAGGCATGCTAAATATTTTATTGAAAAAATTAAATTTCCAACTGGATTTTCTTCAAACATAAAGAATATCCTAACAAAGAAAGGTCAATTAGGTGGGGTAAAAAATAATGATTGGAATACGTTCATTAAGGTAATTATTATTGTTTATATATATTTTATATTTTGGTGAAACATATTGTTAATTATTATTTTGTATGCTAATTTGGGAGGAAATAATGATCGATCATTATTTTCATTATAATACATTCTACATTTATCTCTCCCAGAAAAATTTGAGAACAATGTCAAACAAGTTATATATGATCTTCGAAAATACATGAGGTAGGTGGAGATTTATGTGAAAAGTTTAATTTGTTCAATAAGTTGCTGTGTCACATATTTTTCATTCCATGCATTTTTCTTGTCATTGTGTACTATATTATTCTTTTTTTGTTGAAACTTGTGAACTTCTTGCTTCATTTGTAGATTCTTGTCATCTAAATAAATCAATAAAGAAGATATAAATTATTGGAGAAATAAATTTCCTCTTCTAATGTATGAAATGAAAAATTATCTACGTCCTACATTATTTAATGAACAAGAACAATACCTCATACACCAAGTCGAGGAGATTGTAAAGTGTGGACCTGTACATAGAGGATCAATGTGGATGGTTGAGAGGCACTTGAAATCACTGAAGGATTTGGTCAGAAAAAGAGCACATTATATGGTAGAGGGGTATATGGTATATCAAACGATGTCTTAGATTCATCAATATAGTGATTAAATAGGAAAAAGTATTAATGTGTTGGATCACATTTGGGATGTCAACTCCCTAAAATATTTTGAATGGGGGAACCTATTGGGGAAAGGTAGAATGAGAAAATTGAGATGTAATTAGATACTGGAGATTTATAGCATAACTGACTTATTTGTTTTTATATAAATCATACTTATTTAATTTTTAGTCTTCCTACATAATCCATTATTATGAAGTTATAACATGGTAAATGATTATATATATATGAATTATTTGATTTTACCGGTTGAGAGTGGGATGCAATAAATTTATACACTGTGAATAATTAAAATTCTATTAAGGTATGCATTGGACGATGAAAACAAGCTAATATTGCTAGGTTATCACGGTATGGTATGTATTCATTGGTTAAAAATTCTCAATGTAGTGGAGATAGAAATCTTACACAGAGGGAAATTTATTTAGCATATGGTTTAAAAGATTATCATGCAAGCATATTCACCCATAATAAGTTTTTTTTTATAAATATATTGATGTATATTGCATTTTTTTTTCTTAATTTTCAATTTTTGCAAGTATAAATATGCATGGTTATCAATTGGTAATGCATTTTTTATGTGTTTGATGTATTTCAATTGAAAAACCATAACAAAAATGTGGTGCAATGGCCACAAATTTCGCATCGAAATGTTGGATGAAAAGATGATAACTTTTGATAGTGGGGTAACTACAGTATTTAAATTTATCGATGTTTCCTTTAGAGGTTACAAACATCCAGAAATCTTCGAGAATCGATAACATGGGTATCTACATGACATTATTGAGTTTGAATTTGAATCCTTTAAAATAGTTATGTTCAATGTGAAATGGTTTAGGCTACGAATCCATGAACATGATCCTAATTGAATTGTTATTGAGCATGCTAACATATTCACCATGGTTGATACAATGAATCTTGAACTAGGATCAGAGCGATATGTTCTTCCAAGACAATGCGAACAAGTATTTTATGTATAAATTCTAGGTAAAGTGGGTTGGTCATATGTTGTTACATATTATCCTAGAGGAAGGCCTGTAAAGTATAATGTAGTAGAAGATGATGAAATTGAAGAAGATGATGTAGAGGAGCAAGGGGTTCATGCAGTGTTAGAAAAATATGTCAAATAAGTTTAAGGAATATATGTTAATTGAGAAAATGTTAATTCGGATGAAATATATGATATTGACATTTTTTTGGACGAAGAACTTGAATAAGTTGAACCAAATGTAGAAGAGCATGTTCGAGATGATGATATAGATGAAGACGACGACGATGAGGATGATGATGATTATGTTGATATGGTGAAGCCTTTGTACATGAATTTTGAACTGGATGATACAAAGGATGATATGAATGAGGAAGAAGATCAATAATATCAAAATTTTGAGAAGTACGAGGTACATATTTATATGTTTTCTGTTGGTTTGTTCTCTTTCATTCACCTTAAATTTTTATTTTCCTAGTTTTTATGTTTGAATGTTCTTGTATTTATTTCAATTATATTATAGTAGATAGATTTGGTATGGGTAATTGAGAGAGATGTGTGTGTGTTGGGGGGGGGGGAGAGGCCATATGAGCATCCACCTTCACGTTGTTGGCCTTGTTAAGTAGATAATATATTATTCTTAAAACGAAGAGAAACTCATTTATGTTTATACCATAATTTCAAATTTTCACTTTAATAGTTTGTTAAGAAAATGTACCAGACGAGTTGGGCGACCGGTGAAATATGAAACACGACAGTCAGATAGACATGTGAAGCAGTTTTTTCCCAGGACTATCCATGAATTTAGTTCCCAGTATGTCATTTCATAACTATTTTTAGAAAATTGAATAAATTAATGTTGATGTGTTAAAATTCAGTTTATAATTGATTGATTATGTAGCATGAACGTACTAAAAAATGATAATATTCTATTACCATTGATGATATAATAATTTATATTGATTGATTTGCATAATAGGGCGAATTCCCGCACACTAGACACACTTTGAAGGTGTATGTTGGAATAAACACGGCGAGAATTCATTTCACAATTAACACACAACAATTAAACCAAGCACATAAAGACACAGGCATTAACGTGGTTCACCCAAACCTCCTGGGCTACGTCCACACAACAGGCATCGACAGTCTTTATTATTCAAAACAGGAGATTACATAATTCACACACCCTCACTCCATTGCAAACAATCCGTATGGATACCTGTTATATAGCAGAGAGAATCAAATTGCCTCATAAATCCTCTCAACACAAATTTAGGATGCATTAACTCCCTCCCCAACAACCTGGAGCTAATCTAGGAACTAATTCCTAATTTTTGTCACCTACTGAGATTTTGCCTATTTTATCCAAAACAGAAAATCTCAACAATCTCCACCTTGACAACAATTAGCCTGATGCCCTGTTCTTTATTATTTTATCTTTTCTGCAAGCCAAGAGAAGCCAAACACCAACGTAGCTTCTCTAACAAAACTGGTTTCGTGAACATGTCTGCACAATTCTCCTTTGTATGCACCTTTTCAAGAGAGACTCCCCTTTCAGTGATAACCTGTCTTACAAAATGGTACTTGATCGGTATATGCTTTGATTTACTATGATAGGCCGGATTCTTAGCCAAATGTATTGCACTTTGACTATCACAAAGTAACCTGATGTTGTCCCGTAACCTACCAAACTCACCAAGCAAACCTTTCAACCAAACCGCCTCTTTGCAAGCATGCGAAGCAGCAATGTATTCTGCTTCAGTAGTGGATAAAGCAACAATGTTTTGTAGCTTCGACATCCAGCTAATAGCTCCACCTGCAAGAGTAAAGACATACCCTGAAGTTGACCTTCTCTTATCCAAATCACCTGCAAAATCAGAATCAACATACCCGCAGAAAAATTCACTACTCTTATTGTAAGTGATACAATAACTACTTGTGCCTCTCAAGTACCGAAGCACCCATTTCACTGCTGACCAGTGTTCTTTACCCGGATTTGCCATGTACCTGCTGACAACCCCAACTGCATGTGAAATATCTGGTCGAGTACAAACCATCGCATACATCAAACATCCTACTACATTGGCATATGGAATTCGAGACATATAATCCTTTTCTTCATCTGTATTAGGACATAAACCCGAAGAAAGCTTGGAATGGGAAGCGAAAGGGACTGAAACAGGCTTCACATTATTCATACCAAACCTCAAAAGTATCTTCTCAACATACTTCTGTTGTGATAGCCACAGCTTACCATTGCTCCTGTCTCTGAAAATATCCATGCCCAAAATCTGTCTTGCTGCTCCTAGATCTTTCATATCGAATGTCCTTGCCATCTGAGTCTTCAACCTGTTGATTTCATCAATGCTTTTGCTTGCTAAAAGCATATCGTCAACATAAAACACTAAGATAATGAACATGCCATTTTTCAATTGCTTGAAATACACACAATGATCATATTCACTTCTAACATATTTCTGACTCAACATGAAAGAATCAAACTTCTTATACCACTGCCGAGGCGACTGCTTCAGGCCATATAATGACTTCTTGAGCCTGCAGACAAATTTCTCATTGCGATGCTGAAAAAACCCTTCCGGTTGTTCCATATAAATTTCCTCATCTAGATCTCCATGTAGAAAAGCAGTCTTAACATCTAGTTGCTGTAACTCTAAATCAAACAAAGAAACTAAAGCTAACACAATTCTAATTGAAACAATTTTAACCACTGGTGAAAAAATCTCATGAAAGTCAATGCCTGCTTTCTGAGAAAACCCTTTTGCAACCAGTCGCGCTTTGTACCTGTCCTCTGTATCATTCACACCCCGTTTCAGCTTGTAAACCCATTTACACCCCACAGTTTTCCTGTCTTTCGGAAGCTCAACCAGATCCCATGTGCCATTCTTACTCAAGGCCATCATTTCGTCCTTCATGGCTGCTTTCCACTTGTCACTATTCGAACCTTCTATTGCTTCCTGATAGCACAGAGGTTCATTGTCATTAGCAATAAATGCAACTGAAGTAACATAATCATCATACCTTCTCGGTGGCCGTTTGATTCTTGTCGACCTCCTTAAGGATGTTTCTGGTGCTTCCTCGATTGGCTGACTACCACCTGTAGGAACTTCTTCATGACCAGCATCTGAGACCTGTTCACGCTCTATATCTGAACCCTGTTCATAACTAGTATCTGAAACCTATTCATGACTAGAATCTGAACTATGGTCATCATGACTATCATTAGAAGAGCTTTCAAACTGAATGTGCCGAAAGTCAGATACATCATCCTGTTTCAATCTACTATCTACATCTAACTGTACAAGAGAGGATTCATTAAACCTTACATCTCTGTTGATGATGATTTTGCGGGTAGTAGGATCCCACAATCTATATCCCTTTGTTCCAACACCATACCCAACAAAGATATACCTTTTAGACTTTGGATCTAACTTAGTTCGCCGATGTTTAGGCACTAGAGCATATGCATCACAACCAAACACTCTGAGTTTAGAATAGTCACAAGGGTGTCCTTTCCATACCTCTTGCGGAATCTTGCAGTCTATTGCCGTCGATGGAGATCGGTTTATCACATAACAAGCTGTTGCCACCGCTTTCGTCCACAACTCCTTTTGCAACCCGGCGTTACTCAGCATACTCCTTGCTCTCTCTAGAAGAGTCCTATTCATGCGTTCAGCAACTCCATTTTGCTGAGGAGTATAAACCGTGGTCTTATGTCTCTCGATCCCTACATCCTTGCAATAGCTGTCAAACTCCTTGGAAGTAAACTCACCACCATTGTCAGTTCTTAAACATTTTATTGTTCTACCAGTGCTGTTTTCTACCAATGCTCTAAACTGCTTGAAAACTGAAAAAACATCAGACTTTTTTTTCAACATGTAGACCCACACCTTCCTAGAAAAGTCATCAATGAACGACACAAAATATGACGAGCCACCATATGACGCTGTAGGGGCTGGACCCCAAACATCTGAATGAATATAATCAAGTATCCCTTTACTAGTATGTTTGCTTGTTTTAAATTTTTGTTTACTTTGTTTTCCAAACAAGCAATGCTTACAGAAATCTAACTTTCCAGACCTTAGATTAGGAAGTAACTTGCGATCAGCCAAAATCTTCAACCCTCTTTCGCTCATATGGCTCAACCTTTGATGCCATAAGCGAATGGAACTACTGTCATGTTCAGACACCGTAGACACATGAACTGACCCTGTTCTTCCTTCTAACTGAAACAGATTTCCTACTTTCTTAGCTTTCATTACTAGTAAGATACCTTTATAGATTTTCATAACTCCACCTTGAATTACAGTTTTATATCCATTCGTATCCAATGCTCCTAAATAAATTAGATTTTTCCTTAAGTCTGGAACATGTCTCACATCTGTTAATATTCTAGTTGTGCCATCAAACATTTGCAGTTGTATACTTCCAATCCCAACAATATTAGATGTGACATCATTACCCATGTACACGACTCCATCATTAACTGATCTATATGTCTTAAACCATTCTCTATGAATACACATGTGGTTTGATGCACTGGAATCTAACAACCAATGTTGACCATGATTTGACATATTAACAGACAACACTTCGTCGCTCATACCTGAACCAGATGCCGAACCTGTATCTGTCGCATTTGCCTCTTTCTTCTCTATCGAAGAATCTGCTTTTGAAGTTTGCTGCCGTTGCTTCCAACAATCCTTCTTCAGGTGTCCAGTTTTCCTACAATGCCAGCACTTCACCTTTGTCTTCTTTCCTTTAGACTTTGAACGAGAGTTGCTATGCTTACCCCCGGAGTGTCTCTCTCTCGAGCGACCTCTGGCCATCATTACCTCTGATGTAGAGGTGTCTGCATTCGACTTCTTCCTCGTCTCCTCAGCCTCAGACAACAAGGCTCCAACCATATCGTTCTCAAAACGGGCACTTTGAGTTTTCGCCATCTTCTATCAGCAAAAAACACAATAATCTCCAAAAAAACCAACTTTTAAATGAAGTTAATCTCAAAAAACATTGCCTATGCCTTTAAAAAACAAACAGATATCTGCCCTTTGTACTTCACATACAAATTTCTGCAATGTGCACTTATATGCCTGTGCTTTCATACCATATGCAAATGGTATATTCAAATTCAATTTTTTAAATGCCACCCTTCACCTTATAAAAAAAGGCCTTTCACTTAACAAACCAAATGTAAATGGCATTTACATTTTTAAATATTATAAAAAAGGGACCTTTTAATAAAATCGATTTATGTAAAAAAAAACACATACCATATGTGATATGTGACCTTTTTTTTAAAAACTCCAAATCGATTTCCCTTTTTTTAATATTACACTTTTAAAAAATCCTCTTTCAAATCGATTTAACATATCGATTTAACATATGCCATAATAATTACCATTCGATTTTAAATTTTTACGAACTTCAAAGGTGAGCACCCTAAAGAATTGATTTTTAACGTTCCTTAGTTTTTAAAGCCACTTCTGAAACGATTCTCCACAAATCGTGTTGTCTTTTAAAATACACATTGAATAATTTGTGACTTCAATGTAAAACCTATTTCAAAACAAATTTTTAAAAAAACTAATGGCAATGACTCTAATGCTGCGTGGTTGTTTTATATGGTGGCATTTGAATGCCAACCATTCAATAACTGCTAACGCCTTACCATAAGTGTGAACTCATGATAATCGATTCAACTCTGATTCAACTCATCAACATTAACCGCCACTAGATAAGTCACTAAAGTTCAAAAAACGACTCACGGCATTTGTTTGATCTCTTCAACGTTTTGCAGGTGCTGCCTCCACGCTAACTCCTTTGCTGTTTTGAACGTTGTCTTTCAAAACTCCTTTGGCACGCAACCATACCATATGCACAGTCATACGCTCCTCTTCAAATCGATTTATGAAACTCCAAATCGGCTTAACGCAGATCTGAAACAGCAACGCACCAGCAACGGTTTTCATACACAGCAACGCACCTCTACGCAGCTTCACACCAGCATTCAATTGAAGGCTCCAGCAATCACCAGGCAATCAATTCACCGAATCGATTTTTTTTTGTTTCAACTAATAAATTTTCCAACGCTTCTCACCAAATAATTCAACCAGTGATATCTTCCGCAAGAGACAAATATATTTGACTCCAACATGCTTCGATACCAATTGTTGGAATAATCACAGCGGAATTCATTAAACAATTAACACACAGCAATTAAACCAAGCACATAAAGACACAGGCATTAACGTGGTTCACCCAAACCTCCTGGGCTACGTCAACACAACAGGCATCGGCAGTCTTTATTATTCAAAACAGGAGATTACATAATTCACACACCCTCACTCCATTGCAAACAATCCGTATGGATACCTGTTATATAGCAAAGAGAATCAAACTGCCTCATAAATCCTCTCAACACAAATTTAGGATGCATTAACTCTCTCCCAACAACTTGGAGCTAATCTAGGAACTAATTCCTAATTTTTGTCACCTAATGAGATTTTTGCCAATTTTATTCAAAACAGAAAAATCTCAACAAACTGTAGTGCACGTGTGCCCTTTGGGCCGTCGCAAGCCATGACGCCCCCGTAGGAGTGCCCATGCAACAAGGTTGTGATTCGACCTAACCTAGAAATGGGTGCCCACATAAAATAAGTAAGTTTGGACCATGAATTCCCATGAATAAAGTTCCCACCAAGGAGGCTCATAATTATTTCTATAAAATTGACTAAATTAATATTTGGGTGTTAAAAGTCGATTTCTAATTGATTGATTATGCAACATGGTAATAAAAAATTATAATATTTTGTTTCCATTGATGAGAAAATGAAGGAGGGTAACCATGATGCCCATGGGGGAGTCAAGTTCTCATAACACCAGGGTGTCCTATGCCCATGGGGGCATGAAGTGCTAGGCATGCTAGGGCACTCGATTCCCATGGGGGCATCACATGTTGGGTACGCCAGGGTATCCACTCAATAGGGGTGCCCATGCAATGATTTGGTGGGTTGGTCTAACTTAGAAAGGGGCACCCACACAGAAGAAGTAATGTTAGTCGATGACTTCCCATGAACAAATTTCCCACAAGGGGGTTTCATAATAATTTTTAGAAAATAAATTAAATCAATGTTTTGGTGTTAAAATTCAGTTTATAATTTATTTATCATGGAACATCGAAACAAAAAATGATAATATTTTGTTCACTGATGAGCTAATGATTTTTTTTCACTAATTTTCACACTAGGGTGAAAGTTCGAGCCCTGGGTGCGCCCACACGAAGACACGGAGTTGGAGGCTCATGGGGGTTTTACATGTTAGGCACACCACGGTGCTCGACACCCATGGGGATGTTGCGTGATGGGCATGCTAGGGTTCCTACTTGATAGGGGTGGCCATGCGCTGAGTTGGTGGGTCAGACTGACAAGCCAAGGGGCACCCAAAAAAAATATGTAATGTTAGCCCATGAATACCCATGAACAAAGTTCCCACAAGGGGGTGTAATAATGCTTTTTTAGAAAATTGACTAAATGAATGTTTGGATGTTAAAAGTTGGTTTATAATTGATGGATGGGGATATGACTTCCCATGACTTGAGAATGGTACCAACATTGAAATTTTTTCAGTTTGTGCTTGTATGAACTAAATTTTGACATGGTTATGATAGATGTATGCATTGATGATATGGGAGGGTTTTGAGACTCAAAATACAACTGACAGAAAAAATTCGACAATAAAAAAACAAAATTATAACATATATAAATGTCAAGGAGATGAAATTATTTATTACTATTTACCAATTGTAGGATTATAATGTATTTCATAGTCCATAGCTTGAGAAAAATCCTTACCCTTCCACTTGAGAAAATTTCTTAGCCTTCGTCATCATCATCATGAATTTCATTTTCATCATCACCATTCTATGTCATCTTCATCAACATTATCATCATCATCCTTTTCATCCACATCATCATTATCATCACCATTGTCTTCGTCTTCATCTTCATCATCATCATCATCATCATCATTATCATCATCATCGTGACTCAACATCATTGTCGTCATTGTTTTCATCATCATCATCATCATCAATATAATTTATATGAAAAGGAAATATTCCTCAATGAATCGCACATAATTTATTATATGTCTCTTTTATGTTGTTGGTGTCAAGCTTATTGTTACTTGTTACGAGCCTTCCCAAAAGTACCAATCCACCACTTAATATTTAAAAAATAGTTTAAATTATGATTTAATTAATTAAACCTACACCGATTGACTTGTTAAAGGGGACAAAATTGAAATTTTTTCAGTTTGTGCTTGTATTCATTAAAATTTGACATGGTTATAGTAGATGCATGAATTCATGTTATGAGAGGGTTTGAAGACTCATATACGAATATGGGAGGGTTTGGAAATGTGTATACATTAGTAATATGTTTTGAATTATTATTATTTTCTAAAACAAGTTTTGAATTATTATTTTCTAATATGTTTTGAATAATTTTTATCATCCTAATCAGGGCCCGCCTCTGCCCACCTTTGAGCTGCAAGAGGAAATACTTCCTCCAGCATTTCCCGAGCCCAATCCCACCTTCACTAACCTCTGAACTGCAAGATAAAATCCTTCGCCATCGTCCTAGCCCAAGCCCGCCTCTACATTGTTGGAATCACAATTATTGTTAGACTAAAACCTGCAGGTGTTAGTCTTTTCTACAATCACCAAAGTTAGGATCCAAGAGAGGTGATTAGTCCATGTCATGAAACACATGGGGAGTGTTGAACCCAATGTCCAACAATCTCCCACCCAATGCGAGACGAGTGAGTTTCAAAATCGAGACCTGTCACTCTGATACCAATTGTTGGAATCAAGATTTCCATTAGACCAAAACCTGCAAGCATTAGTCTCTGCTACAATCGCCAGAGTTAGGATCCATGAGAGGCAGTTTTTCCAGGTCGCAAAACACACAGGGAACATTGAACCCAATGTCCAACATACACACCTCCAAGTTGCGAGATGAAATCCTCTGGAATTTCCATAGCCTAAGCCTGCTTCCATCCACCTCCGATCTACAAGAGGAAGTTGACCTCCGCCATCGCCCCTTGCCTACCACAACCCAACACAAGGTTGCAAGGGGAAGAGCCTCCATCCACCTTAGAGCTGCAAGAGGAAGAGCCTCCGCCATCATGACAAGATCCGAGGGATAGCTAACTATGGTGCTTGAGGAAGAGAAGATCAAGAGGACGAAATGTATTCCGTAATTTTTTCCTACTCAAAACCCACCTTTGGGATATTTGGTATGTCGTTTTATATTCTACTGCATTAGAATTTTTTTTTTTTTAACTTATTGAAAACAAAAAATATCTAGAATTAATAAAGTGAGGAATGAATGAATAGGGATAAAGGTATAAAGCTACGCCACATTCAAGGTATAATATGATATAACCCAATCATTTTTAGCCTTTACCTAGCCCTAACTGAAACCTTTGGAAAACACCTCTTTTGCCTAAACGAAAGAACTTCAATCCATACTATGCTATAATAGATAGTATCGTGAGGAGGACTATATTTTTCTAGAAAAAAAGTGTGATAGAGTCCCACCGACAGACATCAACACCTATCAGACATAGTATTTTCTTCCAAGGTATTTGAAACATTGAATATTCACTTGTCATGGATGCTTCAAGTGGACCGACTTCCCTACCCTAGGTATGTACTGTACCTCTACCATTCAAACCCTTGTAATATTAGGACTCACATGTCGTGCTTAATTTAAAAACTTATTGTACATAGTAATAACTTGTATCATAAGGCAGGGGGTAAATTTGGCAGTTTCTATTGTATATTTGTACAATTCTGTAATGTTTGAGCAGGAAACACATTATACTTCCAATGGCGGTTGATGGTTACAATGTACATTATTACTCATGGTAGTATTGCATTGACTTAAGGCATTATTTGTAGTGAAAATAATATTTTAATTATTTCTAGAATATTTTAGGAAGGAAACATCTTGAGCTAACAATATTATTCTTTTTAATTGTGTATGACACCAAATTTGGTTTTGTATTAAATTAAATTTCGACATAGTTCAGTTTGTGTAAAGATGAAAATTTTCATCAACATAGATGCTAATAATTGGTTCTTGATTTTTATTTTTCTCACTACTTATATGTTTGTTCCAATAGGATTGTTTCTCTTTATAATGAAAATTTGCGTGGAGTTTATAAATTTTTAGTTACAATGTGCTTTGAGAGCCATTGAAATAAAGTTCCAGCTTATGAAAATTTGCATGGATTTTAAAAATTGTTAGTTACAATGTTTTTTGAGAGCCATTGAAATATATAGGCTTCTTTAGGAATAAATTAGTCCTATCCTAAGCCAACTTATCCTTTTGGTATCTTATAGATCAATCTTTTTACATAAAATATATTTCCTTTGTTTGATACATGAGCCATTGAAGGGCATTTACATCGTGACCTTGACTTTGAATATTCTTCACAACACTAGAGCACTCAATGGGTGCTTTGAAATAGGACAAATAACCAATGGGAATGAAACCCATTTCATAATAAAATAATTTTATTTTTAGAAATAAATATTTTTTTTTCTAATTACATCTAGTCATTACATCATCATAATTATGAAGACTGACACTAATTAATTTTTCAACGAACTTTACGTCAAACCATAAATTTTTTATTTTTCCATTACTTTGAAAAATTACTCAAAATTTTAATTCACCCAAATTATAAAAAAATTATAGTGACGACAATGTTCTTTAATAGGGAACCTAGGAAGGTTAAAGGGAGGAGTATGTGAAGTGCACTTGTCTCTGATAAATTCTACAACAATGTAATATAGATTCTTGGATGAATTATTTTTAGTATTTCCTACATGAATATTAGTTTTTAGTATTTCTTATAAGGCTTTAAATATTTTTTTCCCTTTCTGTTAAGTATGTTTTGATGGTCGATATAGAGAAATATTAGCTTGAATGTTTGTAAAAGGAACATTTAATTCCAGCAAAACAAAATTTCATTCCATTTTTTTTTTTTTAATAATTATTTAATTTCTATACCAAGTAGTCATAAAAATAATGTCGCCATACAATCCATACAAGGACTTCCCAAGAAGTAATATTCCAAAATTACCATACAACTAATTGGAATATTGATTTTGGTTGATTATACATAGGAGATGAAAAAATGGGTGAGGAGGCCCATACATTTCAGAAATATGAATAAAATCCCTCATAGTGTGAAAAGGGGGATCTTCATGTGGACAAGGTCAAGTTTGACCAAGTCAACAATGTTGGGATAGGAGGTGGAGATCATCTTTAGAGACAGTGTAGAGATAGTGGGAGGAAGATTCCTTGGTGGAGGAAACCCTAATGTGTGGGACCCAAGGTGAGAGGTCTTCCATTTTTATAAAAGGAGGGCAAGGTAGCCATATGAAGACATGTTATGGATTATTGAATTTGTGGTCTGGTTAGTATATTGTGCTTTCTTCAACTGTTTAGTTGAGATTGTTGTGTTGCTTAGCACAAAGCATTCATGTTTAGGAATTACTTCTCCTTTCAAGAGAGGCCTCTTGAAGGATCTTGTAATTCATTTCTCCATATTCAGGCTTAAGGTCAAGTCACCTCCTTCAGCTGCAATGTTATTTCTGCTGAAGTATAATGTTGTGTTGGAGGGTGTTGTAGTGGAGGTTTCACAACACCACTTCTGGAGATTATTTTTTAGAGGAGGAAGCCTTCTTTCCTTTGGAGGGTCAGTTTGAAAGACTTTGAGCTGATTTCACTATCTTTGGCATCAGGCCAACCATTTTCCATCATCTACAGCGTAGTACCTCTCCTTGAATGTGTTATTTTCAGTGTGCATTTGTAGTAAGGGTTTGCAGATTGTTTGGAGGGTGAGATCTTCAGTGTTAGGATCAGAATTTCACTTGGAAGATCCATTGAAGGAGGCTTTTTCAGCTTGTGCATCATCTTTAGCCATCTCCATCTATTTCTTGAGTTGCAACTGCCACTCAGTCCTAGGACTGCAACTTCGACATTTTTTCATTTTTGCATATTTCAGCCAATCCTTCCAGGATTGTCTTGAAAGTATGTTTGGGATCTTACATCTTCACTCCCAACATTGTATGAGCTTTATATTTCCATATCCATCTATTTACATACTCGAGTAGCAGTTTTCTCTAATAAAATTGCATTGTTGTAGCCTTGGGTATTTTCTGTGTAGTAATGATCTTCATTTTCCATGTACGTGTTCTCTTGAGGCTTGTTTTGCCTGGCTTGAGTGATTATTTCCTCAAGGATTTGTATAAATCTGCTGCTATGATCTTAATATGATGTCTATTGGGGTCTTCTTGCATTTTATTTGTTGATGTATCACTGCTCTTTCATTATTGTGTTCAAATATTGTTGCATCCCCATTTTGGGATATTACAGTGGTATTAGAGCATAGTCTTGGCTCAGCCTGTGGAATCTCATCCAATATGCTATCAAGAAGACAAGAAGAAGAAAAGATGAACAAAAAAGACAAAAAGAAGACTTCATTCTTTGGAGGAAGAAAGGAGGAGAGACTTTCAAAGTTTTTTCTCAAACATTGCAGAGCATTTACAGAGATCTCAAGAAGTTGAGGAGGGAGATGAATAGAGAATCTCCAAGAGAGTTTGAATCTGAAGCAAACTCTATATTTTCATATGATGAGTGTGAGCATGCAACCACACACTATGATGCACAGTGTATCCCTATGCCCATATTTGGTATGACGGAGATAGAAGAAAAAGTAATGCCTAAGAGAGAAACTCTTAGTAATTTTTTGTAAGAATATGAGTCTCAAACTCAGAAGTTTAGAGATCATATAACTTTCCCAAAGTTTTGGAAGATCAATGTGGAGATAAGAAAGCAGCATAATAAGATTATATTTCTCTTATCTACTTTTGATGGTTAACCTACATGTTTAGCTAGAGCTTGGGTTGAGGAGCTAGACACCTATTTGCAGCAGCACCAAATTTCTGAAGATGAAGCCATCAATGTTGCAGCGTTGCATTTTGGAGGTAAGGCCTATGCATGGTGGATATTTGAGTCTTTTTCCTCGAAAAATGAAAATAATTATTCGTATGCAAGGTTTACTAAGACATTGGTGGAAATATTTGATAAGAAACATTCTAAAACACATCTGGTGGAGCTAAATAAACTTAAACAAAAAAATACCTTGCATGTGTTGGAGGAACCTATGAACTCAATTCCACTTCAAAAAACCATTGAGGAGGCTGAAATATTGCATCATACCTTGTTAGAGGCAAGACCTGTATCTCATATTCTTGAAAAAGAGGGCATGGAGATCCCTTTTTCAAAATAGGATCCAATTCTTGGGAGGTTGCCCATGCATATTGTGGAGAAAGAAAAGGTTGAGCACAACAGTGCTTTCGTGTCTAGAGTATATCTAGCACCTCGTGTAGAGGTAGAGGGAGACCATGCTCCAAATAGAGGGATTCTTGTATCATTGCAAGGAATTCCTCAGAATCTCATATGGGGAGATCAAAGAACAACCCATGATCAACATGTGCCATTGTTGACAGATGGTGAAACAATGCAGCTACAAGGAGGAGGTAGGGAGGATGATTAGCATCATTTGATGAACAACAAACACCCATATCTATTTCAAAGGGTAGATGAATAGAAGAGGAAGATTGGATTACATAGTGAAGGCAAGGGCAAGTCTGTCCATTTATATATATAGTCTACTCTTGATGTTGATGTCTCATTGCATTGACGCATTTCACCAAGGGGACCACCAGATCAGTAGATGATGGGAGATGCTTCACATTTTGAGGCACCACTCATCGAACTCAGAGGAATGGAGAATTTGGGAGAGCTTGGTACTGTGCTGAGAGTCTTGGGTAGACTCAAGGAGGGGAGAGGCATTCTCTCAACATCATATGTACCCACTCTCATTTCAGATTTTGCGTTGTGGCAAGAGAAACATGGGAAGGATAGCAACCTTACAACTTGCATCTTTGGCATGGGAGATGTCAAAGAATATAATAACCATATGCCAGATGTTCTTCATGATAATTCATCAACGTTGTCACTATGGAGGATAGATCCATATTGGAATTCCCAACTATTGGTGGAGTATTCCAAGGATATTTTTACTTGTATGATATTGGATGACCAGTTGCATGAGGAGGGATATTCAATCAAATATGGGGTCATCTACTACCATGGTAGGATCTTCTTATCTAGAGCTTCCAAGCTCAAGAAGAAGTTACTACAAGAAGCTCATGAAGATTTCCTTTTCAGCCACACTTACTCTATGAGAGGATACCACACCATCATGGAGGGGTATTTTTGGGAAGGATTTGAGGAGGAGATATATCAGCATATGAGAAGATGCATGGATCATGTGGATATGGAGGATTCATTTGAATATGAGAGGGGATTCATTTATGAGCCAATCCATTTGCATGAGAAAAATATATGGTAAGGGTACTGTTTGTTTGCACAATGATTTGTATAATGTATATGTGCAACCCTTAACCATATATGTGTAGGATATTACTCAAGGAAGGAGCATTCCTTTTTCTAGACTTCATGGTCTACTTGAGGCCATAAGCAGTATTGGTGATAGCCACTCCCTAGAAGGACTTGGGGAGATTGTATCTTCTGCAGGGCATGCTCATTTGGCACCATACACCATACACTTTCTCCAAGCTTGTGAGGAGATTGAGGTAGCAAGCAAGTGGTTGAGAGCCACACATCATGCCCCTTTCTGATGCATTTGAGAGTCAAACTACGCTGGTTGCATTTGAGGGACCATTATCCTTCTCCCTTACTTCATATGGAAGCTAGTATGATTCTCATTATTGTTCCCTGTGTTGCTGTTGTTCTTATCTTTGTTGGGAGCATCATTGGGAGAGAGACACATTGGTTGGATGTGTCCTTGGGGAAGGATATTTCCCACACTTTTTGCATTACATGTTCCAAGGGGAGCATGGGAGGTGATATGGCCACCACAACAAAACACTTGTTTCTTTATGAGATGGGCCATGGGATTGATTGGATGCCATATGATGGTGATTTCAAACTCATCATATATGGAATGATTTGGGCCAACCCGATTCATGATGTTGGAGAGGAGATCTCTGGGGATCAAATCTTCTTCTTGCCACTTGAAGACAACATTATTGTAGCCCAAGATCTACAAATACTCTACACTTATCATGAGTGGAGAGGAGGATAGCATGAGGTAGGCTACCTTGTCTACCATGATTAGATTTTCAGCCGACCTACTTTGCATGAGACAAAGGTGGAGGAGGATTTTCAAGAGTTTCCATGTTGGAAGGTAACTCATTTTGTATTGATGATTGCTTGGGGATGGAGGATACACATGGGAATGATGTTTCCTAATACATTTTAGATCCCATGGGAATGATGTTTCCCAATACATTTTAGATCCCATACCTCAAATGGACCTCTGGACAACACCTTATTGCCTCCCTGAGTACTCTACTTACTCATGATGATAGCTATTTAGCTAGCTTGCATGCTTGGGAGGGGCAATATGGAGATTTATTGATGAGACAAAATCTCATTCCTTGGAGGAGTTCATCATATGTGGATGCTACGGTGGGAGGAGGGGAGACTTCTTAGTTTTATCCTTGCATTTTCTTGAGGACAAGCAAAATTTTGGAGGGGAGGAATATAATATTCCAAAATTAGCATACCGCTAATTGGAATATTGATTTTGGTTGATTGTACATAGGAGATAAATAAATGGGTGAGGAGGCCGATACATTTCAGAAATATGAATAAAATCCCTCATAGTGGGAAAAGGAATCATCATAGGAGCTGGATTTCACACCCTCATGTGTGAAAAGGGGCATTTGCATGTGGACAAGGTCAAGTTTGACCAAGTCAACGACGTTGGGATAGGAGGTGGAGATCATCTTTAGAGACATCGCAGAGATAGTGGGAGGAAGATTCCTTGGTGGAGGAAACCCTAATGTGTGGGACCCAAGGTGAGAGGGCTTCCATTTTTCTAAAAGGAGGGCAAGGCAACCATATGAAGACATGTTATGGATTATTGAATTTGTGGTCTAGTTAGAACATTGTGCTTTCTTCAACTGTTTAGTTGAGATTGCTGTGCTGCTTAGCACAAGGCATTCATGTTTAGGAATTCCTTCTCCTTTCAAGACGTGCCTCTTGAAGGATCTTGTACTTCATTTCTCCACATTCAGGCTTAAGCCCAAGCCACCTCCTTCATCTATAGCAGTATTTCTGCTGAAGTATAACGATGTGTTGCAGGGTGTTGCAGTGGAGGTTTCACAACACTTCTGGAGCTTATTTTTCAGAGGAGGAAGCCTTCCTTCCTTTGGAGGAATAGCGTGGAAGAATTTGAGCTGATTTCACTATATTTGGCATCAAGCCAACCATTTTCCATCATATACAACACAATCCCTCTCCTTGAATGCGTTATTTTCAGTGTGCATTTGCAGTAAGGGTTTGGGGATTGTTTGGAGGGTGAGATATTCAGTGTTAGGATTAGCCTTTCACTTGGAAGATCCATTGGAGGAGGGATTTTAAGCTTGTGAATCATCTTTAGCCATCTCCATCTAGTTCTTGAGTTGCAACTGCCACTCAGTCCTAGGACTGCAACTCCAACATTTTTGCATATTTCAGAAAATCCTTACAGGATTGTCTTGAAAGTGTGTTTGGGAGCTTAGATATTCACTCCCAACATTTTATGAGCTGTATATTTCCATATCCATATACTGACAAACTCAAGTAGCAGTTGTCTCTAATAAAACTGCGTTGTTATAGCCTTGGGTATTTTCTGTGTAGCAATGATATTCATTTTCCATGTACATGTTCTCCTGAGGCTTGTTTTGCCTAGCTTGAGTGATTATTTCCTCAAGGATTTGTATACATCTGCTGATATGATCTTAATATGATGGATATTGGGATATTCTTGCATTTTATGTGTTGATGTATCACTGCTCTTTCATTATTGTGTTCAAATATTGTTGCATCCTCATTTTGGGATATTACACAAGACCAAGACAACCACCAAAAAATCCAGACAAAGACTTCTCAAGACCAAGCTAGCCACAAAAAAATATTTCTTGAACAAAAACAAGATCTCCAACGAGTCAAAAAATGTTGAAGTTATGAAGAATGTACCTTATTTAAATTTTGGCTTCATCAATCAAGTTTTCAACTTTGGCTTCCAAAAACTCAATCTTGTAGTAACCCAAGAATAAAAGAAACTCGCACAAGAGGGCCAATAATAGTAGGAGATTTGACTTCTTTATTTCGCTAATATTCTTCTTTTCTTTGCTACAGTGATTTCTTGTCTTCTAGCCTCCTCACACAAGTTTTCTATTGTAGATAAAATTCCAATATGTGCATTAATATAGGAGGCCTAAGTCCTCTTATTTATAGTATTCACAAGGGCTAGGGTGGGCCTCTATATGTTGAATTTATCATGGATGGCTGACTTAGCCATGGGGTATTTATATAGTTTTGTAAACATAAAAATTATTTTCTTTCGTGATACGAGAGCCCATCGGGTCTATTACATCATGACATAAAATTTTAATCAATACATAAACCATAGAGCACTCAATGGGTGCTTAGACCTAGGAACCAAAAAATTTGAGAATGAAACCCATGCTTTAGTAAATAAATTTTCTTTTAAAATAATTTTATTTTTATTTTGATAAGTAAATAAGAGATACATCATTTCATGATAAAAATACAATTATGAAGGAAAATACTAGTTACAACTTTCAATAGGAACTTCACATTTTAGATACCTTCAATGTCTTCTAGGGAATATTTATCCTCAACTAAAATTTTATCTCCTTATTTTGTACTTTACATTTCTTCTTATCCACATACATGGTCTGAAATTAAGTGAATTTTTGAAGTCTCTCAAAGGAGGTTGAGGCCAACTTCAACTAGCTAGCTGACCTATTCTTGGGAGAACTATAATTTTTTTTCCAAAATACAAAATTATTCTCTTTATTTGATAGAAGTGCCCAAATGGGTCTTTAGATAATGAAAAATACCTTTTGACTCAAGACAATCCTATAGGCATGCAATTGATGCCTAACATATTAACCAAAGACTCAAACATGAAGCCCACGCTTTATAAAATTTTCTTTTTACAATTTTATTTTTTATTTTGATAAATATATAATAATTACATCATGACATGAGACAAATTAGAATTATGAAGACTTGAAATAGTTAATTTTCCAATATACAAGAGCATGTTGATTCAACTAAGCCATAGGAGCAACACCAATTATGTTTCCATTTTGAGTTTCTCGTTTAGTTTGGGACAAAGTTTCATTTGATACACAATGACAACAAGATAATTATGGTTCATGATATATGTTTCATGATGATATTTTCCTATCCTCCAAGTGTAGTGAAACAAGATCTCCAAGGGAAACGAGACAAGATCTCTTCAAGATGATAGCTCTTCTAACCTTTCATGCTCACTAAGGAAACCTGCAACACCTCCTACAATTTATTACATGAGGAAACCCTAAAAACCATAGGGTATTCACATGTGTGAACATTAGAAGAAAAATTACAAACTTTTCAAACCTTGATGTGTCTCTCAATAGGTCAAATATCCATATTTAGATATCCTTTTCAAGAGGCTCCATTAGCCCTCTGTAGAATGAATTTTCCATGGCTAGCCGACTTGGAATTGGGAGCGTTTTAAACATTTATAATTTTAAAATAAATTTTCTTTCCTTGATACAAATTCCCAAAAGGGTCTTTTACAATATGATAAGGACTCTTGACTCATGAAAAACCATAGAGCATTTAATGGATGATTGACCTAATGAAAAAATGACCTGAGCATGAAACCCATTCTTTACAAAATCGTTTTATTTATTCTTTTGATAGATACATAATAATTACATCATGACATGAGTCAAATTACAATTATGAAAACCAAAAATAGTTATATTCTTCAACATATCAAAGTATGTGGGTAATATTTTGTAATGGAAGATTAAACTCTATCATATTATCTTGAGTTCTCAATTTATCGAGTGCATTCATTGGTTAGGATGGATAGATTCTCAATTTCTCAAATTTTTAAATATTACTTGAATATTTTAAATGCAAAAAACCTACTTATAACTCGCTTGTACTAATATAAGGTTCTTGTCGTTTTGTCAAGACATTTCTCAACATCCCATATGACACTCGCTAACAGTTTCTCTCATTTGATGGAGTGTTATATGAAGTTCAACCAAATAGCTATTTTCCATATCTATCTTCGTCAAGTGATGGAATTTTAGGCAGGATAGAAGAAATTTACCAAACATGTTCTACATCGCCTAACAAATAATGATCAACTATAGGTGAAAATATTAGAATAAAATTTGGTGGACGCATGGAAATATTTATCGCTAAAGGGGGGTGATGTTCTTACGATAATGCAAACATATATGACATCATGATGGCCTTGAGGTACAAACATCTAGTGAAACAATGGGCACCTAAGGATCCTCCTGAAATAAAAACTAATTTTTCTATCAATGAAAGGATACACCGCTTTGTCCCATCGTCATTATATGGTTTGGGGCTATTTTCCATGGATGGCATAAAGGTATGTTACATAGGATTAAATGAATTGATGGAGTATGTTAGACCCTGTTACAACTACAATGATTGGGTATGATTAGTCCAATATACCAAAAGTATGTGAAGATATGGAGTGGACTCAAATTATATACAACTAAAATACAATGATGAAAATAAAGGAATAACTATGTATATTCATGGAAGGCCAAAAACATCATGGAATATTGTGGGGTTTATAAATAGTACGCAACCCATCACCAAAAATAAGAAACCCAATTGCATATTCAAGGGACATGAAAGAAACTGTGTATTCGTATGTGTCATTAAAGAAATAGCTGCAGGGGAAGAGTTTCTCATTGATTACAATTTGAGTATGATAAATGAAAATATTTCTATTATGGAAGTTGTATGTAGTCAATTTTATCCAACTTGTAAGAAATGTATATTGTGTGTTATGATTGTCATTTAATATGTGAATTTTCTATAAACATTTAGAAATATTTCAATAGTGGCTTTCCTATTAATATAATAATGACTAATTGTGGATGCATTGTAAATTGCACTTATTTGATATACATGATGATAAGGGGAAGGCACCAGCCTTAGAGCAGTCCACATATGCTTGTGAGGAAGATGTTATTGATGATGCATTTTTTATGTCCATCGATCCAATGTAAGAAATAAGGAAGTTTAAGATAAAAGAAAACAAGAAACTTAATTCTTCAGTTCTGATGGAGGCTCAGACATATGAGATAAAAATGAAAAATAAAAAACTTGTTGCAATAAGTTTGTCGGTATGGGGTGAGAAACTCATTTAACTATCTCATTTGTTTGTTTATGATTTAGTTATCTCATCATTTATTCAAAAACTCTTTATTTTATAGGATTTTTTGGTGAAGTACGATCCTCATGCTACGACTATGGGTTAGGCCAGTGTTGGTAGAAATTTTGATGCTCCACCTATGAGTGCATCAATGATCATTGAGACCAATACAACCACTCAACCACCCACAACAAGTTATGCACACTCTGAATCAATGTATGTCAAGATCTACACATGATGTTGCGGATGAAGAGCATGATACTATTTCACAATTTGAAATGATATTTCCTGTATCTTCTCATCTTACTAACGTGGGATCACTACTAATCAATTTTTTGGTATATGATGAAATTTTTTCTATGAAAATAGAGAAACTTCCAGGTATTTAAGAAGTGTTTTAAATATTAAGTACAACGTAAATGAAATTGAGATATAGTTTTTGATTATTTTAAACTAATGATAATATTATTTTGCAGGAAATCATGTATTTTATAGGATTTTGTATGACATAACCTTGGAAGTATTTGGGCTGACCATTCACACATACTAGAAATCCAAAATTTCCAAGTTAAAATATGAACTTATTAACATGATGGTTCGCCTGTTCAGTAAAAGTACCTCCAAAAAATCTATAGTTACCTTAAAAGTAGGCCTACATTTAAGATATTTGCGGGACTGGTATAGGTCTCAATTGGAAAGGGGTAGGTCACATGAGCACTCTTGATCGATTCTAGAGATGGAGTGGAGATAGATCATGATAGATGCACATGATAAGGCACTTAAAAAAACAATTAAGTCTCCACCCAGACCGAGAAGGTATGATGCACTTTTAATAATGTAATTATAATGCTTTATCATCATTGCAACATCTAATTAATTTTTTCAATGTTTTAAATATAGGATCCCAGATACTTCCAAATCCACATAGCTTGTAATAACCAAACATGGGAAGCATCATCTTGGCTCGGGCGGTTACTTGAAAGTGGCCAAAAAATTTGTAAGCATATAAAAAACTAATTTTCATCCAAATTATAAAGTTTTAACAATTTTAATTTAATATCACAGAAGAAGAAAAATTCATGTTCTAATCAAAATTTACAGGGGACACTATTCAAAGAAGCTCCCATAGAGTAATACCTAAGGCCTTCTTTCAAGTATGAATATCAAGTCCTGGTTGAACAAAGGACAAGCTTGGCATCTTCATAGACTTCCACCACCTAACATAACAGTCAAGAAAATAAAAACAACGAATAGCGTTTATAAATCATTGTTTTTACAATATATTTGTTATTATTTTCAGCCATAAAGTAATTTTCTTGATTGTAAAATGGAGATAAGAAATGTAGATACAACATATGAGCCTAGTGAGGGTGGAGTGTCTGATATTGAGACTGATTTTCAACTCAGTACTAGAGGTATTTCATCTGTTATAAAACATTTGTAGTATGGAATACAATTAAAAAGATTTAAATGAAAATGGTGTATTAATTATAACCTTTCTTGTTTCTACAATAAATAATTTACAGGATGTGGCCAAATAAGATGAGGAACATATGGCCACATCCAAAAGTATCTCGCTTCCCTCCACTACCAAAGAGGTAAAGAACAATATAATACTCTTTTTATTAGTAAAAAAATTGTAATAATAATATCTATGAAAATAAATTTAACTTTTATTTCTTATTGTAGTTGATTCTTGTCCCCACTTGCAGCAAGATAGCCATAGGAATAGGTCAGAAACAATAAATATTACACTAGAGACTACAACAACTGAAGGGGGCAAAGATCAAGACATCCTCACTAGCCTCATATAAAAAAAAAAGAGAAAGAAGTGTGATAAAAATTCGTTGCATTTGTTTATTTAGAGCCCATTTATTTGGGTGCCACATTTTTTATTGAGAGGTTGAATACCTGATGGCATGTGCACATGTAACTTTAAAATATATTAATAAAAAAGTGGTGATTTTTCCATTGCAAAAAATTAGAATGAGTTTGATTCATATTATGTAAACATATTTTTGTGATACAAGGAGGGTGTAGAATACCATATATTTGATAAATTTGTAGTATAAGTTGTTAGTATATTCTGATACATAGGAAATAGTTAAGTAGAACTTGGTCTAGCGTAAATTTAGGTAAAGTGTGTTTCTTTAGTATGTACTTTTGTAACTTATAATATGGCAATCATGATATGTAGTGATCTGATTGTTCATTCTCTCCTCGGTATTACCGACACTTGATATGTGGGTTAACACTCAATTGGTCAATGATATCTATTTAAAGAGCATGGAAGGTCATTTTTCCGGTGACTGTTTATGAGTGAAGCTTATGTAAATACTATTTCTTTGCATTAATAAATTGCCTGAAGTGGTTGTGTTGGCTCAAGTTGTGGTTTATTTCCCTCTTTGAGGGTTTTAACAATGTCAAATACTGTTGTATTGATCTGTGACATGTTTGTGAGAGGTGACCTTTGGTGACTGATATAAGAAACTTACCCTGTAAATTCCTACATGGTATCAGAGTTGTTTAAGAGTCGTATCCGTTGTTGATCAAAGAAGAAGCTGGCTTGACTGCATGCGACTACTGTTTTCTATATCTATTATTTATGACCACTTTTCGGCCGGGGGGAATGCTCTATTGTGTCCGAGGCCTCGGTTCAAGTAACGAACCCCTTTTGTTTCATGTGAAACGGTTTTTGTTTTCCCTAACTATGTCATTTTATATATAGAGTTATAAAGTATTTTTTGCAGTTATATTTAATTATCCCTATGTTTATTTCAGTTTATAGTCATTTTTTTATTATTGCCAGATCTATAACCTCTTATATGCATATTATCTTTTCTTTGCACTCTGTGTGATCTGGCTAAGAAGAAACAAAAAGAGGTGATTTTTCACCTACGTATGCTCTTTTCCCATGACTTTGTGCGATCTCGAGAAATTATAAATAGTGAGTAAAAATTTAGTTTCCAAGCAAACTAACCAGAAATGTAACCTAAAGCTGCAAGGTTTGCATTTTTTTCTTTTTTGTTTGCGTGGTTGTTTTTTTGCATGAAAAGAGAATGCACCCAAAAAAAACAAACCCTTCCTCCTTTCCAACAATTACTAAATATTTTACCTATATTACTTGTTCTAAAGTTACTTTATGAGAATAGAGATCTTGGGTTCATGTATTTTTGGCAAGTTACTTTTTCTAAAAAGCTTTGTGTCAAGTTACTTTTTCTACAAAGTTTTTTGTCAAGTTACTCTTTCTAAAAAGTTTTTTGTCAAGTTATTTAAAAAAAAAGGGCCTTTGTCAAGTTATTTTAAAAGAAATGCACATGTAACTTATGTTTTAAAGCTACTTTATGTAATAGTTTTTCTCACCCATTATAAAAAGCGAGTCACCTAAATCCTAAAGTCACTATTTTCTATGTTACAATCTACTTGATCATTAGTTTATAAAGTAACATTGTGAAAGTGACTCTCATTTATTTTTAAAAGTGGCTCACATAAAGTAGTATTTAAAACGAAAAAGTAAGATTATTAAATTATGTTTGGGAAGGAGGGGAATTAAAAAAAAAAATACAACTCCATCATCAACTTTCAACCTATCACGTGACTACTTGGCATCTATTACAATTTTTCTTCAAAAATCCATAACTTCTTCATCCGGAAGCCGTTTTCAGAGCTATTTTTTTTAACTGGCTTATTTTTTCAAGATATTTCCATTGGATCAATTATTTTCAACATTTACAGCTTCAATTTTTAAAAATGGAAAGTGCATGTCTGGTTATTCTTAACAGCACCAATGATTTCCAATGGCTATCCTACATGGTAGACTTACTTAGAAGTAAAGTGATTTATAAAATAGCCTCAGGACTAGAATATAAAACTACCGATGAAGATAAAAATGATAAATGGAAAAATAAACAAGGTCAAGCATGATGGTTGATAGGATTTTTCATTACTCGAGATCTTATATTTCATTTCCAAGAAATTGACTCCCCTAATGAAGCTATGAAAAAATGAAATACTTTTTTTGGCATTCAAAATGAAATCAGAGCCCACCAACTTAAAAATGAGTTGCTTATTTTGGACCCCAATAATTTCTCCTTTATTGAAGATTTTTTGTCCAAATTGAAGACCCTTAGACTTATCTTAGAAGGTTGTAAGGTCAAAAAGGAAGATGGTAGTCTTATCTATTCCAATCTCAACCGCAAATTGAAAAATGACTCAACAAACTAATAAGGAAAATAAAAAAAAGGGACGAATAAAGATATACATTGCAACTTTTGTAATCGTGATGGCCACATAGTCAAGATGTTCTAAGAATATGCAAGCATTGGAAGCAACAATGAAGATGCACACCATCCATTTGAATAACTCTTCCACTTAATCTTCGGGAGTATCACTTTATGCATGTGGTTGTGAAGCATAAAGATATGGTTATGCATTGAATGTATTTCTTCTTCTCATTCTCATAAGTGGTTCATTGATTTTGGAGCCTATTACCATATGGCCAAAAGTAAAACCATATTTTCTTCTTTAAATGATTGTAACACCAAAAATATTTATGTTGGTTATGATAAATCTATTAGTGTTTTATGGCTTGGAATCATTCATCTAGATAATGGTCAGTTTAATGATGTATTATGTGTTCCCACATTGTCCTGCAACCTTCTATTAGTTTACGAGATAACTCATTCAGGTGAAGGGAAAAATGTAGAATTCACACCTTATGATGTTGTAATTAAGGACCTAAGAGATCCTAGACATATTTTAACTACTAGCATTTTTTATGATTCCACAAGGTTGTATAAGTTTGATAACTTTGGGTCATCAAGTCTTCCCTCCATTTTTGTTGCTAATAATGATGAAGTGAACAAACTTTGGCATTATCGATTTGGTCACTTAAACTATCGCTCTCTCAAAACTCTATGTATGGAACATATGGTGACAAGTCTTCCTATGGTATCTTGCCAAGATAGTGTTTGTTCCAGTTGTGTACTTAGAGAACATCATCGGGATATTTTGGAGAAACGTGCCTCTTGGAATGCTTCAACCCCTTTGTAACTTATGTACAATGATTTATGTGGTTGACTTCTAGATATTTATTTCTCTAGGCATAAGTACTTATTAACATTCCTTGATGATTTTTCCAGACGCACTTGGTTATACTTCTTAAAAATCACGAGTGAAGTTTTTAACATGTTCTTTGTCTTTAAGGCCTTTGTTGGGAAACAATCTGGACATCAAATTCTTAAGTTAAGATCTAACAATGGAGGAGAATATGTTAACAAAAAATTTATCAACTTTTTCACTTAGCATGATATTAAATTGTAACAAATTGTTCTGTATACTCAACAAAAAAATGGTATAGCTGAAAGGAAGAGTCGCACTCTAAAAGAAATGACTAATTGTATGCTTCAATCTAAGGGAATTAGTCTTAATTTTTGGGCAGAATCAATTAACTGTGAAAATTACATAGTAAATCTCACTCCTACTAAGGTTTTAAGGAATATCACTCCAGAAGATGCTTGAAGCTCAATCGAACCAGATGTAAGTCACTTTCGTTTTTTGGAAGTGAATCTTGAGCCCATGTTCCAGATGAGAAACAAAAAGCCTTAGTACCTAAGAGTGAAAAATGTATTTTTGTTGCATATTCTAAATATTTCAAAGGATATATACTTCTTAAACCCAAATCCATAAATGTAATCATAAAAATATATGTAAAATTTGATGAAAATATATCGACTTGTAAGCCTAGTTCGACGGGTGTGCCACCTTTGGCCTACGAGTCTGATTCAACATTGTTCCACTTCTCTCTATCTCTTCTAATTCTGACAACATCCCTTCTAATTCAGATGATGACAGCGAGTATGAAAATACCCCTCCACCTCTTTAGGATCTTCCTTCAACTCCACAACTTAGAAAATGGGTCCGCTTAACTCAGTATGCAATAGGTTCTCTCGCAGGTGACTGTGTAGATCAACATCATACATGTTCTTAGTTCAACAGAACCTCTTATTTATTGGCTCAAGTTCTAGAAAATTATGATCTAGATACCTTTGAAGAGGCTTCAAGTCATCCAGACTGGGATGCAACTATGAATGAACAATATTGTTCCTTATTGGCAAACGATACTTGGGATCTTGTTCCTCTTCCAAAGGGAAGAAAACTTGGTAGCTACAAATTGGTTTACAGAAAAAGGTTTGGACCAGATGGAAAAGTGGATAAAAATAAATATATTCTTGTTTCTAGAGGATTTTCAAAATTTTAATACATTTACTATACTCAAACCTTCTCCCTTGGTTCCAAAATGAAGTATATCTGCCTTTTTCTTTCCCTTTCTACCTCCTTCAAATGGGAATTCCATGAGATGGATGTTAAATATGCCTTCTTACATGGGGAATTGCATGAAGAAATATACATGGAACAACCCCATATCTTTATCCAAAAATACTATAGCCTTGTTTGTCGCCTTAGGATGTATCTCTATGGTCTCAAACAAGCCCCTTAGTTTTGGTATGCCAAAAAGGATAACTTTCTCTTAGATAATGGATTTTATAGATGTCATTCTGACAACACTGTCGACACCAAGGGTGTGGGTAAGTCCTTAATAATTATTTCTCTTTATGTTGATGATCTTGTCCTTACTGTTAGTGATCCCAACTATATAAACCATGGGAAGTCTAGCCTCAAAAATGAGTTTGAAATGACAGAATTAGGACACATGCATTAATTCCTTGGTCTTCAAGTCTTGCAATGTAAAGAAGGTATTACCCTTTCTCATTCCAAGTATGCCTATGATATTCTACGCCACTTTCAAACGGAATATTGTAAGCCAAAACCTTCTCCATTTCATTTTGGAGTCAATCTTTCATTCACTTGTACTTCCCCTGAATTTGATGCTACCTTATACTGTCAAATTGTTGGTAAAATTTTGTATCTAACCCATACCCGTCCTGAGCTTTCCTTTCCCGTTGGTATTTTTTCTCAGTTTATGAACCAAACTAATGAAAGCCAGTGGAAAGTAGCTAAAATAATACTTCAATATGTTCAAGGTAGATTTCAGTTCAGGATTCATTACAGTGGAGGAGCATCTCCTTTTTTGGTTGGTTTCACTAATTCTGATTGGTTTGGTTACCCTGATGAACAAAATTTTATTGCATGTTATTTATTCACTCTTGGTTCAAGAATTATTACATGGTCTTGTAGGAAACATAGTGCGATCTCTATTTCTTCAGTAGAAGCAGAGTATCGTGGTGTTGTTGAAGCCAACAAGCATTAGGGGAATTTTGAGGTCTAAAATGGGCCTCCTAAGAAAAATGTACTAGAAAAATATAATTTATAAGAACCACATTTGAGATGATGATGTCAACCATGGCGGATGATTCACCATTTTTTAAGTAAGAGTAAAAATATTAAAAAATAATAAAATAATAAAACTACTCTTTTCAAGTTGTATTCTCAACTTATCTCCCAAATTTTTAACTCAAATTTTGAGAGGGAGTGCTCGTTGGATGCAAAATTTAATTGCTCATCCAAGGAGTACCCATGTTGCATACTTTTGATGGATCCTGCTACACAAAAAAATGAAAATACATGAAAAAACATGATTGCAATCACGTTTTTCATGTATTTCTCATTTTTCGTGTAGCAAGATCCATATAAAGTATGCAACATGGGTAATACTTGGAAGGGGAATTAAATTTTTCATCCAACGAATACTCCCGCTTGAAATTTGAGTAAAAAATTTGGGAGATAAGTTGAAAATGTGAGTTGAAAAAGTATTTTTTTATTTGATGATGTAATCAAATATTATGTTATTATTTCCACTATTATTTTATAATTTCCTTAGGAGGCCAATTTTAGACCTGAAAATTCCCCTAATGGAAGCCCTGTGGCTTTGTTAGATCTTGTCAGAATTTGGTCTTCATCAACAACATCCAACTGCACTTTGGTGTGATGATGAGAGTGACATTTAGCTATGCAAAGATCTAGTTCAGAATCAACACAACAAAAACATTTATATACACATACACTTCATCAGAAAGCTCATTCATGATCATGTTCTTGCAGTGCGCTATTTTTCAAGAAATGATCAAGTTGCTGATATCTTTACCAAGGCTCTCACAGAAGCGAAGTATACCAAACTTCGATCTATGCTTGGATTTTAGGAAAGTTATCATTAAGGGGGGATAGGCTCTAATGCCTCCTTCCTTCTCCTATTGTGTCACCTTTGTAAATCCTTTGATCCTATACCAAGTTGTTCTTAAGGGGTCATGTTAGGATATTCTGACACATAGAAAATAGTTAAGTATAACCTAGTCTAGCGTAAAGTTAGGTAAAATGTATTTCTTTAGTGTGTACTTTTGTAACTTATAATTCGACAATTAGGATATGTAGTGATTTGATGATTCATTCTCTCCTCAGTATTACCAACACTTGATTCATGGCTTAGCACCTGATTGGTCCATGATATCTATTTAAAGAGCAGGGAGGGTCATTTTTCTGGTGATCGTTTATGAGAGAATGGCTTATGAAAATTTTCTTTCTTTACATTAATAATTTTCCAGAAGTGGCCGCATTGGCTCAGACTATGGATTGTTTCCCTCTTTGATGTTTTTAACCACGTCAAATACTGGTGTACTGATCTGTGATATGTTTGTGAGTGGTGACCTTTGGTGTTTCATCTAAGGAACTTACCCTATAAGTTCCTATATAAGTGAGTTAACTTTGTTACAAACACCAAGAGCCTATAATCAAATTCCCATGTTAAAATAATACTTTACACAATCTGTGCAAATTATAATTCAGCCATATACTAATTTGTATACCTATCCCACTCCATCATACACTACCACACTTGTAATTTATGTGATAGCCACTCTTGATTCAATGCCTAATCACAACAATTTGTGATTATGATGAAAATTTAAGCACATATTTGTGTAATTTCCATGATGGAATGTATGAATTGCCATCCCAAAATTAATTTTCAATTATTATAACCTTAAATGAGCTAGAACTATTCTATCTCGTCATCTCAAATGACCTGACATATCACAATTTACAATTTTTTCATCATCACTTCACATTATCTCATGAATGACCTTTTCTACAGTTTACATGAATGAATTTATGGAATTCTATCCCCTCTACCTATCATATGATTGATTGTGAAAACAAGAGAATGAAAGACAATCTTTATTGAAAATATACCCTACTTATAAATTGTACTTTGTTCATATGTTCTCACAATCAATCGTAGGCTAGGTAGAGGGGATGGTATGCCAAAAATTCATGCATATAGTCTGTAGAAGGGGTCATCTATGAGAAAATATGAAGTGATGATGACAAACATGGTAATTTTTCATCTGCCAGGTCATTTTGAGATGTTGATGATAGACCAGTGCTAGCGTATTCAAGGTAATAATAATTCATGGGCAATGTGTGAAGGAAAATTCATACATCCCATGATGGAATTACACTCATGTGTACATAAATTTTCATCACAATCACAATTTTTTGTGAGTTTAAAAATAATATACGTTATAATTTCGTTAGGATAATATATATTAGAAAATGAAACACACACACACACACACACACACACACACAGATATATATATATATATATATTAGTTAAATAAATATAGTAGAAAATATAGCATCCATTCCAACAATGTTGATTATACTCTTTCTTAAATATTTTAAGCATCTATGATTAATGAATGAATGAATGATTGTTATATCTTAATGAATAATTTATATATGTGTCTTTATGTACATGGCATTGTTTCATATTATGTAAATGTATTTTTTATGATAAAATTTATTAAGATGAGATATTTTGTGGATTTATGAATGAATGAATGAGTGAATGTTTTATATTTGTTTTTATGTTTCTTAATTTATTTCTTTCAATTATTTCCTATATAGTAGATGGATTGGGTACTGAGGAATTGAGAGTTATGTGAGGGGGGCGAGGGGGGTGAGGGGCCATGAGAGCTTCCACCTTCATGTGGTTGGCCTTGTTCTATAGAGAATAAATTAGGATTTGGATAATCTTGGATAAAAACACCCTCAATCCAACATAGCAAAAAAAAAAAAATTCAATGTTGACTTTGCTGCTACGTCGGGTGGAGGGAGGTTTTCTATAAGATTAAACTACTTCAACAATTTATTCTTGAAACCAAGAGGATATCATTCAAGTATTCATGCACATATGTCTTTTTAAATATTATTTATTCATGCAATTAAATTTAATATTTGGTCAAATTTAATCCAAGTTTGCCTCATTGGTCTCATGAATGTGTAGGACAACTAGTTTCAATTTGAATGTTGAAGTGGAACAACTATCTGAAGAAAATATCTCAAAATGGTAAGGGTTTAGGTGAGAAAAAAAATGTTTGATATTTGTGTTGTATGTCTTTCTTGAGTGGGAGTTACATCAATTTTACAAGAAATAAAAAACGTTTTCATGAAAACAAGTCATGTAGTATTTGTCTTTCTTTGAAAATTGTGTTTGTATTTGAGTGAAAGACCATAATCTGTCATTTTTTATTTAGGGTAGTAGGATAAAATTTTACTCTATTAATTGGGAATAAGGCACTGGTAGGAATTTTCTTCTATTTTATTAATTTTTTATCACATCTAACTTCTCCTCCTTCCTTTGTTTTGTAGGTAATTTCATTCACATATCTGGATTTTAAAGATTAATAGGGTTGGAGTGATATATGAAAAAAAACTCACTGAAGTACTGCTCAACTTCAGCCCATGAAGCACTTGGCTACCGGGTGCATGATCTAGTCTTGCTTTGCATTTTATTTCAAACAATTTTTTAATTCTACATTGCAAATCTTCCAAGACTATAGATGTTGAGAAAAATTAGGGAAAACAAAATTAGGGTTTATTTCATAATATTTTCACTTTTTATATTGACAAACGTTGTGATATACTGTGATTTCATCATCATCATCATTATTTGTTGTTCATAATTAAGAAAATTCCAACAAATAATATCACAATAGAAACAAGAACACCAGAAATAGGCTCATGTAATAGTTTCTCTTACTTCTTGAATGAATGTGCCACTTCTCTCCTTCAAATGGTGAAATAGTAGGATATTTATATTTATTGGTCATTGTGCATTTGATTCAACATGAATAATTTGACTTGAAGCCAACTTGTAGGCTTGTAATGAAGGTTGACTTGATTATCTTAAGTTTGGAGGCCAAATTTGAAGGATGAATGGTAATCCTTTTGGGAGAAGGAACTTATATGGTGGCAGAGGTATTTAGACACAAAAAATGTTTTTCCTCTTTTGACCTTAAGGAGCCTAATAAGGGTCTATTACAAAAATGAATTTGATTTTGACTCAACAAAAATATTATAAGCCTAAAATGGAGGCTTGACTTACTACCATTGACCCAAGCATGAAACCCATGCTTTAATAAGTCAATAAAATAATTCTCTTTTCTTTCTTTGACTCAAATACAATTATGAAGACTAATACTAGTTACATTCTTCAACACTTCCCCTTAACTAGGGAGAAATTTATAATTTTTTACATATAGGTACAAGGATGAACTCAAAATGAAATAACCTACAAAGATAAATATTCATACAACGCCACAACGCTTTTGAAAAATATACCCTACCAACGTATCTAACTAGGTGGGATTAAGGCGTGTTACAATATTCAACCACTATAGGTACCATAAGACTTACACTCTCACACCAACCCAAGGATCTAGGTGTGTATCCAAGGTCAGAGCTCTATGACCAATGCCACTCTACCTGCTTCAAGATTTAGACATCAACACATGGGCCCACCATATATCCTCCAAAGAATCATGAACTCAACCCCATATTCTTATATCTCTCCCTATAAAATAGATATATATCAACTAGTCAAGCATGCCTCCAAAAGTTCATATTTTATCATGGAGAGATTTTGTGCAAACACAACCCCAATTAGAAATAACCATTCAATACATATATACATTAATATGAACCTAAGGGGTCTTCAAATATCCTTATGTTGATCATATATCTTGTTGCATTTATAAAAAAAAAGCATTCAAATATTTTTCAACTTTATTATCAAAAGTTTATGAACTAATGGAGGGTATCCAGGCTCCCCCTTAAGTTAGAAACATAATTTATTATGATGTTCTTTTAATCATGCTCATCATTAAGTTATTTTCATGATAGGTGAACATCTTCAACATTTTGAATATTATGTACCTATAAATCTAGTAACAAAATAAGAATATACAATAGTATGATATCAATATAGGGTTACCATATCAACATGAAGAGAGTATCAATCATAACTAGTAAAACTTTCATAGCTTAAACTTGAATAATATTTAATATCCAACTCAAGATCTTCTACTATGGTTTTTGACATAATCCCTAGATTCCAAAGTCAAATATTAGGTATTAAAAACTTCATATAAATATAAATTCTTTAAGTCCAAGAAACTAGACTCAACACCCACAAAATCAAATACTGTACATCTAGGATTTCAGCAATATTCCTTTTAGAATTTCATGACATGATTTATTAGGTTTTATTACAAACCCTATAACTAGTAAGTTTAAATCTAGGGTTTCTTTCACACTAATTTTTTGCATGTATACAAACATTAAACATTAGCAATTTTTACTAGGGTTTCAATAATTCACCAAAAACTAAAGGTTTACAATTTTATGAAAACCCTAAAAGAATATGGTTTTAGCAAATTTTTACAAAAAAAACATAAATACTGTTAGACTTACAAACCCTAAGTGGCCCAGGGTTTCAATATTATTGACAATTTATTCTAAGCATAAACAAGTTATAGTTTTATAGTGAACCCTAAAAATTAGGGTTTCCACAAAAATGAAAAATTTACAAGAGATATGACATAAGTAGATTCAATATAGTGATTGCTATTCCTAACAAGAATACTTTATGATTTAAAATCCTAAACATAAAATAGTTAGAAATACAAGGAAAATTTTAATAAATAAGTTTTTACAAATAGACATACCTAGAGTTTGTCCTTTTACAAACCTTGTAGGGATTTTCCTTGGAGTTCTCACTCTCATGAATCACAATTTATACTTGCAATACTTAATGACAAGTACTACAAAGAGAACTATATGCTACCAAAAACTGTGAAGTCAATCTAGGAATCCCTAGGAAATTAAAGTTTTCGCATTAGGGGAGATTTAAGGAATAAAATGGTCCTCCTAAGGAAATTATAAAATAATAGTTGAAATAATAAAATAATATTAGATTACATCATCAAATGTTAGAGGGAAATTTTTTTAAAAATTATTTTTTAACTCGTATTTTCAACTGATCTCCCTATGAGTTTGCTCAAATTTCAAGCAGAAATAGTTGGATGTAAAATTTGATTCCTTATGCAAGGAGGACCCATGTTGCATACTTTCAATGGAAAATTCTATACGAAAATCAAGAAATCCATGAAAAATGTGATTGCAATCACGTTTTTTCATGTATTTTTCATTTTTCGTGTAGCAGGGTCCATAGAAAGTATACAACATGGGTACTCCTTGGACTAAGAATTAAATTTTGCTTTGAACGAGTGCTCCCACTCAAAATTTGAGTAAAACATTAGGGAGATAAGTTTAAAATATGAGTTGAAAATGTAGTTTTATTATTTTATTATTTTTTAATCTTTTTACTTTTTTACTCCAAAAATGGTGAATGATCCCCCATGGTTGACATCATCATATTAAATCCTATTGGTGATTATACATTTTATTTTGGATGTAAATTTTTCTTTGGAGGTCCATTTTAGACCTCAAAATTCCCCTAATGATTGTAAACTTTGTAAATAAAAATATCTTTTACAAACCTTATGACTAGGTTTCTTCATGAGTTGCCTAGAGTTTTACACTATTCGATAGTAACTACCAATATTAAATGTGCTAAACCCTAATATGACTCAACTATTAATCATACATATCTTATAAATACAAACCTTTGGCTTTGTTCGTTTCATTGAGTTTGTTTCCCTTTACAAACTAAAGACAAGTTGTCGGATAACCAAAACATAAAAGATAAGGTAGTACTTACCTAATATATATAAGGTCTTGGTGCCAAGGATGCTATAAATAATTCGTCATAATGTTTCCATGATCTAAATTAGTTGTTTGTAAACTTTTATCCTTCTAATCATTTTTTCCATGGATATTTCCACTTATTTATATAGATACACATCTATTATTCACTACTAATTATAATTGTACTTTGTGAAGGTGACTTCAAGTGGTATTATTTGTGATCATATCTCTACTACTACAAAACATGAATTTTCCCATCATCAAACAAAGGAGATATAACTTATACCATAAATTTTATCTTCGAAGGTGATTATAGCTAATTTTCTTATTTTCTTAGGACTTCTATCTGGTAATTCCAGTTGTAAGCTCATTGGATTTTTTCTGGTACTTCTAAATCTAAGTTCATTTTCTTTTACTATCTATGTAACCTAGAGCGTAATAAAAAAACTTCTTACCGTACCTTTTTTTCAAATATAGCTATCTTCTAATGGGATGGCATAGCTTTTGTTTCCCATTTGGAGTTCCATAAATACATGGATTAAGAAATTACCATTTTTCTCTTTCTAAACAAATAATTCTTTGAAACATCATACATTTTTATTTGTTGTTTAATTTGGCTTAACTACTACAAAACTGATAGTTCCAATTTTTTTTCCTTTAGCACCTATTTCTCATCCCTTTACCTATTTGTTTGCTATAATACCATGTCTCTGTGACAGGAGGCTACTGTGTAGGACATCTATGTAGAATAAATAAAAATTATTTGTTTTATCATTCTATACATGATTTTCTTAGAGACACTCTTTAAACATGTAATGTAAGGGTAGTTCTTGGATAAAATACAAACCCTCTCAATATGGCCACAATATCTTTTAAAAATGACTTACTAAAGTTATAGTATGGTGAAAGAAAGAATAAGTGCAAGATTAAATATATAAGGTTGCAAACAAATAATATTTTACACCAAACATTAGTTGAAGTCATGAAATACCAAAGAAGTGGAAAGATGAAAATGTGGAGTGTAGTTTAAGGTTAATTTTAAGAAATATGTACAACTACTATGAGCTATTCCAAGTAGAAGTAAAATTTTTTAATTAAAAAGAACCAACAACTTCTTTACACATTTTCGAAGGAATAATAACACATAAATGACTTTTAGTGGCAGGAAGTAAACATATCATTATAAAAAAAATTTGAAATCATCCATAAATTAATATTACCTCTTCAAGAAAATATTGTACATTACACCACAAAAAATATTCTCTCAGAGGCAAAAATTTGGAACCCCAAAACTGGTCCCTTGATGTATTTTTAAATAAATCAATACGTTAGAAACAATTATGAAACTGTCAAATGTAAAAAATAGTTCATAACTTATGAAATCCTTATGAAATATTTAATACTAAACTATTTTTAATTTTTGGAATTACAAAATGAGATATTTTCCAAAATTGAAACTGAATAAACATAATCATTCAGTGACTTGGGACTATTGTGCATGTTTAGGAATGCTTGATGAAGCTCCTAGTCCCACAACTCAAACCTTAATTGGTGAGGCTATATTCTTGCAGTTTCCCCATAGATTTATGTTTAGAGTTGGGAGATGTATCATCTTGTTATAATCTATCCTTAGATTGGTTACATTGGTGTATGTTGGATTCTTAGTGAACAAAACTTTGACTAACCATAACAACTAGAAATCCCTCTGCAAATAATTCCCAATTGTTTCTCCTTCTAAAATGATTGTTCTCTCAGGAGAGACATTGATCTTACTCTTATTTTACACTAGAAAAACTTCATATCATTCCCAAGGAAGGAAATTTCCATGATACCAAGATGAGGGTAACCCTGCTCGAAATATCTTGTCAAAATTAGAATTAAATGTTGTCACTGACTCTATGACATCCAATAATTTTCTTTAAACCTCTTTACCATACATATTTTTTTGAACCATCTTGGTTATATTTACCACCACAACTGTTATGTCCACAATATCCACTTCCCTCAATTATTGGGAATATTTCAAATTTAGATAATCAATCATTCTTTTTGCTGACTGTGCACTCTCTTAAGATTCATTTTTGTTAGTACAAATAACAAATTCATAAGCTCTGATCATTTATTTTTCTTCAGCCATGACCACCATTTGATACCAAACCAATTTGAATTCATGAATAATATCATTCCATATGATTTATCTCTATTAAATTAGATACATATTCCATTTTAGTTTCTCTTCCCATTCCTTAATTCCATCACAAGATGAGTGGTAATTATTGTGATGTCGAGCTACATTCTCTCTAACCATATTTAATTGTCTCTCTTTGCGCTTAAATTTCTCCTTTGTATCATATAGAATTTTATATAATATCTTCAACTCATCCTCTAAAATCTTTAGTTCTATCATGACTTTGGTGACTTTTTTAGTAAAATCATCTGATTCTAGCTGCACCATAATCGTGTAGACATGTTTGTCTATTTTTTGTTGTAAATCTACATTGAGATCCTTAAGAGGTGTTACCTCTCTATTTATTTACACTATATCAAGACTTAATATATCCTTTTATTTTTCTATATGAGCTAAATCTAGATCTTTAACATCCTTTACAAGAAGAAATTTCAATTTTCTCAATTATTGGATCTTAGACTCTGCACTCTAGGTCAAAGCTTGAACAACTGACTTATCCTTTGTATTCACCTCAACCTTAATTATCAAATTTTTTTAATTCTTCATTTTGAGTATTAAGAGCTCTAGAATTGACCCTTTCAAACTTCAACTGATCAACTAATTTTACTAATAAATCCTCTGACTTTCTTGCTTCCAATGATGAATTACTAAGATCATTGTATTTTGATTCTCCTATTTTCTTGTGCAAGTTTAACTTGTCTAGAAATGGAATATCTTTTGGGTTCATAGATAAAATAATTTTTCTAAAATCAGCTCCAGAAGAAATTGATTGAGAAATGGGATGAGTAAAGGAGAATTTCAATTGATTTCTTTCCAAATCCATTGTTGAAAGAAGTATGGTTTGATAACCAGAAATGTATCGAGCTTCCGATTGGGTGATTAAATTGGCCTTTATATTCATATTATTCTCTTCAATCTTCTCATAAGTATCCTTAAAATCATTCAAGGATTTATTCTCTTCTTCACCTGTAATTGGAGATTATGGTGCACACTTCACTCTCACTAAATGCAATTAAAAACCAACTTCATTGGAAGGCCTTTCAATTAGTTGTTCAAATTACGATTCACCTCCTTGTGTTTTTTCCTTATTGCTACCCTGATAGATTTATCCCTCAATATCAATGACATCTGTATCATCTCATTTCAATCCCTTTTCAGTGGGGAGAGGATTTTATGCCTCCATGCTTCCTTATGTCTCCGCAAAGTCACCATTTGCTAACTTCTCTCATTCAGGCTTTGGTTAATGGATATAAGGGGCACAATATATCTCTAATATCCTCTTTGAGATGATTTGATACATATCATAGTGCCATTTTATCGCTATTGAAAATTCATTTCTTACAACATTATCTCAACCTCATGTGATTCTTTTCTATTGTTCACATTAAATGGGCCAACACTGCTTGGTAATTTGAACAAAAATACTCTTCAAGATGGTACAAAGTGAAACTAATCCACATTCAATATTTTTATAATGAATTCAAATATAAATATCCTCATAGGAACAAAATAAGGAAGTCTATATAGTGAAATTTATGCTCCATATAATCTAATTTCTACATTATCTTGAAATAAAAACTAGTCTCTAACTTTTAGATCTTTGTTCATTTGTTAAAGAGATTGAGGCTTTGGTAAAATTCTTGTAGGGCAAGAATTATTGATAATTCTATACACAATTGACCTGAAATATGCAATGTAACATGAAAATTCCTCATTTTTTCTCTTTTATTTTGACTAAATAAGTCCAATTAAGCATTGTTTGCTTTTTCTTATTCACATCCATGATATTTTCACCCAAGTCCATAAATTTCCCAACATGCACATATACAAAGAGGTATACAAATAAAGAAGGAAACTTAAAACACCCAGTAATATTGAAGTTGAGGAGATGTGAGTTAATTGAATGTTCTGAAATGGTTGGAATATCCAATACAACATTGGGTTGCATCATTAAATGAAACAATGCTATAGTTTGGCAGTCTACTACTAAGGTTTCATCTCTTCGTAAAACTCTCACAATTATTTGAAAAAAGGTCTAATATTCTCTTAAAAAAAAGCTATGGGAACTTAGGTTGACTTAGAAGGCATGACTGCACTCAAGAGGAAAAAAAAAAGGTTGTATAATCCACTTTTATGTTTTTCTAACAAATTTTGATAAACAGACAAGAGGGTTTCATCAGAGAAAGTGGTATAGTTATCAGATTGAGGAAAATCAAGGGCTTGGTGAATTAGCAATGTGGGAACTTGCATAATTTTTTATCCAAAAGAGTTCATTACATAACACCTATGTAGGTACAAGGACGAAGTCAAAAAACTAATGAATTCTAGGAAAAACTATGTTTAAAGGATTATTACAAAAACCAAACCAAACTTGACCATTCTTGATGAGATTTCTAACTCAATATCGTTGGCAAGGACACTCTAATGAATTTCCATTAAATTAAGTGGACATATAGGGTCAAATATATCATTCTTCATGTCCATGATAGGAATAGGGGCCAAGGAACTAGAAAAAACAACCTTTTTAGTCATTTTTTTTCTTTTAAAATTTACAGAGTGATTAAGGTTGTTTAAATACCTTGTAATTTCACGGGAAATTGGTGACATAGTTAAAGTTGTTGAATAAGACATTAGTCGGCATGAAAAAAATATATTAAATGAGTGAATTGGGAAAAATAGGTGTTTTTATAGATAAGAGAGTGGAAAAAATAGAGTTATGACAATTAGGACAAAGGAGTGCGGATCAATGATGTGATAAATATGTTGAACCTTTAATTAAACTGAGAGGGAGGGTGAATCAGTATAACACATTCCTGATCTTTTAAAACTTTTCATTGAACTTATTTACACCTTCATTTCATATCCAATTTAATGTGTGAGTAATCTTAGAATGTAAGCAGCAGGTATTAGTATAATATAACAATAGACTTAATATGAGAGCACCAGGTATTAAGCAGATGATACATATCAATCAATACATAAATATCATACACAGAGACACCAGATATAAGTGGAAACCCATAAAGGGAGAAAACCACATCTTATTATTTTTGTGATGCAAAGGCAAGCTCCATCTCCCTTCCACCACTATTTTTCTGCAGGCACCAACCTACAGGAGGCTCCAACCTCAATTCTGAAAACTACAACTTGCAAGGAAGCACCAACTCCCTTCAATTTTCTGCAGGCACCAACCTACAGGAGGCTTCAACCTCAGTCAGCTACAACTGACAGCTCTCAAGTTGCAACTTGATAGGGAAGCTCCAACTTCCTCAATTTATCAAACTGAATGTTTGCTGATTTACTTCAGATACCAGCTCTGTTCTATAGCTTCTCTTTTCTGCTCTTCTTCTCTTAATCTTCTCTACCTTATTCTTCTATATTATGCATTCTCTATATTTTCTCTCTCTCTCTCTCTCGAGCTTATCAAAATTGGTATTATATATAGAAATTCTCACATGACTGTTTGTATTTCACAAGGAATTTGAAGTGAACAGTCATGACTCTTTGGCTTTTGTCTTCTTATTCCTTTTTCCAACTCATTTTTAGAATTAACACAATATGTACAAATTTCCATGCTACAATGGGATTTTGTCTTTTCCTTAGGATACTTGCCTTTGCATCACAAACAATAAAAATAATTACAACATTTACATTTTTCAGTTATACATCAATTTCAATCAACTCCTTTTCTGGATTTTGGCTTTATTGGATTTGTCTTTTCTGCTGCTGTTGAGTGACTGTTCTGCCTTCTTCTAGTCACTGTCTCCTGCACATTCTCCATTTTTCTGAGCTTTTCACTTGTCCAATTCACTTTTGAATCCCTGGAATTTTCTTGTTCATGAACTTTCATCTCTGCACGCTCTCCTCTTCTTTTCTTTTCCTTACACATTCATCCAACCTTACTCTCTTTTTCGTTTTCTCCTGTATGTAGTTCCCTGTTCATTGTAGTTATATAATAGTTGATTTTAAATATGGGCAAGCTTGAATTAATCCGGAAACGTTATACCAGAGTCCAACAATACTCGGCATTCTTTTATTAACTCGCAACCTTAATATATATCAATATATGGTCACACCTTCGTCCTTATTAATTCATAAACCTTAATATATATTTGATTTGGGCCCACACACCCACAACACATTGCCAACGTGGGGTCAACACGGTCGAATCGTACCTTCGCTAACCTCCGCACACCTTCGTTAAACTCCGGGCATGTTCAATGCGTGATCGCCGTCTGATGGCCCGTTTCCAAATCAAAGGCTCCTGTCCATTTCACGCGGCTTCCAATGCAGAACGTTAATGCGCGATGGCATAGTTTAACAAGCGGTTTTGGAATGGGTCCACAGGCCACATGTCGATTCCTGTATGGAATCGCTCCTCCTCCGGGAAATACCACTTATGGTCGATAGGCGGTGCGATGAATTCTACTTACGACCTTTACTGTTCATTCTAAACCACGTCACTGTTCCTCTCGCAAGGTTCTGTTCTCCACTCCAGGTTCCGGTCCAACACTTTTACTCCGGGTTCTGATCTTTTATAAGTGGCCCTACGATATGTATAACACACAGCTCCATTACCACTGCACATCTAATTCTGGTTCCACCTCTATTTAGTTTAACATCGTCGTGTTTTTGCTCCGTTAGTGTTATGGATAACTTCACTGTATTATCGCCAAACATCAACACAGTTCACAAACTTTGTTTATATATATATAAATAATGCCCGACTTGGAATTTTATAACGGCTCTGCCCTGGCACTGCCTCTGCTGCTTCTGTCGTTCTGCCTCTGCCTCTGCCTCTGATAACGGTTCTGTCTCTTATTATATTTGCTTCCTCTGCCTCTGCATGTCTCCTTTATTTCCTTCATTTGCTTCTTTGCTGTCTTTATTGCCATGATAACAGCTCTGTCTCTGTAGCTATTTGTCTTATGCTCTCTCTTTTATTTCATCTGCTCCTTGACTGATGCTACTCCTTAATTCTCCTTTTGCTGCCTCTGCTTCTTTAAATGAACCTGTCTCTACTGCTCGACCCTCTCTACATCTTACTGCTTTGTTGCTTTCTTTGCCTTGTTGCTGCCTCAGGTGTTCCTCCTTTGCCATCTCTTTTGCCATCAATGACAACATTTCCAACAGTCTCCCCCTTTGGCATTGATGGCAAAACCTCTCCTTTTGCTTTTCCTCCCCCTTTGACATCAATGGCAAAGGGTTGCTTTTGCATTTCCTCTTTCTGAGTTATGTTTAGGCCCTCTTCTGCTGACTTTGTACCATGCTGCTCCATAGTGATGTATAAGACTTGTTGAGAGAACACTTTGAGGATTATCGACTTTGAATATACACTGTAAATTGATACAGTTCTTTCACTTGTATAGAGCTAAAGGTGAGAATAATGATACTTCATAGAATACATTGTATCAGCTTTACCTAGTCAGAGATGTATGATTGGATTCAACAACTAAAATGCTGATAGGCTTCAAATGATAATCACTACTCGTCTTTTATGTTTCAGATTCTTAATATAATGTTTCAGAACACAATACTGATCCTTTTGCTCTGTAATTGACCTTTTGATGCTTGAATAATGCAGATAACTCTAGGATAATAACTTGGTGTTCTTTTGTCTTAAACCTTTGATCCCGAGGACCTGATTCATGCTTTTCTTGCTGGCTGTTCTCTCCCTAGAATGATATTTTCGTTTTTGTTCTCCCCCTGAAATTGTGCTTTCTCTTTATATCAGAGAGTAGCATCTGCAGATACTACCCCTAGTTTATCTCTCAAATATTGAAATGGTTCTCTAGCAAGAGGTTTGGTAAATATATCAGCTGTCTGTTCTTTCGTTGGTACATATTCCAGCTTTACTATCTTCTGAGCCACTTGTTCTCGGAGGAAATGATACTTGATTGGAATATGTTTAGTTTTTGAGTGAAGTATAGGATTTTTAGATATACTTATAGCACTTGTATTATCACATTTGATTGAAATAGGTTCATCAATGCTTACCTTCATGTCTTGAAGAGTTTTCTTCATCCACATGACTTGTGTACAACATGCTGCTGCTGCTATATATTCTGCTTCAGCTGTAGATAGAGAGATGTATGTTTTTTTCTTGCTTAACCATGCCACCAGGCTTTCTCCTAGATAGAAAGCACCTCCACTCGTACTTTTCCTGTCATCAACACAACTGGCCCAATCTGCATCTGTGTATGCTGATAAAGTGAATTTTTTGGTTTTAGGATACCAAAGTCTGTATTGTGTTGTTCCTTGTAGATATCTGAGTATTCTTTTTACTGCCAAAAGATGGTTTTGTTTAGGTGTTGCTTGATATCTTGCCACTAGTCCTACTGCTAGCATGATGTCTGGTCTTGATGCAGTAAGATACAATAGACTTCCAATCATGGATCTGTAGAGTTTTGATCTACATCTGCAGTCCCATCATCAGCACACAGCTTGCATCCTGTGATCATGGGGGTTGTCACAGGTTTGCAGTCCTCCATTTTGAATTTTTTCAGCATTTCTTTTAAGTATTTTTCTTGAGAGATGAATGTGCCTGTGTTCTTTTGTTGAATTTGTAATCCTAAGTAGAAACTGAGTTCTCCAATCATAGACATTTCAAACTCTGTTTTCATCTCATCAGCAAACCCTTTTGCTAGTTCATCTTTGTTGCTTCCAAACATAATGTCATCAACATATACAACAACAATCAGGAGTTCGTTTTCATGGGCTTTTATGTATAAATTGTTGTCTACTCCACCTCTCTTAAAACCCTGTTTTTGCAAATATTTATCCAGTCTTGAGTACCAAGCACGAGGAGCCTGTTTCAGTCCATATAGGGCCTTCTTCAGTCTGCATACATAGTCTTCTTTCTCTGTCAATGAGAAGCCTTCTGGTTGTTCCATGTACACTTCTTCTTCTAGATCTCCATTAAGAAAAGCTGACTTTACATCCATTTGATATACCTTGAAGTCTTGGTAGCATGCAAATGCTAGGAACATTCTGATAGCTTCCATTCTGGCTACAGGGGAAAATGTTTCTTCATAATCAAGTCCTTCAATTTGTGAGTATCCTTTGCAGACCAGCCTGGCTTTATTCCTGATTACTTGTCCTTGCTCATTCATTTTGTTTTTGAATACCCATTTTGAACCAATGATATTCTTCTCAGTGGGTCTAGGAACTAGTTCCCAAGTATTGTTTTTCTCAATTTGATCCAATTCTTCATTCAGAGCATTCACCCAAGACTTTTCCCTGTTGGCTTCTTCAAATTTCTTTGGTTCTATTTGTGACAACATGGCTATGTATACCTCTTTAGTTTGTTCTGTCAGCTGCCTTCTTGTTTGGACTCCTACACTCTTGTCTCCAATGATTTGATCTTCTGGATGGTTCTTTTGAGTGTATCTTGAGGGGGTTTTCGAGTTCAGTTCGGTATCTTCTGAAGTCTTGCTTGCTCCATCATCATCTTGGTCCTCTTCTTCATGATTTTCTGAATAGCTGCTGCAGTCTGTATCTCTTGTCTTGTTTGGGAGTTCTTCATCAAATCTTACATCAATAATTTCTACAATTTTTCGAATAGTCTTGTTGTAGCATCTATATCCTTTACTCTTGGATGCATATCCTAAGAGTATTCCTTCATCTGCTCTTGCATCAAATTTCCCCAGATTTTCATCATTTTTCTTTATGTAGCACTTGCTGCCAAAGACTCTAAAGTGCTTGATTGATGCAGGTTTACCATGCCATAGCTCATAAGGTGTCTTGTCACTGTTAGGTCTTAAATGAGCTTTGTTTAGAATATGTATTGTTGTGTGTACAGCTTCTGCCCAAAAGGTTTGAGTAATGTTACTCTCTTGCATCATAGCTCTGGCCATTTGTTGTACAGACCTGTTTTGTCTCTCTGCTACTCCATTCTGCTGAGGTGTCCCTGCAATGGTAAATTGTTGTTTTATTCCATGTTCATTACATAGGTCTGCAAAGTCATAATCTGTGAATTCTCCTCCTCTATATGATCTGATACATTTTAGCTTGCATCCAGTTTGATTTTCTGCTAATGCTTTGAATGTCTTAAACTTTTCTAGTGCTTCTGATTTGTTCTTGAGAAAAGAAACCCATGTCATTCTGGAGAAATCATCTATTATCAGCATGAAATAGGATTCTCCACTTGGTGTCTTAGTTCTAGCAGGTCCACACAGGTCCATGTGCACAATCTGGAGTGGTCTTCTTATTGATAGCTCATCTTTAGATTTAAAGGATGTGCGAATCTGTTTCCCCAATGGACAAGATTTGCAATATCTTAAATTTTTCCAGTGCTTCTGATTTGTTATTGAGAAAAGCAACCCATGTCATTCTGGAGAAATCATCTATTATCAACATGAAATAGGATTCTCCACTTGGTTTCTTAGTTCTAGTAGGTCCACACAGGTCCATGTGCACAAGCTGGAGTGGTCTTCTTGTTGATAGCTCATCTTTAGATTTAAAGGATGTGCGAGTCTGTTTCCCCAATTGACAAGATTTGCATATGGTATTTGAAGGTCTTTTTATTTCTGGCATATCTCTGACAGCTTTCTTCTTGCTCAGTCTGATGATATGGTCGAAACTGAGGTGTCCCAATCTCCTATGCCATAACCATGACTCCTCAAGTTTGCTAAGGTGGAAGGCTTCATCTTCCTCTTTCACTATGTACACATTACTTTCTGTTCGAATACCTTTGAGCAGAGTCTTTCCTGTTGTGCATGACCTGACTACACAATCTTGTGCTCTAAAAAGAACTTCAAACCCTTTGTCACACATCTGACTCACACTCAGTAAATTTGCTTTTAGTCCATCCACAAATAGTACATCTTGGGCCTTTCCTCTGCCATTGTCTATGCTGACTGAGCCTTTTCCCTTGATCTTTCCTGATTTATCATTGCCAAAAGTAACATTGCCAGATTTATTTTCATCAAGAGTTATAAACTTGCTTCTATCTCCAGTCATGTGTTTAGAGCAGCCACTATCCAAATACCACTGGATTTTCAGGTCTTGAGCAGTTAGAGCTAGGTCACACTTATTCTCCTTCTTTTTCCATTGGAGGCATCCTTTTGTTTTATATCTTTTGTGAGATGATGAATCACTCTCTTTCAAAGGACATTTGAAAGGCATATGTCCAGCTTGATTGCATATAAAGCATTTGATCATAGTTTTTGCAGAATTGTGAGTATGAACAAAATTTCTTTGATTCATAAATCTCCTTGAAGTGTTGAAAATCAATCTTTGTCCATACTTTCTACATTCAATGATTTTATGGCCAAATTCTTTACAATAAAAATAGTAACCATAGAAACTGTTTGCATACCTGATGTGAGGTTGTCTTCTCCAGTTGCTTGTTTGAGGCAGTCTCTTCACTGTTTGCATCTTTTGCTGGTTTGAATTACTCCTTCTTGCATGACAATATGCAGCAATGTGTCCCAACTTGTGGTAGACATAACAGGTGGCATTCTTCATAGGAGGGAAGAATCTCCTTTGATGGCTTGCAAGCTTGACAGACCCAGGAGTATATGAACCTTTTTCTGTTGTCTGAGTATTTCTTTCATTCTTTGTTATTCGAGGATTCTTCTGGGTTCTGTTTCCCTCCTTACCTGATTCTTCTTTTGTAGGCATTATTTGAGGTGCTTCATCATTCTTCTTTGCTTTTACAAAGATAATTTTTTTGTTTTCCTTTTCTTTGCTTTTACTTGATTCTCCTTCATAGCCTATTCCAGTTTTTATCAAAGGAGATCTTTGAGCATCCAAAATTTCATCCAACTTACCAGAGCTTGTTGTTTGAGAGGAGTTCATATACACTTTCTGTTGAGCACTTTCTAATTTCTTCCTCAGACATACAATTTCTTCTTCCAGCTTCTCTTGTTCTCGAGTTTTATCCTTGATTTGTTGAAGTAACATATCTTCAATCTTCTTGGCTTCTTCAAGCTTTACCTTCAGCTGCATGAGGACTTCTGAATTTTGTTCTTCTTTCACACATTTGAGGAGAATCTCTTTTTGTTTTCTACATTTTAGTTTGAGTTTGTCAATCTCCTCCAGAGCACTTCTTAGCTCCCCCTCAAGGTCGACTTCCCCTTCTTCTTCTTCATCTTCTAGTAAGAGTCCTTCAAGATCTTCTATGGCCATCAGTAAAAATTCAGAGGTTCCCTCTTCTCCGGAGGATTCATCTGAGTCTTCAGATGTACTACTGTCTTGTTGAGCATAGAAGGATTTTCTGCTGAATTTCTTTCCTTTCTGCCAGTTCTTTGATGTGTTTTTCTCTGATTCTTGAGCCTGATTCCTTACTTTCTTGTGAGGACACTTAGCAGCATAATGTCCAACTCTTCCACAATTAAAGCATTTGAAGGGAAGTTTACCTTTGTATCTACCTAAGCCTCTATCCAGTTTCTTGACAAATTTAGCTTCTTCTTCATCAGAGCAAGAGCATATGTCTTATTTTTCTTCTTTCTTCTTTTCTGTTTTAAAAGTTGCTTCCCTCGTACTTGGCTTCTTCTGTGGGAGCCTCATCTCATATGCTGTTAGATTTCCAAGTAGCTGGTTCATGGTCAAGGTCTCCCAATCAACTGTCTCTTCTATTGCAGACACCTTGGGATTAAATCTGGATGGGAGTGATCTTAGAATCTTTTGCACAATTATAATTTCTGGCATGGTTTCTCCAAGAGCTTTCATATTGTTAACAATTTCTGCAACTTTTAAGAAGAAGCTGCCAATATCTTCATCATCATTCATTTTTAAATTTTCAAACTAGGCTCTATATATTTGAAGTTTGGCAGTCTTTACCTTTTTATTTCCCTCATGGATATTCTCTAGAGTGTCCCACATATCTTTGGCAGTCTTACTGTGCATTATTTTGATAAACTCATCTTCACATAGTCCATTTAAGATTGCATTCATTGCTTTTGCATTAGCTACAAAGCTTTGTTTAGCTTCTTTCTCTGAATCAGTTGACTTTGTGACATATCCAAATTCCACAGCATCCCAAACTTCTAATCCTAAAGACATTATATATGCTTTCATTTTGATTTTCCAGAAGGCATAATTAGCACCAGTGAAGAAAGGTGCTTTATTGGTTGAGCTTCCTTCTTGACTAGCCATCTTGAGGGCCTAGGATCTCCTTTCAGTTGTTAGACTGATACAAAAGGAACCTGCTCTGATACCAATTGTTGAACCTTTAGTTAAACTGAGAGGGGGGGGGGGGGTGAATCAGTTTAACACATTCCTGATCTTTTATAACTTTTCATTAAACTTATTTACACCTTCATTTCATATCCAATTTAATGTGTGAGTAATCTTAGAATGTAAGTAGCAAGTGTTAGTATAATATAGCAGTAGACTTAGTATGAGAGCAGCAGGTATTAAGCAGATGATACATATCAGATCAATACATAAATATCATGCACAGAGACACCAGATATAAGTGGAAACCCATAAAGGGAGAAAACCACATCTTATTATTGTTGTGATGCAAAGGCAAGCTCCAACTCCCTCTCACCACTGTTTTTCTGTAAGCACCAACCTACGAGAGGCTCCAACCTCAATTCTGCAAGCTACAACTTGCAAGGAAGTTCCAACTCCCTTCAATTTATCAAACTGAATGTTTGTTGATTTACTTCAAATATCAGCTCTGTTCTGTAGCTTCACTTTTCTGCTCTTCTTCTCTTAATCTTCTCTGCCTTATTCTTCTATATTCTGCATTCTCTATTTTTGCTCTCTCTTTCTCCTCTCACTTTTTGCATATCAAGTTGATATTACTTATAGAAATTTCTTGATGACTGTTTGTTTTCCTCTAAGAATTCGAAATAGATGGTCATACCCCTTGGTCTTCTGCCTCTTCATTTCTTTATCCAACTCAATTTAAAAACATAAAAAATATGTACAAAATTTCATGCTACAGTGGGATTTTGACTTTTCCTTAGGATACTTGCCTTTGCATCACAAACAATAAAAAATTAATTACAACATTTACATTCACATTTTAATTACATATTTCAATTTCACTCAGCTCCTTTTCTAGTTTTTTGGCTTTATTGGATTTGTCTTTTCCTGCTGCTGTTAAGAATTTGTTCAGCATACTCTTTGTTCACTGTCATCTGCATATTCCCTGTTCACTGTACTTTTGAATCCCTTTGTTGTACATTTCTTCAACTCTGCAATCTTTGTTTTCCTCTGTTAGGACTCATACTTCCTCTTTCTGTGTGCATATAAAATGAATACAGCAAATTTGTACTCAATCCAACTGTCGATCTGGGCAAACTTGGATTAATGCAGAAACTTCATTTTCCATGGTTATAAAACCATACATATGAATTCATTCATATTTCAGTCATTACAGTATTCCCAATCCGGGAAATCTCGTCACATTCCTTTATTCTATGCTGGCACATTTAAATAAACAAGTCTGAGTATTTTTTATGTCTCAATTCAGAGAATTGAGATGTTCATTCAACATTTCGCCATGGCTATAACCCGACCATCCATCGCACATAAAATAATATCATATACCCTCGATCCTTTAACTACGCGCCTGGATCATATTCAAACTTTATTATACGTAATATTTTCATATATATTCCATCGGACCTTATAATGCGTCAACTAGCATTAATAAACCAATTCTTTACATATATTTCCACCCCAGGCCCACCTATGTAGCCAATCAAACGTATGCACCGTACCTGGCTGATTCCACGCGCCATCCAACGGCTGTCATTGCATTGCTCGATCCAACGGATATCGCACGGGCTACATGCGCGAAAGATAACGCGCGATGGCGCGTCGTACTCAGGTTATCCTCCGCACACCTTGGTTAGACTCCGAGCAAGTTATGTGAACGATCGCTGTCGGATAGCCCTCTTCCAGATCAATGGCTCATGTCAATTTCGCTCGGCGTCTCTGGTATGAAGAATAACGTGCGATGGCGCAGTTTAACAAGCGGTTTTGTAATGGGTCCATAAGCCACGTGTCGATTCCTGTATGGAATCGCTCGCAACTCCTCGAATACCGCCTTCCGTATAAGAGTGGTGCGATGAATACCACCATCCAGCGCCAAACCGTTGTCACTGTTCATATGGGTCACGATTCCGCTTCATTCCACGCAAGGTTCCATCGTATAGTTAAATACACCGTTTTAACGCTAATTTCTTCGCATTAACACTAACTCCGGGCAACATCAAACATGCGATGGTTCCGTCTTATTTACACAAGGTTTCATCCGAATCTCCATTGTATTATCGCTCCGTTACATAGTTCATACATACACAGGATATGATTCTCCGTTACATAGTTCATACACACACAGCATATGATTCTCAGACTTTATTTATATATATATATATAAATAACGCCTGGCTTGGAATTTTATACCTGCTCTGCCTCTGCTGCTTCTGTCACTCTGCCTTTGCCTCTGCTGCTTCTGTCGCTCTACCTCTGCCTCTGCGTCTGATAACGGTTCTGCCTCTTATTATATTCGCTTTCTCTGCCTCTGTAGCTATTTGTCTTATGCTCTCTCTCTTTATTTCATGTTTGTTACTTTGCCTCATTGCCTCATTGCCTTATTGCCATTAATGACAATATTTCCAATAGCTTTCGGTGCTTTGCTTTGACTAGTGATTGTATACCCTATACCAGTTGTTATTTTTTGGAAGTTTTTTTTTTTTTTTCAATTAGAATTTATTGAAATAGGTAAAGACAACTTCATAATTTATAATTTCCATTATTTTAGCAGAAAGTGGGCATAGAAATTGTATTCTCAGTTATTTTAATGCATAGCCAGGACTGGATAGTGGGTCAAAATTTTAGTTTTTACTTTACCAAGTATATTTTTGAATTATTTAAAAAAATTTAACAGGTAAAATTCATGTTTTAAATTTAGAAAAGGAAAAGACTGTTTAAAAAAAAAATTATATACTTTTTTTAAACATGGATTTAATATGGGTTTATATGGATGAAATTTTTTCACATGCAAATTTATTTTAGAATGCAAAATACAATGTGACTTTTCATTTTTAAATTGTATTTTTGAATGTTATTTTCTTTACAATGCAAAATACAAAGTGTAATTTTTTATTTTTTAAATTTTATTTTTGAATGCTATATAGAGTACATAACTGAAACTTGTAAGTCCAAAAATGTTTTGTTGGATTTTGATAAGAAAACATATACCTGAAAAATGACCAAACTATAAAGTAGTGAGACCACTTCAAACGTTTTAACGGTAAGAACTTGTTTTTTTCCGATAACTCTATATGATATATGCATAATTTTTTTAAAACATTATATAATATATACATACTTGACATTGACATATTTTACACAACATGTGCATTAAGAAATTTTATGATTTATATTAAACTTTTTTTATTATTAATATATTTTTAAGTATATGTCAATATTCTTATGAAAATATATTATTGATAACTTACCTTAAATATTTTATTATATACAACATTAAAATATTTTTTTCAATATTTTTTTACCTCTAGTTACTTTACATGAAATTATATTACCTCATAAGGATAACTGACTAACCATGCATAGCATATTCATTTTTTTATTATTATAGGGGATATTGCTTTTTTATTTAGAGAGTATTTATTTTTATTTTAAGAGGGATATGTGTCAACTCCAAGTTGAAGATAGATGGAATTACACATCCCAATCATCTTGAGCAGTGATATATTTTATGTATAAATGATTGATAATGTAAAAAAAATGATATTATATTCAGATTGTGCTATAATATTTTTTAAAATAATAATAATTTGATGATGTTTTATTTGTAAAAGAAGATTGTATATACACTAAAAAATAAATGTTGGTGTATATATTTATTAAAGGAGGAATGATTTTAGATTATAAGATGCCAAAACTTAATTAAAAGGAATATTAATACAAGTTTTAAGGGTTAGTTTAATTAGTTGAGTCCCCATTGTTAATGCACTTTTATTATTGAGAGTTTATTGATTCAATTCTCTGGAGGGGATAGGCTCCCCGGTTGAGTCACTGATCTCCTAGATCCATGAACGACATAGAAAAGGAAAAATAAAAGAAAAAAAAGGAATACTAACACTATCATGAATTTGTTTTTCATGGCTATCTTTAGATTTTGTAAAACTCTACACTCATTATCTTCTTTGTGAGGATTAATAATTTGTGGTCTATTTTTTTAATCAAAATATGCATGTCATTTTATTGAAGGGATATATTTTCATAGCCTCCACTTTTAATTAAATTTGCATAATGCACTAAAAAATTATATTATTCATATTAAATAATGATACAATATAAATACAAGAAATTATGTATCCAGATAGTTAAACTATCTTGGACATACAATCTCTTGGTTGAGTGAATATCTCAACCACACACTAATCTAGGAAGCTAACGAGTTGGAGAAAATCTCTCAACCAACTAGACCTCATAAAACTCACAAACACTAGTAACATACACCTGTATTTTGAAAGAATCACAACTAAGACAAGTAGGAATTATATTTTCCAAGTCCCCCATTTAATAAGTACGTGTCTTGATCTTAATCAACAAAGTCTAGTTGTGGTCCCAGTGTTTAAAAACAAGATAAACATGAATATGTTGATGTCTATATAAAGGAACAACCATATAGCAGAATGCATGGTTCCAACTGAAGTAATCGCAAGTCTACTAGGAATTCATTTGTGTACATTGTTCAATCAACCACTATATCTCCATACATGTACCTACAAGTCCCCCTATATCACTATCAACCCGGGTTTTCTTGGATTACCTGTAACCATGCATTGGATTTTATCGGCTTACCCTAAACCATGCTAAGGGTTTTCGGCTGACCCTAAACCATGCTACAGGAATCCCTGTCCACTTCCCTCCCACACTTGTGGTTTCTGGCTTACCACAAACCTACATTGCAAAGTGGTTTCTGGCTTACCAAAAACCTGCACTTACATACGCTCTCACAAGTGGTTTCAAGCTTACCATAAACCTTGTAACACCCTCTTCCCACATCTACCCACGTAACCGACCAACCGGGGTAAACATGTGACGAGAGGCTACTATGATATGATTCGACCTCATAGGTGACCATAAGGAAATGTAATTAATGGAAACACACCAAACATACCTTCTACATTAGAAACAACACTCCAATGAGCCATCCCAACCATTCAAGTATTCTAACCCTGGATCCCATTGAGGTTTTAAGCCCTTATACCTTTGGACACACCCACAAGCCTGCATACTTGTGTCCAGGAGGCTTTGGATAGTCCCACTGGCCTGCATGTCTGTGTCCAGGGACTAAATTACCAGTGTTGTGTCAGCGTCTCCTAGATTTGAGCCACTTTTTTAGGCCCAGAGCCCAGGTCACTACCCAAAAAGTCATGACAAGTTAAGAGATGAATTATAACAACAGAACAATGATGCAAAAGCAAACACATCAACAAAGACTAAATTGGACCCCTACTAGCCATGAATGGAATTTTGTTAAACATGTCACAAACATGGAAACTACAGGTGTAAACAATAGATCTGAGAATAGGGGTCTCATACTTATCTGAGAATCATTAACAAGCATTGACACCTTATGTCATTAGCTACATTATCATATATTAGGCCATAGATACATTGTTCATTCATTTACATGTAAAAACAAGAGGAGAGCCATACATCATCACTGACATGATACATGCCTATAACCAACATAATAACCACATAAATATGAAGGCTACATCAACCATAGAATCCACATGATAACAAGAATATTTACTCATCAAAATAAGAAGAAAATAGTTCTTATTTCCATAAGAAAATTCAACCAGGTTTGGGACTTCCACGTTCCACACAACCATAGATACGTCTAAGCCAAATCTCTCTTCATCCAGTCAGCCTCGTGCCATATTCCAAGCATGAATGTGGTATGTCATCAAACATATCAACCAAAACCAAGCCAAGACTTCTTGAGGCCAATCCACGTCAACCCTCAACCAGTGATTCCACCTCATAGTCAAACATCACTAACCATCACCGGATTGGTCTATTCCCAAGCTATCCAGGGCTCGAGAGCATTTTTTCCAACGAGGTATTTCGGGACTAGTTACTCAACCCATAGTTGTCTCTAGGCTTCCAGAGTGTTTGTCTAACCAGGGCTTCCAAGACTAGTAACTCAACCCACCTAGGGGTTTGAGAGTTTTTTTCCAACCAAGGCTTCGAGGACTAGTAACTCAACCCAAATTGTTACATGAATTCCAGAGAGTTTTTCAAACCAAGGATTCCAAGAACTAATAACACAACCCAAGCTAAAGGAAACATGAGAACCAATCAAAAAACAACAATCAAATGAATCCATAACTCCATGGCTATCCAAGAAATGGAAAGGCTAGACAAATACATTGTCAATCCAGGAAATCCTCCATGCCAATGATAGATCATGACCAAGAAACCACATGCATATACCATGCATGCCAAAACTAGTGAGGAAAACACACATGCAACTCGATACTTGCAATCAAAACCCACTATAGCTACTGATCTCGATGTCATCTTGTGCTTTCTTGCTCTTCCTTTTCCTTCTTTCTCCAAATCTCCATGTATGCCACACTCTCCAAGAGTGCTCCAAGAATACTCTAAGTGCTCAAGAGTATGAGAGAGAGAGAGAGAAAATGAGAGCTCCAAAAATGAACTTAAAAAAAACTACCAATTGGTCCTCATAAGCCTTTTTATTAATGAGGCCTCTATTTTCTTAAATTTTTCATTATTTTCCTTCATTTTCCTCCTCACATGCAACCTGTGACCTTTCACCTCCCTTTTCTCTTAATTTCCGCTAATTTCATAAATAAATGCCAATAAATTCTATTTTTTCTTTCCAAAGCCTTAGTCATTGCCTTTGTCAATTTCCATAGCCATAATAAACCATGTGAACACCCGCACTAGGATGTTTTCCACAACATTCAACTTGGAATATGTGTCCCATAACCGTGGTTATTATTTTTCCTTTATTAGCATTTATTACATGGAATTTTCACCAGGGTTGTTATAGAACCGTCCCCCTTGGGGGAAAAATGTCCTCAGTGTTTAAAAACAATGAAAACCAACAAGGTTGTTGTAAGCAAAAGATATTGCCCATGGAGCTTTATAACTTATCTCATTGCAGTATTTACAATAATCAACATGCTGATAGGAAAACAAACATGATAACATGACAAATATAACATCATAATAACATGACACCCATACCACTTCTTAGAGATTTATAAAATAGCTCATGGCGGTATTTACATCCATATACATATGTACATATACCAATATCGTACCATCACATACCAAACACATACCAAACATCATACCAACATATACCAAAACATATAGCAAACATCACACCAAGACATTGGCTCAACCAACAAATAAGGAAGGATACATAGCCTGCATCTGATCTTACATCTCCCATGTAGCTTCATTAGGCCTAAAGTGATTCTATTTCAATTTAACCTACTCAATTTCTCAATTCCAGAGAATGAGAATTTTTTCTGCAAAATGCACTACGCTTCCAGCTGGAATTCTCCTTCTGGCTCCACTTGCAATACAGACTAGTCAAACACATGATCAACATCTTTAACATACTTTTTAAGCATTGACAGATGTAAAACATCATGTGATTTCAATGTCGAAGGCAGTGCAAGTTGATATGCTATTGGCCTAATCCTTTCAAGAATCTTGAAAGGTCCACAAAACCGGGGTGCCATCTTAGCACATGATCCAATCCACAAGGATCTCTTCTTGGGATTGATGCGCAAATAAACCTGTTCCCCAACTTGAAAATCCTTGAAAAAACTATTCTGATATGCATAGCTCTTCTTCCTATCATATGTTTCCTTCAAATTTTTCTTTATAACCTCAATTTCTTATTCCATGTCTGCCAACATGTCTGACCCAAACAACACCCTGTTAACTGGATCACTGCAAATGATGGGAGTATTGTAATTTTTCCCATACAATGCCTCAAATAGACTCATCCTAAAATATTCCTGATACGCATTATTGTAAGCAAACTCTGCCAATGGAAGATACTCTTCCCACTTTCGTTGTTTGTGCATCATATACATCTGCAACATGTCCTCCAATATAATGTTGAACCTCTTACATTTTCCATCTTTCTGTGAATGATAAGTTGTGGTAAAGGCCAACTATGTACCTAATCTTATAAATAACTCCTTCCAAAAATTGGAACTGAACTTCGCATCCCTGTCTAACACAATTGTCCTTAAAACACCATGCAATATGACCACATCTCTAACGAAGACTTGTGCCACATCATATGCTAAAAACGTAGACTTTACTGGAATGAAGTGTGCTACATTCGTCAACCTGCCCACAAAAACCATGATGGAATCGTTTTGTCTCACTATCCTCAGCAAAGCTTCCATGGAATTAGAATCAGCTATAATAGTCCACCTGGATGTTTACATTCCGCCTTTATATGTTGAAAATCCAAACACCTAGCCACAAACTCTACTACATCTCTCTTCAAATTTGGCCAATAATATAACTTCTTCACCACAGTCAATGTATTCTGATAGTCTGGGTGACCTAAATATGGCTTCACATGAAACTGCCTCAAAGATCACCTTCTTAAGCTCACTACTGTCTGGAACATATATCTTATCCCTAAACCTGACCAATCCATCTGTCATGAGAAGATAGTTCACATCCTATACACCTGCACCTATACTTGTACCTGTATCACTACCTATACATGTACATGTACCGCTACCTGTACCTATACCTGTAACACTACATGTACATGTACCTATGCCACTAACTGTACCTGTGCCTGTACCATAACTTGTACTTGTACCTGTACCACTACATGTACCTGTACATGTACTTACCACTATCTGTACCACTACCTGTACATGTACCTATAATTGTACTATGCTACAATCTGTGCAAAATCTCCATATACCTGTGATCCTGCTGACCTGTAGGCAAGATCCTATCCTATAAATATGTCCCATAGGAGCTCATAATTGCTATGTGATTTACATGTATCTGCCTACAATGAGAATTTGTGACCCTGTTCTCCTTACCTTTAATATACATGATCTCAAATCCAAACTCACTTATCGTAGCCAACCATCTAGCTTGCCTGGCATTCTGATTCGACTGGTTAAATAGATACCACAATCCAATGTGATCACTCATCAATACAAATCGGTTGCCCATAAGATAGTTCCTCCACATCGTCAATGCCTGAATGATCGCTACCAACCGAAGATCAAGTGTTGGGTAGTTCTTCTCATGCTCATTTAGTTTCTGTGACTCATACCATACTACCTGTCCATCCTGAATAAGAACTCCATTAAGTCCTTGCTTGCACGCATCTATAGATACCACAAACTCTTTGTCCAGATCTGTGATCTTTAACACTGGAGCATGTGTTAACAACTTCTTAAGCTGCTCGAAACTAGCCTCACATTCCTCTGCCCATTCAAACTTCTTACCTTTCCTCTGCAATGATGTAATATGATAAGAAATTTGTGAGAAGTTCCTGATGAACCTCTTGTAATAACCTGCCAATCCCATGAAGGATCTCAACTCGTCCATATTATTAGGAGATACCCATTCCATGATGGCCCTTACCTTTGTTGGATAAACTACTATGCCCTCCTTGGAGACAACATGTCCCATGTAATGTAGCTCAGTCTGAAATAAAATTCACTTGCTAAGCTTAGCATAAAAATGATGCTCTCTCAACAATCTCAACGTTGCTGCCAAATGCTCAGCATGCTCTTCATCATTTTTAGAATATAACAATATGTCATCAATGAACACAATAATGAACTTGTCCAGATAAGGGTGCAACACACTTTTCATCCAACACATAAATGTAGTTAGAGCATTAATAAACAAAAAGGAACTACAACAAACTCATAATTCCCATACCCAGTCTGGAAATTTGTCTTGTATACATATTCTTATTTAATGCGTACTTGATGATATCCGGATCTCAGATCAATCTTCGAGAACAATGTTTCTCCCTCTAGCTGATAAAACAAGTCATCAATCCTCTACAATGGATACTTGTTCTTGATGGTCACTTTGTTCAACTAATTGTAATTGATGCAAAGGTTGAGAGTGCCATATTTCTTCTTCACAAACAATATTGGTGTGCCCCATGGTGATACACTTGTCCAAATGTATCATTTTTCCAACATTTCCTTCAACTACAACTTTAACTATACCAACTCGGGTGTACTCATCCTCTAAGGTGATTTTGATGTTGACGTTGCCCCTGGTACCAACTCAATAGAAAAGTCTACTTCCTTGTGGGGTGGCAACTCTAAAATATCTGTGGGAAATGTATCCTGTAACTATTGTAGAATTGGGTACCTACTCAAAACATATGCATCCTCAACTTCCTTACTTTTGTCACTAGAAATGTGCACTGCAAACAACATACACCCTTTCCTTCGGTTGCGCTTTTCCTGCATAGATGTAACCATTCTCACACATGTTGCTTTCTTCTTTCCCTGTAATATTATCTTTTCCCCGTTGTCATCCAAGCACTCAATGGATTTTTCATAACAATCCACCTTGGTTCTATTAAGATACAACTAGTCCATGCTCAACAACATACTGTATGATCCCAACGACAGTATATTCAATTGCTCTGTTGTAGAAATGCCATTCAACTCAAATGCACAAGTAGTTACCCAGTGATGAATTCTCTTCTTGGTGCCTCTAGCCAACTGGAATAACAAATACTATGCATGCACTTGATTATTCAAACCACACATATCCACGAGGTCAAGACTAACATAACTAAATTATATCCAGGGTCAATAAAAATAGAAATAAATTGATCACAAAGCTTGCCATCCATCTTGATAATAAACTCCTGGTGATCTGCCTTCCTGTTATCCAGCATTGAATAGATCATGGGAAAAATTTGTCCAACATCTCCCACTATCTATGCCTCCTATGAACTGTAGATCTGCAATCCACCACCTTGATGTTGTGGAAAATCTCTCTTACAATGATCTCCTCCACAAGTCCAACACCGCACAGGTTCACTATTATCATTCTTATTTTGCACCTCTGACTGAAATCCCTGTCCTCTTCCAGATGTATTGAACTTCTTAGGTGGTGAAAAATTATCTTTGTTACCAGTACCTTGAGGTATTGCTCACTTATTGTAACATTTTCCTTTATTCCTTGCATTACCCTTCCAATCCAGCTTAGCTTCAGATCTACGTTTTAATTGCTCATAACAATGCTTTAGTTTTCAAATGGCTTCCTCCAACGATTTAGGCTCATCAAATTCAATATTTTCCTTGAATGCTATTAGAAACCCACTAATGAATCTATGAATATTGTCCTTCTCCTCCTTGAGGTAAGGCACATATCGGAACAACTCCAACAGCGAAAATTTTAAGGATGGAAAATTATCTTTAAGTTTAAAAACATTGGTGAATCTCACTAGTCTCTAATATACAAACTATAAAATGTTTATTGATATATTTATAAAATTATTCAAATTTATAATGATTTTATATATAGTCTCTATATAAGGTTGGCTATTTTTAAGGTAAAATAATTTTATATTGTAAAATTTAGGCGAATCAATTTTAGAAAAAATGGAAATTTGTGAATCTTTTTTTTTTGAAAAAAATGGAAAATTAGCCCACCTGCGAATATTAGCCCCTAAAATTTTCCATGAAGTCCAAGAGCCTACGAGTGTACTCCTCATAACCCATAGATCCTATCGTTAGCTCATAAAAATATTTTTCCCTGTCATCATAATATCTCTACAATAGATAATTATTCCTAAAAAATCTCTCAAACTCACTCCAAGTCCCTTCCTCCTCATAAATTTCCCTAAAATTCTTGACATCTTCCCACGAAATATCTACTTTTCCTCAGAGGATGAATGTAGCTATTCTGGCTTTCATGTTTTCTGGGTAATCATGTAACCTAAAGAACTTCCTCATACCAAGTAACCATGCCTCTTCATCATGTGGTTTCTTCATCTCTCCGAAAAATGTAGGTGGATTTCCTTTCTTAAACTCATCCATAAAATATCCCCTATCCATCCTCCTGTAAGGATGATAATGATAATGATCATGATTCCCGTCAAAACCAGAACTAGAATAATACCCGTGTCTATCACTTCTCTTATCTGGAGTGTCTAAGAACCTTCCATCCTTGATCGTGTCATCTCTATCCAACCTGTGACCACCAAGAGACCTACTTCCATAAGCCCCATTATTCCCATCCTTCTGTCCATAGTTGATCCGAAGTGGCCCTTGTTTCCGCAAATCTAACAAACTTTGAAGAATTTTTGCGTTAACCTTTGCTTGTTTTTCCAGTGCATGCATGATTCTTTCATTATTTTCGTTACGACTCCTTATTTCTTCCATCAAAATTATTTGTGTGTCTTATGAGTCAGACGAGTTCCCAACACCATGGTTCTCATGTGGCTCATAGGGAGATTCTTTGTAGTTTATCATCTTTTTATTCATCTTTGATTTCTTCTTGCAATGCATATTATGTCACCTAAACCAAATCACAATAAACCAACGTACCTTAGCATAATTCGGGGAGGATATATCATCTGCAAGATCACCAATCAATGTAATGCATGTATAGATATAATCATATCAACATATAAACATATAACATATATGTATATCAACACATAAATTTCATATTAGCTAGAGTCCAGTCATCCATGTACTGCAGATACTATGACCTCATGCATGAAAACATCAACCATCCCAATGTACACGGATAATACACAAGCATAAAAAACATGTAACCAAACATAAATAAACAATGCATGTACAATATATAACAACATGTAATCAAGAATGCACAAAAAAATAATAATCATGAACAACATGTAACCAAGCATAGACAAGCAATGCATGTAGAACATGTAACAACATGTAATCAAGCATACACAGATAATACATAACCATGAACAACACATAACCAATCATACACTCATGATGATGCATGTCATAATGACAACGACAAATTTCACATGGTGATATCATTGTAACCATGACCAACACTATGCATATGCAACAAACACACATCGACCACCAACATACTAAAGAAATATCCAACTAACATGAATGCATGACCAACACACCGCCCATCTAGTCTGAGGGGTGAACCATGCTCTGATACCACTTTGTAACACATTGCTCCCACATCTACCCAAGTAATTGGAAAACTGGGGCAAACATGTGACGAGAGGCTACTATGAACTGTTTTGACCTCCTAGGTGACCTTAAAGAAGTGGAATCGACAAAAACATGTCAGAAAAACATTATACATCATAAATAATACTCCCAAGAACCATCCCAGCTATTTAGGGATCTTGTCCCTAGGTCCCACTAATATTTCGATATCTTAGACCTATGGACGCATGCACAAGCCTACATACTTGCGTTCAGGAGGCTCTCAATGTTGCCATAGGCCTACATTCCTGCGTCCAGAGAATAAATTCCCTAGTATTGTGCTAATGTCCCCAAGTTTTGAGCCAACTTTTCAGGCCCAGAGCCCAGGTCATTTCTCAGAACTTCATGAAAATTTCAGTGACGATTTTTAACAACAAAATGACGGTGAAAAAGCAAACACATAAAAAATGACTCAACTAGATCCCTGCTAGCCATTACAGGAATTTTGTTAAACATGTCACAAACATGGAAACTATAGGCGTAAACAACATATCTGAGCATAGGGGTCTCATACTCATCTAAGAATCACTAAGAAGAATTGTTCCCTTACATCATTAACTGCTTTACAATCTCTTGCCATGTTCTCACTCTCTATCATAACATGCCACCTTTATAGAGATAACTGACCATCAACAAGACTAGGCTCATGCTCGTTAAGACGCCACCTTTTATCCCTAAAATTTCTCGATCAGGAAACATTTTCTTTAGGGCCCCTAAATATCTGTGAATGCTGCAAACTCATATGGGATCCCAGCCAGGTTTAGTAGCTTAAGGCTGTACTATAATATATAGAATACGAAATTTTCATTGGTGAATCCTAAAAAATGGATTACCATCTATTTGGCCATAAATACATCGTTAATTCATTTACAAGTAAAAAAATGGGGAGAGAAATACATCATCATTGATATACTATATGCTTATAACGAACATAATAACCACAAAAATACAAGGGATACATCAACCATAGAATCCAAATGATAACAAGAATATTTACCCATCAATACAAGAATAAAAGAGATGTTATTTCCATAAGAAAAATATAACCAGATTTGGGACTACCATGTTCCACCCGACCATAGACATAGCTGAGACAAATATCTCTTCAGCCAGTCACCCCCGTGCCATAGAACAAGCATGAATGCAGGATCTCATCAAACATGTCAACCAAAACCAAACCAGGGCTTCCAAAGGCCAAACCACCTCAACCCTCAACCAATGATTCCACCTCACGGTCGGACATCACAACCATCACCAGATTGGTCTCCACCCAATCCAGGGCTCCAGAGTGTTTGTTCCAACCAAGGCTCTAGGATTAGTAACTCAACCCAAGTTGTTTCAGGGCTCCAAAATTTTTTTCCAACCAAGGCTCTAGGACTAATAACTCAACCCACCTAGGGCTCCATATCCTTTGTCCAACCAAGGCTCTTCGACTAGTAACTCAACCCACAACTGCCACTGAGCTCCAGATCGTTTGTCCAACCAAGGCTCCAGGAAATAACAAATCAACCCACAACTAAAGGAACATGGGAAGAAACCAGAAAAAAAATAATAAAATAAACCCACAAAACCATGGATATCAAGGAAAAGAAAAGGCTACGAAAATCCATTGCCAATCCAGGCAATTTTCCATGCCAATGACAGATCATGACCAAGAAACCACATACATAAACCATGCATGCCAAAAATAGTGAGGAAATCATACATACAACTTGGTACTTACAATCAAAACCTGTTGTAGTTTTTGATCCTAATGTACTTTTGCGCTTTCCTGCTCTTCCTTTTCCTTCTTGCTCCAAATCTCCATGTATGCCACACTCTCCAAGAGTGATCCAAAAATACTCTAAGTGCTCAAGAGTATGAGAGAGAGAGAGAGAGGGAGAGAGAGAGAGAGAGAGAGAGAGAGAGAGAGAGAAAATGAGAGCTCCAAAACTAAAACCGAACAAAAGAGGCTAACCCGATCTTGAGAAGCCTTTTTATTAATGAGGCCTCTATTTTCTTCAATTTTCCATTATTTTCCTCATTTTCCTCCTCACATGCGTACAGTGACCTTTCA